>JARFJB010001166.1:1975000-2575000 GCA_036346205.1 Vesta saturnalis
TAAGAAAGAGAGATCCCTACATCACGGAAAGGGGTGCCTTGACCTTGATGATGCGATGATGTCATTAAAAATAAGAACTGCGTCTTGTGTAATTAGTAGTGAAACGAGTAATAATTAAAAAGGGTTTTACCCCATTACCTAATACAGAGATGAAGGTTAAATCGCTAGATATAGATGTATTTCGTACTTAACCTTCAAAACCACTGCTGTAATTTATTTAAAATTATACCACCAAATTGCAAACTATATAATAACTTTTAATTATACAAGATCTGCTAATCCAAGAAAAGAGAGATAGGGAAGTGACCCACTAAGAGCGAGTGAGGGAGAGCCTTACATCCTAGTTTTTAGGTTGTTTTTAGTAACTTTCAGGTTAAGTTGTAAATAGTTATTAAACTATACTGATTTTTGTCTTTATTCAGTTTTTTAAAGTAGGTTGCCTCTGTCAAACAAGGAATTTGTAACTTTAAAATGGAACTTAAAGGATCCGATGATCGTGTGAAAGGACCTTGATGTTGCGATGACGTGTCATTAGAGGCGAAAGTTGTGTAATGACAAGTCATAAGTGAAAGGCTTGGGGCTTCCCCATTACGTAATAAAGTGATGTCAAAAGTGAAAGTTAAACCGTTAAGTAGCACTATATTGAATCTTATACTTAACTTTTAAAGATGCTGCTGAAATTTGTTTTAAATTATACCACCTGATATCGCTGCAAATCGTATGCTAACTTCTAATTATGCAACAAGTTACCACTGTAAGCTTTGGGGGGGGGGGTACCAGCTGCTAGCTAGCAATGGGGGGACCCTTCAAACGGTGTACTAACTTTTAAATACATCACTAGGGAGAGCTTTGTTTACTTCTAATCAAAAATGAAAGAAAGAAATAGTGAATTGGCCCGTTAAGATGGAACGAGTGAGAGATGAAGTCTGTTTCAAGATGTTGAATTAT
Organism: Vesta saturnalis; assembly: GCA_036346205.1. Taxonomy (NCBI): domain Eukaryota; kingdom Metazoa; phylum Arthropoda; class Insecta; order Coleoptera; family Lampyridae; genus Vesta; species Vesta saturnalis. Next base: position 1,975,949 of record JARFJB010001166.1, read on the forward strand.
GCCCAAATGCCTTATTTTAAGGTGTTGAAGAAATCTTAATAAAGATTCAGGACCAATACCAAAAGAACCTTATTTAAAAAAAAAAGGTTCAACATGCTTTCTACTGTAACTCAATTTAATTGGACTTTTTCATCTCTTCAAAATTAATAATTTAATACACTTGTTGCGGTTACGAATAAAATTAATCAAGTAATTGTATTTATTCCCAGAATGCTTTCCACAAAGGCACTTGCGCGCCTAGGGGATTAACTCAAACAGGTAAGAACCAACGCAGTGCCTTATTATTTGAACATTCTATGATTTATGCACAAAAAATCAGCATTCACCACGTGTAAAATGGTCAAAATCATAGTATACTTGATCAATACTACATATTGGAATAGCTGTTATTTAACCAATTATGGTAGACTGATAACTTTTGTTAAGCATTATATTTCCTGTAATATGCAATAAAAGTATACAGGATGTTTAATTTATGTCCCATTGTACTTCTGATAGCAAAATTTGCTATGACGTCAAAGATTCTAAGTTTTTTTTACAAGTAACGACAAAGACAAAAAATTAAAAATATTGTAATTCATTCAAAGGTCTCAGATTCAGTTGATGTTTATAAATCTGAAAAACAGCCCACGTACATAAATTTACCCATGTAGGAAACTAATTTCTATTCCTTCCTTTCAGTCCCATAGAAGCATACAAAGATTACCACCTTTCCACTATAACAAACACAAAGCAAATACCGCACAGAAATAAATTTAAATTAGTGCATAATTTTCTAATAGTAAATTAACAAAAGCTCTTCTCATAGATATCAAATTTCAGATCTTCCTATTCATTTAAAAAGGCGGTCGCTTAAAAAAGTATGTACATCCGTTTGTTGCACACTCTTCCATTTGCATTAAAACTAACGTTTTTAACGACTGCTTGTTTTATTATATTATTACAATTTATTAACAGATGTTGCATAATTAATCAGAAGATAATACAACAAAGCTGCATGTTGCTAACTCACGCACGTAAACATTTTGGACCAAATATAAATATTTGAATATAAAAAAAACACCCTTGACGTTTTCTACTCGTGCATAATTCACCTTTATCTAGCACGAGCTGTACAAGGGGTTAAAATTAAAAGAACAGGATTAGGTATGAAAGGGTCAATGTTGATTACATTAACTACGGGCTTCTATATTGCTATTTTAACCCCTTTTATAATATTGATGAAGCGGGCGTTTGTTATTTGAGGAAAAAAGTCGGGGACGGATTTGAAGGTGCGAAACGGAATTTCGCTTTACGATTAATCAGTTTCATTGTGTCTCCGTAACAAAAGGAAACAATTAGATTCGTTAGGAGGACTTGAAATATTACAAAAAAAAACCGCACGTTACAAACCAAACCCATTTTTAATAAATTATTATTCTAATCTTATCTAACATTTATAAAATTTGACATAACCTAAATGCTAAATATTCGATTTTTGTTTATTATTTATGACAAGTAAGAAAAAGAGTAAGTTTCTAAATCGTGCTTAAAAAAGTTCGCTGCTTACGCAATAATCTCTTATTCGAAGCATTAATCTTGTTAACCTGAATCACGCATGATTAGCAGGTTCTCGAAGAAAATTAATACTTTTACTTTCAGTGTAAGTAGTATATTATTTGTGTTTATTGTAAAAATTTATTATCGTTAATGTTAATTGAAATCGAGGATAATAAATTATAATCAGTTATAAAAACAAATATAATACCGCCCATTATGTGTAAAACAAAACATTTCTTCCTTTATGCCTAGAGGTTAAACGTGAGCATGTGTATATTACTTTTTAACCTTTTTCTTTAGAAGAAAGTAACAACGTCTTGGAATACGCACTATATTCTTTCTGCACGAGTTTTAGATAAATTATTTTACCTTTAATAACTCATTCAAATTGTAATGATCCAGATCCTTATCACAAAAATGCTAATTAACTTTTCTTAATTATATCCCATCAATCCGCGCAATTGTATTCCTAAACGTCTAAAACTCCGTCCATGGCGCATTAATCACTATTTCCAACTTCCTACTAATCTAATTTGCAAAGTATTCTCCCGCGACTCGTCTCCTTTCCTATAAAAACCAGCCGCAGAAGCTTTCTTTTTATTTAGTTAGTTTAAGCTGTGGTAACCCAATCTACTTAGCATTCGGGAGGTAATGGGTTCCATCCTCGTCACCCCCTACCTTTTTTTTTCAGGGAGTTTTCCTCATACACATATAGCGGCATGATCAGTGCATATATACCTACGTCATGTGCGGCTATTTAAGCGAATGCTGGGGCAGTATCTTCCCCTTCAGAACACTAATTCCATTCCTTACCGAGCTGGTAGAGCAGTGGTGACACGACCTGCTTAGCATTCGGGAGGTAATAGGTTCGATTCCCGTTACCGTCTACCATGTATGAGGTTTTTTCAAGGGGTTTTCCTCATACACATGTACCGGCATGCACAACTTAGGCCCCTCAGAATCCTAACTCCGTTCCTTCCGATCCTATCCTGACCACACCTACCCTTAATCCCACTATGCATATATACGTAATGGATGTATGTATGCTGGGAATCCATGATTGTGGCTGATGGAGCTTGGAAACGTCAAACAGCCCGCCCTCCTTCTTGGGGAGGCAATGAAACACCTGACCTTCTCTTTCCTTCCGATCCCATCCTGATCCTTATTCCCACCATGCATATACACGTAATGTATGTATGCTGGGAATCCATCACTGCAGCTGAAGGAACGTTTTAAACTCGAGCAGCTCGCCATCCCCTTTTTTAATTCCCTTTTTGAGACATTCCAAAGTTGGTCTCCCAGCGATTAACATCGATAATTTAGCTCCAGCGAATTAATAAAATAAAAAAAAGAACATCTTCCGGTATCGTTTTAAGGATGTCGCACAGATAGAACGAGTCAGGGCGGTACGACAAGGATGAGTTACACGAGAATGTAGAGGTTGACCCACGTTGCCTGCCGATGTAGGAAGAACTGATGATATGACTGATTGGAGCGCCACCAAGCAGCCTCCTTGCACCAGTTAGACAACAGAAAAGCGGGGGACAGAAGAGAACGCGGCTGCCAGACGTCGTTCCGTTAGTGGAAACCCTACTGACTGTTCTAACGATGTTCAACGCCCCCGATCCTTTACTACTACAACAGATTTAAACATTACGCTTTATCTATGCATAAATAAGGAAGGTCCGATTGTAAAAGCAGTGATTTTTTACAAAAATATGCAAATCCCATCTAGTTTCTCGCTTAGTTGAAGTGAGGTACAGAGCAGATAGCATAAATGTTACGTAGTAATATAAACATTACGTGGTTATATTTAGTGTTACAGTTATTTAGTAAATTGTATAATGCAAATATTAACCTGAAAAGTTCACATACTCAAACTTAAGCGGGGAATAAAGTTAAAGAAAATATTAGAGCAGTATGATGATAATGGTAATAATGGAATTATTGGCGATAATGGTAATAATCGCTGTAGTAGTAGAAATCGCGATAGTGGCGGCAGTGGTGATTACGGCGATAATGGTGGAATACGGTGAGTATGATAAGAATGGTGTAAAAGAAAATAATGGTGATGACAAATGTGGCTGTACAACCGTAATGGAGTAACTGTGATTGCGGCGATAATAATGGTAATGGTATCTATGGCAATCATGGTGATACTGTTGATAATGGTTATCATGGTGATGGCGTTGATAATGGTGATAATGCTTCTAGTGGTGATAATCTCTATTTACTTATTTATTTCCATTATTATACTATATATGTATACTAAAATTAAAACATTATTACGCCAATAATAGTAGTAATGGTCCTTAAGGAGCTAATAGTGATAATGGTCTTATAGATGATAATGGCGATACTCTTGGTGATAGTGGTGATACGTTTTATTCATTTATGTATTAATTATATAACAAATACTAAGAATAAAGTATTACAGAATATTAAGTATGCAAATCATAAAGAAGACGTGGATGTAAAAGTACTACATCACATTAAGTTCCTAGCTGTTATTAGAAAGGCAATAATTTGTTACAAGAGTATATGTAAAACTCATATCATCCATAGCATAGGTGGAGTGAGTTAAAGAGCAAAAGTATGAACGTTACTCAGTTATGTAAAGTTAAAGTTAATTAGTTAATTGAATATTGCAAATATTAGTGTAAAAAAAGTTAACGTATTCATACATAAGCGAAGGATAAGGTAAAATAAAATATACAAAAACATTGTGATAGTAATAATAATAATGGTGTCAACAATAATGGTGACAATAATGGTATTGGTGGCAATGGAGATACTGATAATGGAGTATGATGATAAAGGCGATAGTAATGATAATCGTGATAATATTGATAATGGAAATAATTTGATAATGGTAATAATGGTGATAATGATGATAATAGATAATGGTAATAATGCCAATAATGGTGATAATATTAATAATGGTGATAATGGTGAAAATGGTGATTAACGAGATAATGGTTCTAGAGCAGCAGGATTTATTTACTTATTTGTATCCTTTGTTATTACAACAGATATTAAAATTAAAATGTTAGTCAACGGTAAGTATGCAAATAATAAGAGATGTTATTAAAAAAGCAATCATTTGTTACAAAAATATACGTAAAACTCATATCGCCCATACTATAGGTGTAGTGAGTTAAAGAGTGGAAAGTATGAACGTTACTCAGGTATATAGTGTTAAAGTTAATTAGTTGTTTAAATATTGCAAATATTAATGTAAAAGAAGTATGTACGTATTTGTACATAAACGGAGGATAAGGCAAAACAAAATATACAAAAACATTATGATAGTAATAGTGATTGTGATAATCTTTCTAATAATGGCGATAATAGTGAAAATGGTGATTAAAGAGATAATAATTACAGTGCGATACGCTTTATTTATGTATTTATACCCTTTGTTATTACAACAGATTTTAAAATTAAAATGTTATTAATTATAATAGTAATAGTGATAGTGATAATGGTTATAATAGATAAAGGTAATAATGGTGATAATGATGATAATGTCGGTAATAGTGATACTGGTGGTAATGGTGAAAATAGTGATAATGATGATAATGGTGATAATAGATAATGGTAATAATGGAAAAAGCGCCGATAATGGTGATTTTGGCGATAATGGTTATAATGGTGAAAATGGTGATCATGGTGATTAACGAGACAAAATTTATGTGTTTACTTCCTTTGATATTACAACAGATATTAAAATTAAAATGTTATTAGTTATAATAGTAATAGTGATACTGATAATGGTGATAATGGTGATAATGTCGGTAATAGTGATGCTGGTGGTAATGGTGAAAATAGTGATAATGATGATAATGGTGATAATAGATAATGGTAATAATGGAGAAAGCGCCGATAATGGTGATTTTGGCGATAATGGTAAAAATGGTGCTCTAGGTGATTAACGAGACAAAATTTATGTGTTTACTTCCTTTGCTATTACAACAGATATTAAAATTAAAATGTTAGTCAACAATAAGTATGCAAATAATAAGAGATGTTATTAGAAAAACAATCATTTGTTACAAAAATATATGTAAAACTCATATCGCCCATAGCATAGGTGGAGTGAGTTAAAGAGTGGAAAGTATGAACGTTACTCAGTTACATAGTGTTAAAATTTATTAGTTGTTTGAATATTGAATAATAAAAGAGGTATGTACGTATTTGTACATAAGCGAAGGATATGGTAAAAGAAAATATACAAAAACATTATGATAGTAATAGTGATAATGGTGATATTGTATAATGGCGATACTGGTGATAATGGTGGTAATGGTGATACTGGTGATAGTGGTGAAAATAGTGATACTAGTGACAATGGTAATTAACGAGAGAATGGTTATAGTGCGATACGCTTTATTTATGTATTTAGATCCTTTGTTATTACAACAGGTATTAAAATGTTAGTCAACAAAAGTATGCAAATAATAAGAGATGTTATTAGAAAAGCAATCATTTCTTACAAAAATATATGTAAAACTGATGAGGTGGAGTGAGTTAAAGAATTGACAGTATGAACGTTACTCAGTTACATAGTGTTAAAATTTATTAGTTGTTTGAATATTGAATAATAAAAGAGGTATGTACGTATTTGTACATAAGCGAAGGATATGGTAAAAGAAAATATACAAAAACATGATAGTCATAGTGATAACTGATAATGGTGATATTGTATAATGGTAATAATGGCAATAATGCCCATAATGGTGATAATATTAATATTGTTGATAATGGTGATACTGGTGATAATGGTGGTAATGGTGATAGTGGTGAAAATAGTGATACTAGTGACAATGGTAATTAACGAGATAATGGTTATAGTGCGATACGCTTTATTTATGTATTTAGATCATTTGTTATTACAACAGGTATTAAAATGTTAGTCAACAAAAGTATGCAAATAATAAGAGATGTTATTAGAAAAGCAATCATTTGTTACAAAAATATATGTAAAACTGATGAGGTGGAGTGAGCTAAAGAGTTGAAAGTATGAACGTTACTCAGTTACATAGTGTTAATGTTAATTAGTTGTTTGAATTGTGTACATATTAATGTAAAAAGAAGTATGTACGTATTTGTACATAAGCGGAGGATAAGGTAAAACAAGATATACAAAAATATTATGATAGTAATAGTGGTGGTAGTAGTAAGGGGACACCTTCCGCCGCGATCTTGGATTTTGACGTCACAAGGCCGGTCACGTGGGAGACCGTATTTTTCACCCTTATTTTTATGGTTTCTTTTCGGAGGCCTTTTTCAACCCCTTGATGGAATTTTCATCCCTGATTATGGTCTTTTTGACAGCAATTTTTTTGTCGGCCTTATTTTATGGTTTCTTTTCGGAGGCCTTTTGCAGCCCTTGATGGAATGTTCAACCCTTCTTGTTGTACTAAGAGCCTTTTTGACAGCCATACCTTTTTTGTACTTGCTCACGTGAGGGGTGTATTTAGGGTTTGGTCTTGGGGTTGGGCTTGGGGTTGGTCTTGGACTTGGGGTTGGTCTAGGCATTGGTCTTGGAATTGGAGGCTGGGGCTGGGTGACGGCTTCTTTTCGGGCGGCTTCTTTCAACCCTAATTAAGGTCCTTTTGGTAATATTAAGAGCAGTACAATCCCTGGAGGTTAGGCAATTGCAAGTGTTCTGATTGAAAAAGATTTTTGTTTAAGCTGTGTTTATTAATATGTATTAGGATCCATTTTTATTTTATCAAATGAGATTGCATAATTGTATTTCTTTTAATTCCTATCTACAGATTGTGATCTTTTACCTATACGAAAATTTATTTATACATTGGGATTGTATTCTAATAATTAAATTTCACTGTCATTTTAAATTAATCTCAACACGCAATGCAAAAAATTATTCAAAAGTTAATTACACGACACAGTGATCAGCATATTGTTTTTCTAAACGAATATTAAAACTGGTTGCTTACCTTTGAAATATCTTTAATCACATCCTCTCGTTAAAATTGTTGTATATACACAGGTCCTCGGTATCCAAACACTTAATATTTTTAAAAAAGGTATGTTGTTTGCACTAGCTGTAATTAAATTTGTGCAAGTAAATAAATAAATTAAGGTTATAACTATCGTTTTCTGCTGCACGTATAGGCACACTAATACCACTTTCTATGTTTTGACGTATACTTAATTGCTATAAAAAACTGGTTATCGAGTAAAAGTAATTTTTGGAATGTAAATAAAATATTATATGCTGTACATACACACAAAATTGTTTTACAGAAAACAAATTCATTATAAAATCCTCATTAAAATATAACATAGAGTTAATTACAGTTGGTGTAATTATATAATACCAATATTGAGTAGCATACTTCGTTTAATAATAAATGCTAAAAATCATAAATTTTTATAAAACGATTAAAAGAAAGAAATGACAGTAGGTATTACGTAACGCTTAATTAAAAAACAAAGTAATAAAATCTCTTTTTTATTTATCAGACTAGAATAGAAGGAAAACAAAAATTGTACAATAATTTGATTATCTCGTCATTTAAGATTAAAGATACAGTGAAAAACTTATTTACAAAATCAAACATAGGTAAATTATGTAATCTAAAATATAGAAACATTAACGTGTAAAGCCCACACACATTCGAATGGTAATCTTGCAGTCGTTTTGTTATAATGGAACGATCTAGAATTTTTCTCTAGGAAGCGTAAATGATACCCTAGCGGTGCTCGTCCAAAAGAATCAAAATATTCCCTGTTACCATTCTCGTCAATGTAGATAGCAGTTCAATGCTGACCTGGTTTATTTGCGGGATCGGTGCTTACGATAATTGCACACGGTCTAGGTACGTGCCTCGGTAGTTAATTAGAAGCACATACAAGCCGAAACACATTATTGTGGTTGGGGATCGATTTCAAGCATCTCAACACTGGTGCCACATACATCTTTGGAATTAGTATGCACCCAGTCTTGCAATAGTAAGGCGTTTTCCAGTACACACATAGGCCCAAGGATGTTATGGTTTAAACAACTATATGCTTTGCTTCCTCTTTCAATTGTTTAATCGATGGACAACCAGTCTCGTTTAGGTTTACTATCGGTTTGTTAAGAAACCTTAAAAACTGCTGTTTTTCACTGCCCTTAACAGGAATTTTGTTAAACGGGCGCAACACTTTCATCAACTCCTCACGGAAATTGTTGTAGTGTACATAATCTGACCACCATTTCAGGCCGTGATAATGATCCTCCAAAAACTTTATCTGTTGTGACATGAATCTTGATATAAAGTAACCTCGAGGTGGTTTTATCAGCATCAACGATAAACGACCATGATCTGTAACCACGGCAATTTCTTTCGGTATGAATTCTTCTTTCGCGTGCTGCTGCTGGATACTGAAGCCTGCGATCTAGAGTTACTCCTTTTTAACAGCTAAAACCACGACGGCGTTCCGATTTTTATCGATTTCGATCACGTTATCGTATTCTGCATACACCAAACAGTTAACAGTTTCAGAGAGCTCTTCACCAAAGCCGACTTCCAGCCGAAGCGAACCCTTTCTGACTAAATTCCTATGCGTGTTAGCGTTTGCACACAAGTCAGGTCTTAAGTCGAAGGCCAATAAACAGTATCCGTTGGGGTAATCGCTTCTTGATATATCGTTACCCTCATTCAAAAAATGAATACCAGTGCCAGAGAATAAGGTGTGATACGCACTTACATATAAACCATTACCTGTAAAATCCGGGTGTAAGGCCTTCGAGGAAATTTGTTGGCCGTTAATATATAACGACATGTAGTTAATATTGCTGTGACGAAAATTGAACAGATTTGAGGTATAATCCCCATTGAAGGCTTTATTTGCTACAAAGCCTACGATGCATCGTTTAGGTAACTGACCCAGGAAAACATTATCCAATGATTTTCGCTGTATGCCCACAGGTATAGTTTGAATATTTTCTGTACTAAAGATGGCACCATCTAGCGTTATATTTGTATGACTAATCAGGGTTATTTGTGGTGCAATATAGTGGTGTAAAGGCTAATGAATGTTTTCTGTAATAGGGATTGATCGTGCTCGTCTCTCCCTGGTCTCTTTCTCAAACATACTAATCAATTACTCAAATCAAATTAATCAAATCAATTAAATTAAATACCAAACTGAATTAACTTAATCATCAAAATCAGCGCACAATTAAAAAAATAGCGGTATGATTGAACGTACAGAGTGCAAAAGAAAGCCAATCTCACACTTATTGTAGCTACCCATCTAACCGAACTTTCGCATTAACTGCAGCATTGTTAGTGCAGGTTCAAACACCGTTAGGAAAAAACAAGTTTATTAACAAAATTGAAGGAAAGCTTAACGTTTAAAAATATATTATTATTATTATAAACAACAATATATCATTTTTTTTAATCACATCCTTTATCGGTCTTCTTCTTCTTCTTGAACCGTGATTCGCCGCTATCCTCATCATGGTTTTGAGATTCATTCTTCTCCTCAACCTCATTGCTCTTCTTCCTCTTCTGTGAATCATCACCATCACCTTGGATGTGAGATACATTCAGCTCATCCACGTCATCGTTACCATCATCATCTTGAACGGTTATGTTGTAATAGTTTATTAACAAGTAAACGCATGTATATGTATATGTAAAACCCATTCACTCACACATAGGCGGAGTAAGTTAAAGAATGGAAAGTATAAACATTACTCAGTCACATAGTGTTCAAGTTAGTTAGTTGTTTGAATATTGTACCGGGTGAGTCATTAAGGAAGGACGTCCGCTATATCCCAGAAACCGCTTATGTTACGTCTTCCAAAAAAAAAAAAAAAATTCTTCAGTAAATGTGGTCAAGAGAAAATGCTGGAAATAATTTTACAGTTTGTAAATAGACCGCTAGGTGGCGTAACTGTTGTAGTAAATTAAAAAATGTCTAATAAGTAACAGACACTTAAGGAAAAGGTATATTGGAAATATAGTAGTTGTATTTTTGGGACAATTTTACCCGTTTTTTGTATAAGAAGTTTTTCTCTAACTTCACAGATTTTCCGTAGGAGGCGCGAAAGTTGTCAGAAAAACACGTATTTATCTTCGGAACCAGTCATCGAATCTTAAAAAGTAATATTTCATTGGAAAGGTCTTTTATTGCGCTATTCGTTGATGTATTAAAAAGTTAAATTTGATTAACGAACAAACCGCTAGAGGACGCTTTTCAAATATTGCTGAAATTTTAGCGATTTTCTTCAAAATATTAAATAAAATGGTATGTTTTTTATATTTAAGTCAGAAAAAGCATAAAATTTCGCCTATACCCTGAAAATTTCAAGTCGATATCTTTGTTGGTTTCAATTTTGTACCTACTTTAAGTTCAGATCCATGGTAATGATTTTGTAGTGCCACGATCATCCAATAACACTACCAGACCAACAATGCATAATGACGATTTATCCACAGTAACATTAATTTTATCAATGTCAGTGTCAAGGAAATATTATCCTTTGACTTATTGCCACATTCTTTTTTCCAACAATGCCCTCTAACCAGGAAGCATATGATATGCTTGCAGTATATTTCGAGTGCATCCAGAATTCTACTGTCGCTGCACGATTGTATGCGGCTCGTTTTCCAGAAAAACGGCATTACGAAAAGAGACTTTTTACTCGGCTATCACAACGATTGAGAGCTACAGGAACCATTCATCCCCCAGTTACTCAGAGCACGCAGATCCCGAACGGAAGAAAATGTTATAAACGTTCTAGCATATATCGAAATTAATCCACATAGTAGCACAAGAGCAATAGCTCATGACTTGGGAATAACACAAACTACTGTTCAGCGTATTGTGAAAGAACATAAGTAAGTTTTAAATAAAAGTTAGCTATTAAAAGTAGTAAAGTTATTAAAAAACCATAACATTAATCTAGATTACATCCATACCATGTAGTCCTTCATCAATCAGTGACTGCAGCTGATTATGAGCAACGTTTAGTCTACTGCTATTGGCTGTCGAATATGCTCATAGATAACTAATATCTGTTATCACAAATATTGTGGACTGACGAGGCTACATTTCGCAGTGATGGTGGAGTAAATCGTCATAACATGCATTATTGGTCCAGAACCAATCCTCGTTGGGTGCAAGAAATTCAACATCAGGGCTGGTGGAGCGTCAATGTTTGGTGCGGTATTTTAGGAGGTCGAATTATTGGTCCTCAGATTTTTGACGCACCACTTAATGGTGAAACGTACTTTAATTTCTTGCGGAAAGATTTGCCGTTACTTTTAGAAGATGTGCCGTTGCTTACTAGGCAGCGGATGTTTTTCCAACATGACGGCTGTCCGGCACATTTTTCAGTACGCGTGCGTCAATTTTTGAGTAACACTTTTCCTGATACATGGATAGGAAGAGGGAGCTTTTTTCCATGGCCAGCTAGGTACCTGCATTCTTAACTTTAACAGCTTAATAACCATTACTATTGTTACCTTCTAGGTCTCCCGATCTAACCTGTTTAGATTTTTATTTTTGGGGAAGAATAAAGGACCTTGTTTTTACAACCAGGCCAACTACGCCTGAAAATATGGTCATAAGGATTAGAAATTCCATTCGCACCCTCTGCACAGCGGAGATAGAAACCGCTGTTTTGTCAACGCAACAGCGATTGCAGCTGTGTATTGATAATGATGGCAGACAATTAGAGCATTTAGGTCGCCATTGAGTAATGGCGTACTACTCATCTTTAGTTAATTTTCGATGGTTCACCCGGTGTAATTATTAACCAACGGTAATAAACTAACCCCAGAAACTCGATGATAATAACTGTCAGTATTATCGAATTTCTTGGGTTAACTCTCGGGACAGGGTTAACTTGTGTTTATAAAAGCTGGCCTAAGTAATAAACTATTATGTCAAAAAACTTTGCGTTTTATTGTTTTTGGATCTAAATTTAAAGTAGGTATAAAATTGTAACCAACAGAGATATAGACTTGAAATTTTCAGGGTTTAGGCGAAATTTTATACTGTTTCTGACTAAAATATAAAAAATATACCATTCTATTTAATATTTTGAAGAAAATCGCTAAAATTTCAGCAATATTTGGAAGGCGTTCTCTAGCGGTTTGTTCGTTAATCAAACTTAACTTTTAAATACATCATCGAATAGCGCAAGAAAAGACCTTTCCAACGAAATATTACTTTTTAAGATTCGATGACTGGTTCCGAAGATAATTACGTGTTTGTCTGACGCTCTCCCTACGGAAAACCTGTAAAGTTAGAGAAAAACTTCTTATACAAAAAATGGGTAAAATTGTCCCAAAAATACAACTACGATATTTCCAATATACCTTTTCCTTAAGTTTCTGTTACTTAGTAGACATTTTTTAATTTACTACCGCAGTTACGCCACCTAGCGGTCTATTTACAAACTTTAAAACTATTTCCAGCATTCTGAAGAATTTTTTTTTTGAAGTCGTAACAAGCGGTTTCTGGGATATAGCCGGCGTCCTTCCTTAATGACTCACCCGGTACATATTAATGTAAAAAGAAGTATATACGTATTTGTAAATAAGCGAAGGATAAGGTAAAATAAAATATATAAAAACATTACGATAGTGATAATGGTGCTAATAATAATGGTGATAGTGGTAATAACGGTGATAGTGGTGATAATGGCGATAATGGTGATAAAGATAATAATAGTGATACTGGTGGTAATGGTGATTATGGTGATAATGGAGATAATGGGATAATCGTTATATTTTTAAGAATGGTGCTAATAGTGACCATCGGGAAAATTCATAATTTCGGCGATGATAACAAAATAACGATAATCAGGCGGGATTGTAAGGAAATCGACACGACGATAATGATAATAAAGAAATTAATCAAACGCAGTTTGGTGTTACGTTAGGGTAATAAGTAACAATAATATTAAGAACTCAACAACATGTTGTTTGTGTTATGCACGTTTTTTGGGTAAGTTCGTTGTTTTTTTTAAATACTACCATTTGTGTTTGTATTAGTTCTTTGCTAATAGTGCTGAAACTAGTAGGCACGTCTACAAAAGTAAATCAATTTTGTGGACTAGAGAATATTTTATTTATTATTAAACCAATATACACATTTGGAGATGGATTTCCAAATATTCAACAAGTTCTGACACTTAGACCTTGCTATACAGGGCTTTTCACGATGAGCGTTAATTAGACGTTTCTGGCAAACCAGATAACGGATCAATTTGACAGTATGCATAAATTAATATGATCTACACGCCTAAAATATTTTAGATGATGCGGCGTTACCGCTTTTACTATAAAGTAGCGACTACTTTGATTTTTCAAATGGAACACCCTGTATATAATATCATATCATGATTTCCTATTACTTTGTCAACAACTTCATGTACTATTACCGTTTAAGAGATATAAATTAATTTCGATTCTTTTTTACAAAACATGTACTTTGATAAACGGTGATAATCTTGAATTCTCTGACACTAAGACGATCAAATTCGAAATGGAGTGGAGTGATACCATGAGGATCTTCACTTCGAGTCATATTTTTATTTGCCTCATACAGGGTCTTTAAAAAATGCAGATACTTTGTTCACATGAAAAAAGGAGTGGAAGTCATTTTTTTCAAATGGAATTTATTTTTTTACAGATTTTTGAGCTCTACATCCAATTTTAAGATTGACTTTAATCAGATAATGCTATTTCGATTTCGAACCGTTTTCGAGATAAACTGTTTCAAACAGAAACTGACGTGGTTTCCTTGTATTCATCACTTATTTTTGAGATTTAACATCTATTTTATACTACGTAATACAATTTCTTTTCGATTTAGTTTTTCAACAGTCTCAAATCAGTCCATTCGAAATTGATATGTACCTTAGAAAAAGTTACAATTTGTATGCACTGAGGTATTGAGTATCTCTACCGTACAACATTGCAAATTAATATTTTTTAATAGTGTGCTTTGGAAAAATAAATGATCCAATTTTGAAACGTCAAACTTTCGTTGGTGGTTTTGACTGATTGCGATACTAATTATAATTGAAAAATGTCAAGATTAGATTACAGTAATAAAGATTTCTTGAATATATTAATTATTCATGGTGAGTGCAATAGGATTGCAAGTAGAATATGCCGAGTATTTCATGAAAGATATCCACAACTTCCGAAGCCGAATAATAATGTGATAAATCGACTACTACAAAACTGTAGGTTGAATGGAACCTTTCGTCCAAAAATCATTCGTAGAAAACCTGAAGTGGATGATGATGACAATGGCATAACAGTTTTGGGATTTTTTAATGTATTTCCAAATGCTTCTCTACACGAGGCTGAAAGGGAGATAGGTATACCCTACGTAACAATTTATCGCATGCTTAATAAGCACAAATGGCATCCCTATAAATTCTACTGTGTCCAACATTTGAAAGAGACTGATTTGCCTCGTAGAGTGGAATTCTTTGAATGGTTACTTGTAAAGACTCAAGAGGATGAACATTTCCTTGACAATATCATACGGACAGATGAGGCCAAGTTTACAAAAAATGGAATTTTCAACAGACACAACTGTCATTATTGGGCGCCAGAAAATCCTCATGTCATTCGCCAAAGGGGTTTTCAAGAAAGATGGCAGATGGCAGTTTAAGGTATTTTGTGCCATAAAGAGTGAGTCAATTTTTTATATCGAGTTTTATGATGAATGAATGCAACAAAGTATGAAGATTTACTGAGAAATGGAAATCAAATGATTTTAAATAGTAGTAGGCCAGGAAGAGAACGTGGATGGTGCTCCACCCCATAATTCTCGTTCAGTATGCGAAGCTTTAACGGAAATCTACGAAGACATCTACGAACACCAGATGGCAATCCAATAGATTAGTTTATGTGGGGTTTCATTAAAAATATGGTTTACTCCAACCCAGTAACAACAATGGAAGATATGAAATCGAGAGTTAGTACTGCTTTCAATAGTTTAACTCCAGACTTAATGAGAAGCGCTACACATGAAAATATTTTGAAGAGATTACATGTTTGTTTAAGTAGAGGTGGAGATGTGTTCGAACATATTCTGAAATACACTGATAATTGAATTAACTAATTAACTCATGAAATTATTTTCAGTTCGTGTGTGAGCGTTAATAAAACTATTGTTTGAAGAGAAGTTTCATTTGATGGTTGAAGAGTGTTTTAATAATTATTTATTCATTGTATTATCTGTGACTGATGAAGGAACATCGAACGGAATCTCTTAAATTTCAAAAATAAGTGATGAATACAAGGAAACCACGTCAGTTTCTGTTTGAAACAGTTTATCACGAAAACGGTTCGAAATCGAAATAGCATTATCTGATTAAAGTCAATCTTAGAATTGGATGTCGAGCTCAAAAATGTGTAAATATACAGGGTGTTCCATTTGAAAAAATTGACTTCCACTCCTTTTTTCAGGTGAACAAAGTATCTGCGTTTTTTAAAGACCCTGTATGAGGCAAATAAAAATATGACTCGAAGTGAAGATCCTCATGGTATCACTCCACTCCATTTCGAATTTGACCGTCTTACGTTTTGTAAAAAAAAAATCGAAATTAATTTATATCTCTTAAACGGTAATAGATAGGTATAGGGAAATAGTACATGAAATTGTTGACAAAGTAATAGGAAATCATAATATCATATTATATACAGGGTGTTCCATTTGAAAAATCAAAGTAGTCGCTACTTTATAGTAGAAGCCGCAACGCCACATCATCTAAAATATTTTAAGCGTGTAGATCATATTAATTTATGCATACTGTCAAATTTTCAGGTTAATCTGTTGTCTGGTTTGTCAGAAACGTCTAATTAACGCTCATCCTGAAAAGCTCTGTATTTTCAAACAAAATCAAAACTAATAAGCACCAATAATTTAAAATCAAATTTTCGTTTAGTATTACGTAAGTTTTGTTTTACATTTTCATTCATTACGAATTGCTAACAAAATAAATGAAATGATTCAATAAATAAGACACTAATTAAATGAACTTCGGACGAAAACTTAAGATAGAGATCTTCCCCAAAGGCGTATATATATAAAAAATTGATTTTCGTTATAGAGAATGAAAGTTTGAAAAAGACAAAACGACAGGATCACATATAACAAAAAACAGACGTGACTTGACTTTAGGAATTCCCTAAAATTGTCTCGTATCAGAATTCTATTACAACTTTTATCCAATAACAATACGTCTTTAGGATGAGTAACGTAAGGATTGCCGATTACTTTGAATTAAAGAACACAAAGTAGTTGATCAGACACGATAAAAGAGGTTTAATACTGCATTGAATTTTAAACTTCAGCTCTCTTTAATTAAAATTCTGAACAACCAAACATGATTTTAGATCAAAAAAAAAAAAAATAAAATAAAATAAAAAAATTGAAAAAGGTAGCCTTCAGCTACCTAAACGTTAATTCACATACAATTTGAGTACTAGCGGAAAATTTGTGGTAAAGGGATTATGGAAATCCCCAATTTTGTTATCAGAAGTAGTCTAATTATAATCACATTCAAAAGATGGGCAGGAATTCTAAAGTGTGCATAAAGTACGCCACTTTACTTTAATTACTTCTTTCCAGTGTTCCTCTCTTGTGAAATGTAAATACATTCGAATGTGAGCTCGCAATTAAGTGTGTATTGTGCCATTTAGTCTTTACGCCTAATTACGCTTAGCAAATCAATCCTTTTTAACAAATAATTAAAACAAATTGAGGATTATTGATCCAAAAAAGGGATGTATTCTAAATTCAAACTTGCAGGAATAATCCTATTAATTTAAATTTATTCAAATTCATTCAGATATTCCTTTCAGTAAAAGAAATTTAATGTCATCTCTTTTGCTTTTTGGTGATGCATTTTTGTTCATTTCGCAAACGATACACGTTTCACTACCACGTAACGAGATACGTTGTCTCGAAAATTTTCAAACTCGTGAGCTAATGGCATATCCTATTCCAAAAGATTGAACGATACAGAAAAAAAAAACAGACTTCGTTTTTATACATAAAATTATTCTCTGTAGTTTATCAAACGAGCTTTGTTCTTTCTTCGCTTTAAAATGTAAGAATAATTAATTAGGAACGTTCGCTTAATTAAAAAAATTTACAAAATGGATTAGAAAAAGATCAAACTTTTTTTTCAAATTCAAAGTTAGTTTTTCCTTTTACTTAATAAAAACGCTTCATTTAAAATTTGCTCTGTTGCAGAGCGTGAAAAAGTTGCTAAATATATACGGTGTGTCCCAAATCTGGCTTACATATATTGCTATTTCGCAAACTGTTTTAGCTACAGGGTTGCTTAAATTAGGAAAGTTTTAGAGAACTCTATTACAAATTTAACCCTTTCACCACTGCAGGGACACATATCTTCCAGCTAGGATTTCAATATTACTGATTGGTCTAAACCTTCCCATAATTACACGCAAAACTTGTAAAATCAGTAGTTTATGATCCACCTAATGATATGGCACCACTGTGCTACCAGCTTAGCGCTAAAACACGTGTTTATACCCAACGTTATAGTGTGCTGTTTTAGTCTGTGCTCTTTGAAGCTATTTTAGAACAATAAAGGGATTGATTTATTTTATAAAAACACATGAGAGTGTTTATGTACTGTTTGTACAGTGAAAGTGTAAGTAAAATTAATACATATCCTATATAATTTTAACGATAACCTCAAATAATTTTTGTGGAACATTTTCGTCCCAGCCGTAATTTTGCCTGGGTTGAAAATATCCCAGCACAAAATATCAATGTTTATTATAATATTTTATATTATACTATTTGTTACAGATATGAGCAGAGGCGGTCCTGTTAGTCAGAAAGAGCTTGAAGAAGCTATAAATAATTTAGGAGAATCTCATGAGGAACCATTTAAAGATTCAGGTTCCGAATATTGTCCAGGCGAAACAAGCGAAGCACATAGACTAAGTGATAGTGAAAGTGACAGTATCTATGAGAGTGAAGATGAAAATTAATCTTCAAATATTCAACGGCAACACTTAGAAATTCACTCTGAAACATCTGATGATGATGAACTGGAGGCAGCAGAACCCCAAAATATGTCGATCTCTCAAAATATGTCCATCCCCACTTCTGAACACTGGAAAATACCTACCGATAATTTCAAACCGAGAATGACACTGCCAGATGAGAAACAAGGCGTTCCCCTTTTGAATTTAGGAAGAGATTCAAGTGAGCTAGATGTTTTCTTACAGATATTCCCAAGAAGCATGTTATTACATATTGCAGATTCCACCAATAAAAGAATCAGGTTATTACAAAGAACAAAAAACCTAAAACTGAATACAGACGAAACTGATATGTATGAAATTTTGATTATTTTGGGATGTACACTTATTCAATGGCCAATACAATTATAAAAAATGCAATTAGTAGGGATCTAAAATGTATTTCAGTGATCCCACAAAGCCCGAAAACTGCTCCAAAAGTTACTATTTAGACGATTTAGTAACATGCCTAAAAACAAGATTTCAGAGAGCTAGAAGTAAGAGTTCGCATCAGGCCATCGACAAAACAATGGTGAAATTCAAGGGTAGATCATCCCTAAAACAATATATACCCAACAAGCCAGTCAAAAGAGGTATAAAATTGTGGCAACGTTGTGACTCAATGACTGGCTATATCTACGACTTGAATATTTATTGTGGGAAAGAAACTCAAACTATGGAAGGAACTCTTGGAGAAAGAGTAGTAAGAAAATTGTGTGATACAATTCGGTCCACAAATTTCTGTTTCTCATTTGACCGTTTTTTTTACCAACATGACTTTAATGAACGAATTACAATTTCCTTGCGTTAGTACATATATCAGCAATAAAAAAAACACTGAAAAGTTCTCACAAGAAAAAATGTCAAGAGGTTGCAATTAGTAGGGATCTAAAATGTATTTCAGTGATCCCACAAAGCCCGAAAACTGCTCCAAAAGTTACTATTTAGACGATTTAGTAACATGCCTAAAAACAAGATTTCAGAGAGCTAGAAGTAAGAGTTCGCATCAGGCCATCGACAAAACAATGGTGAAATTCAAGGGTAGATCATCCCTAAAACAATATATACCCAACAAGCCAGTCAAAAGAGGTATAAAATTGTGGCAACGTTGTGACTCAATGACTGGCTATATCTACGACTTGAATATTTATTGTGGGAAAGAAACTCAAACTATGGAAGGAACTCTTGGAGAAAGAGTAGTAAGAAAATTGTGTGATACAATTCGGTCCACAAATTTCTGTTTCTCATTTGACCGTTTTTTTTACCAACATGACTTTAATGAACGAATTACAATTTCCTTGCATTAGTACATATATCAGCAATAAAAAAAACACTGCAAAGTTCTCACAAGAAAAAATGTCAAGAGGTTGCAATTAGTAGGGATCTAAAATGTATTTCAGTGATCCCACAAAGCCCGAAAACTGCTCCAAAAGTTACTATTTAGACGATTTAGTAACATGCCTAAAAACAAGATTTCAGAGAGCTAGAAGTGAGAGTTCGCATCAGGCCATCGACAAAACGATGGTGAAATTCAAGGGTAGATCATCCCTAAAACAATATATACCTAACAAGCCAGTCAAAAGAGGTATAAAATTGTGGCAACGTTGTGACTCAATGACTGGCTATATCTACGACTTGAATATTTATTGTGGGAAAGAAACTCAAACTATGGAAGGAACTCTTGGAGAAAGAGTAGTAAGAAAATTGTGTGATACAATTCGGTCCACAAATGTCTGTTTCTCATTTGACCGTTTTTTTTACCAACATGACTCTAATGAACGAATTACAATTTCCTTGCGTTAGTACATATATCAGCAATAAAAAAAACACTGCAAAGTTCTCACAAGAAAAAAATGTCAAGAGGTGATTCTCGATTCCTCGTCACTGACAAAGGTGTACTAGCAGTAACGTGGCAAGACACAAAACAAGTTTTGTTGTTATCAAATTGTCACAATGCTTCCGTAGATGTCGCTAAAAGAAAACTGAAGACTGGTGAAAAATGCGATTTTCCTTGTCCCGACTCAATAACGTTTTATAATAAATATATGGGAGGCGGCGACTTGGCCGATCAAGAAATATCTGCGTATGATTTGGACAGAAAATCTGCTAAGTGGTGGCGAAAAGTTTTTTATAAATTACTTATGGCTGCGGTAATCATTTCCTGGATACTTTTTTGCGACATTCAGAATAAGAAAAAGCCGGTACCTCTATTGAATTATTTAGTTCCATTAGCCGAACAAATGATAAAATTAAGTCGATTTAAAGCTAAGGTGAAGCGACGTCTTAGTGGACGAACTGGAAGGGTTACTAAAAAACAAAAGACAATGCTGAACGTTGGAGACCACCTACCAACTAAAATTCAAACTAGAAGGAGATGTGTTAGCTGCACAATACAAAAGAAAGAGACTCGCACTAAAACTTTGTGTGTAGCTTGTATTGTAACTATTTGTAAAAATTGTTTTCTCCCATATCATGTTTGAAGTTGTTTCTCATTTTGGTTAAAATTATATTTTCAATAAAAGTTATAATTTTTCTAGTAGACTTTTTTTTTTCGGATGGGTCATATTTATCCCATTATTGATTACTGCAGGGACATATATGTCCCATGTCCTTAGAAAGGATTTAGAGCAATTGTGTGCCGATAAATTACTAAGTGGGTTGGAAACTGATCACTGCAAATGAGTATCTAAGAAATAACATTTTCTGTACAACTGTGATGTATTCAGTGGTGAAAGGGTTAAGGTTTGATTTATACAGGGTGGCCCATTAGTGTGTGGAAGTGCAATAACTTACTTAGGATCAAAAATACAAACAAATGTTTTAAATAAAAGTTATGTTTGCGCAGATACACATTTCTAAAATATTTTCAGATATACAGGGTGTTCAGCCTAAGTGAGACAAACAACCCGCAGTTTTTTTTAATAGGACACCCTGTATATTTGTTTACCGTCGAATTCAGCGTAAAATTCTCCATCTAGCCCTATCTTTTCACTTCCCATAAATTACAACGTTGCCAAGCTGGAGCGAAAAATATGAAGATTTGACGAAAATTGGTGCACTATAAATGCTGCCAAATAAACGTTATCAGTGATAACCAACTAAACCTATTTGCTAGGTACGAAGGTAAAGGATGACTGAAATGTCTGAACATAGTAGAAGTTTCGTTTGGGGTTCGGGGTGTTTTTTGGATAAGCATTAATTCAGGAGATTTCAATTAGCAAAAACTTCATTTTTTTAAATGGAACAACCAGTACATTATTTTACCATCTTGTAAAACTATTTTATCCCTTCGAATTATGTATGTATAATGTACTCTCTAAAATTGATTGTTTTTAAGAAAATTGCATTTTTAGCTTATGATTTAAAAATATTCATGTTTTTAACAAGCAAGCTCTGAATGTGATGTTTAGAATACTTCTACTTTCAATAATTTTTTGTGACAAAATCAAACCAGTAATTTTCTACCTTTAAAAACTGTCATAAAATAAATAGGGTATCTACAAAATTTAATTAAGCAAAAATAAACTTACCAACAAATAAAATTAAAATATCCATAGTTTTAACAAGTAACCCATGAATTTGACGTTTGCGCAAGTCAGAGTGATTAGTGTGACGTGTTGTAAATGTGTAAATGTGTAGCAATTAAAATCATGAATTTTCCGATAGAAGAACTGACAGATATGATTTTTGTACTGGGTGCCAGTGATAAAAACTGTTTACTCGCACAAAGGATTTATCAACAGAAATTTCCAGATAGAAGACAGCCATGAAAAGAGACATTGGAAAATGTGCTTCAACGATTTACCAGAATGGCAGTGTAACTTACGAAAAAAGCGAAAGGTTGAAGACTGCAGTAGAAGAGAGGCACCATGCGCTATCTTCGATTTTAACGTCGCAAGGATGCTCCACGTGGGAGACCGTATTTTCCACCCTTATTTTTTATGGTTTCTTTTCGGAGGCCTTTTTCAACCCCTTGATTTTCACCCCTATAGTTTCTTTTCGGAAGCCTTCTTCAACCCCTTTATGGAATTTTCATCCCTAATTCAGGCCTTTTTTGTTTTTACTCGCTAACTTGAGGGGGGGGGCGTATTTTTCACCCTCATTTTATGGTTTCTTTTCGGTGGTCATTTTCAACCCTTGATGAGAATTTCAACCCTGATTAAGGCCTTTTTGATTTTTTCATGCCTACGTGTAGTAGTCGTTTTTTGTTGATCATTTTTTATTAATTAATTAATTATTTTTTAACCAGGGGGAAATTCTCGATCTTAATCTGTTGCCCTATAAGATGATCTTAAATCTGTATTCTGATAAGAGTGCGCAAATAATCATTAGATGTAAAAGATTTTTTATTTAATCTGTGTCTACTATTAACATTTATTAGAGCTTGTTTATGAGATATTTGAATGATATAAAACTCATTTAAAGGATTGATTAGGTAATAATTACGTGCGTGACAAAATTGACTGTATTTCCCCATATTACTTTATTAGCGTATTTTTATCAAGTGAGATTGTTATTAAAATTATTACATTTATTTTAATTCCTATCTACAGATTCTTTAACATACGAAATTTTTTTATACATTGATTACGTGTTAACTTGTAAGACACGTTTCGCTGAAGGGTACAATTGTATGCGAGTCCTAACCTAATCTGATAGCTTATAAGATGATCTTGTCTTAAAATCTGTATTCTGATAAATAGATTACAAGTTTTCATAATAAAATATTATTAGAGTCGGTTTATCGGTTATTTCAAGTAATTGTTTCAATATATATAAAATGCATGAGAGTGACCTTGTATTATTTGTTGTAATATGTGTTATTACACTTTCTTTTTAATTGCCGGTTGTAACCTTCTACCTACACAATCTTCAACTTATACACGAATTAATAACGACCTCCAATAGATAATAACACTATTGAATGGCTAGAACATATAAAATTATTCACACTTCATTTTAATAGGGTTATCAACTGCTCCTAATTGCAAGGTTGTTAACAACCTTGTGTCCTTGTGACGTACAGGTGACATTTCAAAATGTTTATCTAGTGGACTCCTGTAAATGCATCATGCAATTAAAAGAAGAACAATAAGTCCATTTGATATTAAAAAGATGATTAAAATATACATACCGTTGCATTTCAATTTTAAAAAATCAAGCGAGTAAATGGTGGTCATTTTGAACATTTAATAACATAGTTATCTAACGTTTTAGTTTTCTTATTTGCTGTTAGTTGTTTTTGTTTAATTTGTTTATTTTGAGTTTTATAGATACCCTATTTATTTTATTACATTGTTTAAAGGTAGAAAATTACCGGTTTGATTTTGTCACAAAAAATTATCGAAAGTAGAAGTATTCTAAACGTCACATTTAGAGCTGGCTTGAATATTTTTAAATCATAAACTAAAAATGCAATTTTTTTAAAAACAATCAATTTTAGACAGTACATTATGCAGACATAATTCGAAGGGATAAAATAGTTTTACAAGATGGTAATATAATATACTGGGTATTCCATTTAAAAAAATTAAGTTTTTGCTAATTGAAATCTCTTGAATTAATGCTTATCCAAAAAACACCCCGAACCCGAAACGAAACTTCTACTATGTTCAGACATTTCAGCCATCCTTTACCTTCGTACCTACCAAATAAGTTTAGTTGCTTATCACTGATAACGGTTATTTGGCAGCAATTATAGTGAACCAATTTTCGTCAAATCTTCACATTTTTCGCTCCAGCTTGGCAACGTCGCAATTTATGGGAAAAGAAAAGATAGGGCTAGATGCAGAATTTTACGCTGAACTCGATGGTAAACAAATATACAGGGTGTCCTATTAAAAAAAAGTAAACTTCATGTTGTCTCGCTTAGGCTGAACACCCTGTATGTCTCAAAACATTTTAGAAATGTGTATCTGCGCAAATACAACTTTTATTTATAACATTTGTTTGTATTTTTGATCCTAGGTAAGTTATTACACTTCCACACACTAATGGGCCACCCTGTATGTTGTGGTTTTTGAGGTAATGGTTTTTTATTAGGGCACCTTTATAAGAGAGACAAACATATTTTTCTACCTTCATTTGTTTTCCAGATATTTACATGAACTTTTTATTTTCTTACCGACGCTGTTGTATATCGATAATAACAAATAAGATCGAGATATCGAATGTTCGAGTTGCCAGTGACGCTATTAACCGTCAAATGATAAAAAGCACATTTTTTCTTTGCATTCAATTTTCATTGATTATTCTGTGTAAATACAAATGGCTTTTCAATATTAAATACATGGTGTTTTTTTACTCAAAAACATAATAAATTGGTCACGAGGAGAAAAATATTGCTATAATTAATAATACAGGGTTGCTCATTAGTGGGTTAAAGTGAATTTGTGGCTAAACTGTGCACGGTAGAAAAAAATGTTTTTTACAAAAGTTGCTTGAATTCAAGCACGCTATAACCTAAAAATATTTTCGCATACACAGAGTGTTCCATAACAGCGATACTTATTTTAAATAGAATGGTATAGTTTTTACTACGAATTTCGTTTCTACTCTTAAAAACAACCACTTTCTATTAAACTTGCCGTGTAGCTAAACTTAACCGTTTTTGAAATATTTGTACTTTTAGATAAAAATTTATGATTTTTGGTCGTAGTTAAAAAATTTATTTTGAGGTTACTACCAAATCTAGGAATTTGTACCTCCGCATGTAATAAGTGCAAACATTGATCTTTAAGAAATATTGACTTATTTATTTTTATACAGGGTGTACCAGAAATATGAATTTATAGTTTTTTTGTTTTAAATGTAAATAATTATCAGTAGTACACGGGCCCCTACCGCCGCCATTTTGTTTTTGTAACGTCACCCTTGGTACACCTTTAGTCGCCATTTTTTTAAATAAGCCCACATGGGGGTCGCATTTTTTTCACCTGAGAAGAAAAGATTTTATTTAATCTGTTATTAATATTTATTAGGGTCCGTTTTTATCAAAGGAGATTGCATAATTGTTATTAAAATTATTATTACATGTCTTTTAATTCCAATCTACACAATAAACAATCGGAATGTAGACAAATATAAATTCAAATTTCCTACCACCAAGGGGCCACCGGGCTAAAATCCGGAAGCAAGTTGCGAAGCACCATGTCTGTCTTATAAGTTAGCATTAGGTCCCTTACTATAATACAAAATCAAATTTTTCGACAAGGGTACCACGACAATACAAGAAGACCCACGAACAAGTTCCAATCACGACAAGGGGCGAAGACCCAAGAACAAGTTGCGATGCCCTACACCTGTCTTACAATCTCGGTTATGTTCGGGGAGGGTTGGAGTGGGAGTCGCCGAAAGCCTCGCGTCGCACAATTATACCTATATGAAGAAGAAGTTAATCGCTTTTCTTAAAAACAATGGTGAATGCTTTCAGTTGCGACTGTCTTCGTTTTAAGAACTCGTATTCAAATCCTCTTATTAAAACATCCCGATAACCTCTAGTATGTAGCTGTATCTACTACTGTGATTACTTAAAGATCGCATATCACAAAGATCAGTCCACTCATACCCCCACTGGTGGAACTATCAGAAAACAGAAGACTCAAATGTCAATGACCACTCGACCTGCAAATCTGAGGTGACATCGATGCATGTTTACTTCTTCACGTTATTTATTGTATATATGTCAAGTTTTGTACAATACATCACATTAGCTTATAGTTTGTGTATCTTACTGATTGCTAATAAACAAATTAAAACAAAAAAAAAAACTCGCAATGTACATGCCTCGAGTAAATTTCTCACTGCGTGGTGTACATTTTTTGTTTCTGTAGCGACACTCCTGGGTGTACATTTTATAAATCTAAAATCCTTTATGGATAGTTCAGCCGTGACAGAATCTGTATGTAAAGCCGTCTTATGTGATAGCATGCAGGCCCTTATCGGTAAAATTCGAGGATTAAAAAGATAGTGTTCTAATATGAGGCTGGTATACCTAATTTGATTATAATTCCTTTTTTGACAGAGGTAATACAGCTAAGAGAGAGCTTGTATGCTGTATACAGGCAACATCTAGCTTAAGAAGGCACAAGCTTATTTTTTCGGCGTATACACCGCTATATTGAAAATGCTGTCTTGTGTATTAGAAAACATGCTACTGATCAGGAATTAGATAATCTCAAGAAAGATGTATGCGATACAGCTTCAGGGGTGAAGAAGAATTGAAGACCTATGTAGTATTTCAAGGTGATGTGGGGAAATTAGCTAAATTTAAGAATCATAGCGGCAAATAAAGGTTGTATATTATCCGCTGCACGTATTTTTTAAAGCATAATTACAATCGAATGAGTATTATTATGAAGCAGTATCAAGGTATTAGCAGTTTTACTTGTTAATAAGCTATATAACCGCTCAAGATGAAAACTGAGAAGTTGATGCTGGTAGTGATGTTCTCTATGAAGATCCAGATAGGTTAAATTACGCTGCCCTTAATTTTGAACATAAGGGGAAATGCACCCATCCTAAAAGTCTTGACTGCCGAAAATGTCTTCGCACTAATATTTAACATAGGAGATTATGGATTACCTAG
This sequence comes from Vesta saturnalis, assembly GCA_036346205.1. Taxonomy (NCBI): domain Eukaryota; kingdom Metazoa; phylum Arthropoda; class Insecta; order Coleoptera; family Lampyridae; genus Vesta; species Vesta saturnalis. Next base: position 2,003,138 of record JARFJB010001166.1, read on the forward strand.
ATTTGAGGGTATTTTCGATAATTTACTGTAGCACCTTTTTGCGACCCTGATCTATATAAATAAAAAGTAGTTAATCTTTATTATAAGCTTTATGGCTATGAATGTAGTTTACTGTTTTCAAAGAATGTATGGTATTCCATACCAATAATCAATTTTACGTAATTTAATCAGGGTACTAAAAGAAATGCATATGATTTTAAAAAAGTCATCCCTAAACTAAAACACGCAATGACGCGTAACACAAACAACTGTAATGCATATGTGTAACCATTTAATGCAATTTATTTTTCACTTTAACCTTGTACACATAATTATAACTGTCGACCTGCAATATTTACTTTTAATTGATAATTGGTGCCACTATTAAAGGGAGTACACAATGAAGCGTAAAACAGCCTATAATGCATATGTCTAACCATTTGTCGTATTAATGCAGCTTAACTACTCATTTATATGCATACTGTTGAAGGTTACAATTTCGATGTTGTAATTCAAATACTGAAAAAAATTGAGCTAGTGCTTAAATGCAGTCTTAAAGATTGCATATAACATAATCGTTTAAGGACTAGGTTTTTATATCCTTGATAAAAATCAAAACAGCCCTAACAAATATTAATAATAATAAACACAGATTAAATAACATCTTTTTATTATGAAAACGCTTGTCATCTTTACATGTCTTATTTATTAATTCTTCTCCATTATTACAATACAATTTTTATGACCCGTGAACAGGTTCCCGTCTTACAAGACTAGGACCAATTATTAGAATACGCCCCCAATGTATAAATAAATTAGGTCACAATCTGTAGATGGGGTTAAAAGAAACGTAATAATAATTGTGCAATCTCCTTTGATAAAAACGGAATAAAAATTAATAACAGATTAAATAGAATCTTTTTATTATGAAAACACTTGTCATCTTTACATGTATTATCTATTAATTCTTCCCCATTATTAGAATACAATTTTTATGACAGGGGCGAAGCTCGTGAACACATTCCCGTCTTACAAGACTAGGTTCCTTTATTAGAATACAACCCCCAATGTAAAAATAAATTAGGTCACAATCTGTAGATTTGAATTAAAACCACGTGGGCTTATATAAATAAAATGGCGACCAAAGGTGTCCCAAGGGTAACGTCACAAAAAACAAAATGGCGGCGGTAGGTGCCCGTGTACTGCTATTATCTTATCTTAAATACAACACCCTGTACATTGTTTCAAGATTTGTATTTTAATTCTTCGTGGTATAATAAAGGTGCACCCTGTATAATATTAGATATATTGACCAGAAAACGATCACAACAGTTGCCATACTTAAATAAATGGTAAAATGTATTGACTTTTGTTTTGCTTATGTGAGTGAGAATGTACTAAATAGTGACAGTGCACTAAAAAGGAGAAAATATTTTTTTTCTTTGCACCAAAATGTGATCAAAAATCTTTACGACCAAATTATAAACATGTGACGGAGAGAAATGAATTATGATGAGCGCCCCACGCTTTTATTTTTAGTCGTAATCACTTTTGACCACATTTTGGCACAGAAAAAAAAGTATTTTCTCCTTTTTAGTGCACTATCATTCTTTAGTACATTCTCACTCACATACGTAATACAAAAGTCAATACATTTTACCATTTATTTAAGTATGGCCACTATGATTATGATTGTTTTCAGGGGCAATATACCTAATATTATACAGGGTGCACATTGATTATACCACGAAGAATTGAAATAAAAATCTTAAAATTGTAAATATTTCAAAAACCGTTGCAGATAGACAAAATTTGCTTATGTAACGGGCATTATTTTATTTCAAATTAAGAAAAACAAAAAAATTATATTTTACTCTTTATCATTAAAAGAAAATGTAATGTAAGTTGAATGTTATTGTTATTGTTATTATAGAGGTTGTGTAGGTGTATTTTTAATTAAAGGATGTTATCTACAGACACTTGCACATTTTGTATGATAAGCATTTATATTTGACCGTGAGGTGAACGAAAATATGAAATAACAAGCCAGTCGAGGTTAAACATTTGTTAAGAAATGTCCTATGCGGCTCGGGACCAAATTAGTTTAATAAAGCGGAAGTGAGTCGAGTTTAAATATTACTTAAGAAAGGTCCTATGCAACTCGGGACCAAATTTATTAATAAAGCGGAATTTAGTGAACGATAGTGCGACAGCAAGATTTAATTTACTTAGTGAAGATAGATTGGCGTTAGTCACAGTTTGTTTAAGTGCGACGAAATAAATAGATTGCTGCTAAAACAATTTCTGTGCTGTAAGTAACTGCACAAATAACAAAAAACCTCAACCACAGTGAGGAATAAGCATTAAATCTGCTTTTGTTGTTATATCACGCTGCCTTAGTTGTTAACCGCTAATGTGGTTTTAAAAAAGCTCCTCCATTATTGTTAATGAGATGCTTTGCATAACGCTGTTGTGAACTTCATGCCTAATTATGGATGAAAACTGGGTTAATTCGGCTGGGAAGGAGCCAAACGCTACTAACTTCGTCAACAGGAGATCAGTAACCTGGGGCACCGTGCGGAAGTTAACGAACGGCGTATTTAACATTGATGAACAGCAACAGGTACTGTTTTGAGATTTTCTATTATGTAATTTGAATTGACAGTGAAAAGAAACGGTATTGTAGATTTTCATTTTATGGGTATAAATTGAATTTTATATATATATATATATATATATATATATATATTATATATATATTAAGTAGGATTGCTTTTCTTTTGCATTTTTGTTTTACTGTTTCACTATTTTGCTAGAGATAAACTTGGCTCAGTAAAGATTTCATGTTTTTAGGGTTTAAATTGTAATTAATTTTGACTTTTATTAACTATACAAATTTATGTTTAATTGAAGTAAATGTAATAAACGTATTTAATTCTGAAACTGAAAATTTCGTTGTTCAAATTTATAACGAACTGTTATGAGGTAAAACAACTAATTTGTTTGTAAAGCCACGCTATACCTTGAACGTTAAGTAACCTCTCCAAATCTGCTGGGGTATCAAATAACTGATAAGCTTTACACTTCAGATATTATTTGATTTGATTCGAATTAATTTGAGGTGTAATGATTACTACAATTTATCGAACTTTGTGTGATAGAGGATGAATTTCAACATACTTTTCACCCAAAATTAACCCTTAAATTATCCTGAGCACAGATATTTTAGAAAAACGTATCGAAAGATAAGTCCAAGCGTACTATTTGGTAAAATTGTCCCGGATACAAAAAGTATCGAACCCTTATACGAACATGAAAAGTTTGTAACTTCCGTTATACTTAAATTATCAATGATATGGTTTATGGACTTTCAATTTATCTTTTTCCTGAATAATGTAATAATATACAGGAAGTAAAAAATTGTACTTAAAAATCATAACATAGTTATTTACATTTAAAACAAAAAAACTATAAATTCATCCATTTCTGGTAACTAAATAAAATTAAAGTGTCAAATAAATATTTCTTAAAAAAATCTTGTACTAATGGTACATGCGGAGTTACAAATTCATAGCATTTGGTAACCAGTAACCTTAAACATTTTTTATGAATGTACGTTGAAAATGATCTAAAGTACAAATATTTCAAAACTTAGTTGTTAGGGATGTGATCATGTTCAATAGAAAGTGGTTTGTATTCAGATTTTGTCAGAAACGAAATCCGCAGTAAGGTAACTATACCATTCCATTTTAAATTTTATAAGAAATGTATTTGTTTATGTTGAAACTTCTGTGTATTTTACGGAGGACCAAACTACATGTATATGCGAAAATATTTATTTTAGGTTATAGTGACCTTGAATTAACACCTATGTATAACATATGGTTTTTTCTCTGTACAGTTAAGCCGCAAATTTTATACATCAGAATTAGCACCAAAATATATAATTCATACTAACTTTGGATTTAGAAGTAGTTCCATGAACTTTCTTTTTTTAGAACGATACAGCCGAACAGTTTAAGAAACGAAACGTTTTAGGTGTGAAAGATACAAAATTTAATTTATCATCAAAATATCAAGATACCTGACCAGTATGGTATAACTCAAGTTATTAAATGTATATCATCCTGTGACTAATCACTTGTTAAGTAATGATAAAAAAGTCGGTAGATCTCCCATTCAATAAAAGTATTTATTATATAATTGAAAACTCCAGATCTTGTACATGGCGTGAGCAATTTTATGACAATCTGAGCTCATATCATTTCAAAATGGCATTATGTTTAATGGACTTTTCTGAGTCTGATACCATATCTCCATGACCAAATTTAGTGCTCAATCAACTTCACACCATTTCTTCTTAGGGTAAGTTATAAATATAAATGCCAAACAACTATACAGACAATAATACGTTTATTGGAAAAATATAGATATTTAAGATTAGGTTGAAACCTTGTTAAAGCTTGTCAAGACTGCGATGCAGTATCGAAAAAACCCTTCAATAGCCTAGTGATACAAACTGGAATTGTAACTATCCATAAAAATTACGAAAGGTAATCACAATAATGGACTATTCGCGATGAAAGACCCAAAATTCTAATGGAAAATTAACCATAAACTGTAATGTTGTTGACGCCAAAATCTCGATGGGTCAGTAAGCTCTGTTTTCAAGAATGAACCGACAACAATTTATTCATACTATTTCTTATATACCAATTTTTATCGAAGAAATGTATACTCTAATTCAACGGAATTACTTGTAAATATTGGTCTCTGACAAGTGCAACCATCTCAATAGTGTAAACCTTCACATTGAATTCTGTAAAACCAAGTGGTATTGAGCAGAAATTTATAGCTTCCCGGACATCCCTGCTTACCAATATGGGTTCAATTGAACAGAAATTTAACTGAAGGATTTCTGAACTTCGTCCCAATTTACCTTACTGCAAAGGAAAACTCAATAAATTGTATTGCGAGTAGGTCCACACCACTTCCTTGGAAAATCTCGAACAAGAATGTACCTAATAAGCTACGACCGAATTTAAACAACGTGAGACTCCGTTCACATCAAGATCCAGCTTCTAACACAATTCTTCAAGGTACTGGAGTATAACGGGATGATCGTGTACAACAAGTATTTATCCTTTTAATGGTAATAATCAAACCTGGAGGTTTGGGACCACTTATCGAAAAACTGGGAAAACTACATTATACTCGTCAAAACTTGATGGTGACGGTTATATTAAAAGACGACTTAAAATCAATTACTGTGCGTACTTTAAGCATGATTTTAATACCAAAGAAATAAGAAGATTTGCTCCGTACAAAGCCAATTCAAAACGATTAAATGGCAAGTACATTGAACTAAGAAGAGGTGGTGACACCATTGACAGTGGAGCGACAATCCAGAAAACTCGCCGTACCAGTAAATAGAAGGTTCAGTCACTAGACCCGTACAAGGTTGCAAGAAGACTTAGGTATCCTTTTAAATTTCAACTATTCAAAATTTTTTTTGGAAAATAAGCTTTTCAAGAGATTTACAATGAACTGTATCACTAAATGGAAATGAGATAATAGTTTCTCTAAGCAATTTCAAAAATTGAATTTAAATTTGCAATTAATTCATAATATGCTTTGTTTATAAACAGTCATTTAAAGGTTTTTCAAGTACTTAGTATGCACATAAGTTAAATTATTCTAACGAAAAGAATTATACAAGACCATAATTGAACATCTGTCTTAAACCTAGACATAATATTGAAGACTAAATAATAATTTCCGGAGGCACCAACGCAACCAGAGTAAATATTAGATTTTTAGTTACCCACTTATTAGCTTATGGATTTTTTGTAAAACCAAAACCCAAAAGCAATTATACCAATGATAATGGAAGCAATAAATGCGACCATACGATGCTCAGGGATGTACCAAACCGTAAAAAAAATTGGAGCAAGTAATGCAACTTCCAAATCAACTGTGCATACGAGTTCTTAAAATTAACATTGATTTCATCCTTACAAAGCCTCAGTATTGTACAGGATCTTCACAAGGTAGATGGTTTTTAACTAAAATTGAAATTATGATGTTAGTGAATAGTTTTTTAAGTTAAAGTTTTCAGAATTATACCGTAACTTTCAATCCAAAGCACTTGAATTCAGACGACAACACGGAATTTGGAATTGTGGAGTATGTACCATATAGCATAATCATCATTTCTGGGAAACAGAAAATCCAGATATTATACCAAAGATAATGAAGCAAGAAATGCGACCATAGCGTCAGGGATGACCAAAGTAAAAAAAATTGGAGAAAGTAATGCAACTTCCAAATCAACTGTGCATCGAGTTCTAAAATAACATTGATTTCATCCTTACAAACCTCGTATTGTACAAGGATCTTCACGGAGATGGTTTTAACAAAAGAATTAAATGTAGTGAATAGTTTATAAGGAATGCCGAACTTTTAATCCAAAGCACTTGGACAGACGAAACACGGTTTGGAATTGTGGAGTATGTAATACGCATAATCATCATTTCTGGGAAACCAAATAGTTTAGACGAAAGGCGTCTACAAACAAGATTTGGATTTAATGTGTGGTGTGGCGTTATAGGTAGGTTTAAAAATAACCTTTATTACGCGTGACAAATAAAATAGAACCTATAATACTTTTGTATTTTACAAATTGATTGGGCTTAAAAATAGATATTTGGGACTATGGCAGGAACAAATTATTCCTGCTACTAGCAAAGCCTCACCAGAGAGGTAATAGAGCTCGTCAGAAACACTTTTGGCGGTAAAATCTCCTATAATAGCCCCATTGATTGGCCGTCGAAGTCACCAGACCTTACACCTTCCAATCTTTATTTGTGGCGATACGCCAAAAATCAGGTGTATGAATATTCTCCGCCTGAAAATCGCCAGGAATTACAAGAAGGGGTAAAAATGTTTTAACGAACATCAACAGAAATACCCATAAGATATTGCAGAGGTGTGAGAATACGATAAAAATGGAGAAAGGTTAGAGCGAATTAGTTTATTAGACTTGTTTATTAGCTTTTTTTTATATTAATTTGTTTATTACATTTTTGCTCCATAGTTATATTAAGTTTATTAGTTATATTTAATTATTAAATGTCTCTTGTTGCCTTGGTGCCAAGTTTTAAATAAATGGGAAGGAAATCGAATAGTGACACGAGGGATTCTGTTGTTTCATAATGGGCGCCACGCGTAATCAAAACCTACTATAAAAAACAATAATTTCAAATTTTAAAGCTTAAGGGAAGTATTAACTTACACTTGTAGTACCCCATTAAGAAGCACTTGAAGAGCTTTTTCCAAAAATGCCAACATCCAATATGGCATCAGGAAGAAAATAAAAAGTTCATGTAAAGGATAAGGGCGGATTTAACCAACGCTGTAGATAAAACCTACATGAAAGCCAAGTTTGGGACACACTGTATAGTCAAGTGCAGATACGATTAAATGGATTATGCAAACCTATTGGAATATATCAGAAACAGTAGGTTACAATGTTCTACTTATAAGCCAGTGTAAATAACTTCTGACTTTTCTATAAAAAAAAAACATTTACACAAGAGACTTGTGGCCAAGTTTTGTAGTAAAAGAAGAATATGCCCACTGTTCCATTGTTTATTTTAATTCTAAATTATCCCGAAAATTCACTGTCTATTATTAAGCGTTGCATTGCATGTATGTCAGTCAATATGAAGATATTAGGTTAGTCATCCAGGAAAAAGTAGCGGGTCACTGTTTGTATGAACAGCCATTCACTTACACACTGAACATAACATAAAGTTTACCAAAACAAGAATAAATATCTAAAAAGAAGAAAGCGTACATGTACAGCAATAATAAATTATTGTTTGAGTTCATAGAGGTAGAATTATTCATGTTACCATCTCCAAAGTCCTTTTTGCATTAATAATCGACTCCGATAGTGTAACGTTAAAGTATGTCGGCATTCATATATCTGGATACTTGCTGTTTTGAAAGTTTGAATGTGTTCTTTATGTACCTGTCTTTAAGGTTCAAAATAAAATCACCTAAATGTGTTTATCGTTTGTCAAATTATTGTAGGACGTATTTTAATCATTAAAACAGAAAATTTGAGTAAGGCGACCCGAAAAACTTTCTCAGTTTGAATAAGAAAAGGACATGTATTAACTGAAAAATGAAGTATGAAAACATAGATTTAATTTTCTAATACATGCAGGGTGTTTCATTAAGGACGAAGGGGTGGCATATCTCGGGAAATACTGACCCAAGAGCTTAGGGAGAAAATCTTGCAAATGAAAGTGGCCAGAAGAAATTGCTGGAAACAGTTTTCAGATTCCTAATGCTGTTGCTAGGAGCGTATTTGCTTTAATCACCCAAAAAACGCATTTTTATACAAAGTATCCCAATGCTATTAAGAGAGTACTACGTTGGAATTTTACTAAAATTTTGAAACTCTTTGGCTTGTCACTTTTAATTCTAGGACGTAAAATAGGGATTGGGTGAGAAGGGGAATGTCCTGCCCTGGTTAAGAAGCCGACAACCAGCACGCGATGGCCTGCGTCGAACTATACGTTCCGGATTACCTCAGCAGCCAGGACATCACAAGAAAAGGATAAGAAAAACGGCTACCGCTCCCGCTGTAACCGTCTTGACACCTCATTGCATTAAACCACCGTACCGACCGGCTCAAGTGTATGAACTGCGATGGTAACTTATCCGGTCAACTTCTGGCGGATGTCACTAGAAGTTCCGACGTCTCCCGCAACGTCCACAACGGAAGAAGACCGACATCACGCTACAAAGCCAACAGAATCGAGGGACACCGCCGGCAGCGGTACCCTCTCAATGCCGGACACGGCGTATAGTTACGCCAACGCGACGCGCAATCAGAACGCGAGAGCAGAAGTACCGAAGGCGGCTAGAGCCTGCTCACGTGAAAATGCAGATCCTGCCTACTTTAAGGTTCGACGCCATTCTAGGTCTCACGCAAAGGCCTAGGATATGGCGAAGGCCTTACTTGTCATCCCCAAGGTGGCATTGGTCCTAGCGAAGGCTCAAACTGCGACTGACTTGTGGAGAGTGATCCTCACGCACACTCAGGAGGTGTCTGCCCTAATCTCTGGGTAAGCACATCTCCGGAACTGGCGACGATATAGGGATCCTCTCGGATAAGAATTCAAGTATCGATTTTATTCCCAGAATCTGCCCTAAACCTACTTCGGCTACTTGTCCTACACCTCATCACTAGGTATAGACATCCCATGCCTATGTACTGCCGGATAATACATAGCTATGCTATAGCAGGTGCAGGCTATATGAAGACCAAGGTTATTATCGTTATTTACTATGTTATTTCAGCAAATTAGAGGCAGCAGCAATAACGTACAACCCGAGCGCAAACAAGACAGCACAGCACACAAGGACCAACACAGCGACCACCAACAACAGCGACTAATTTTTTTGAACCACCAATATTACATCATGATGTCGACATGAGCATACACTTCATAACACTCACTGATCAACCTACAACACACGCGCTGAAGAGTGAAGCATTATTCCTGAACAGCGCACGACAAGAAGATACTTTGTATATATTTTATATTTTATGTTTTGTATTATATATTATTTGTATTGTACTCGGTACTGTATATCAAATCATTGGAAATATCTAAAAATTCAATAAACTGTTGAAATTCAAGTTCGTTTAGCTCAACTGAAATTCATAAACTCGGCTCGTTTAAAAAAGGAAAAAAGGTTGTTTACGACAAAATAGTACGCGCGCCACATTAACAAATACCGCAGTCACTGGAAAGCGGCATTAAAAAAATTACTACTCTTTTTAATTTTTGCAGGAAGTTTTGAATAGAACGATATGGATACTGTTAGTGGCTACCTCGATAATTTGATTGATTTTAATAACGCCACGCCATACATATATATATATATATATATATATATATATATATATATATATATATATATATTTGGTTTTCAGGTTGACGGGGAAGTTGATTATGTTGTTTTTGTTCTTACGGGGTCTCCTCAATTACGGCATTTCGGCTGAATCATACCAGCTACCCTCAGGTGATCCGTGTTCGACTTCTGATTCGAACCGAACTGATATCTTGTTGTTCTCCGTTGGTTTTTTAGTGAGCTGTCATTTTCTCTGTAGACGTCCCTTCCACTTTGACTATGGCTCCTTTCAATACTTTCTCTTTTCTCCTTTGGTTTTCCGTGTCTAGTTCTTGGGGTTATTACGTGTGGTAACTGGTGTATGCTTATTTAGAACCAGCTTTTAGGTATTGAGTAATCTTTGTGCATCATCCTGTGTGGCCATGCTAGACCATCTTTTGTCTATTTCAATGACTTTCCTAAATATTCGTGTGTTTTATTTTGGATCTTGGCTAGCATCTTGACGTTATCGAAGTTTATTCTGTGTGGTGTCTCCTGCACATGTTGCGTGTCCTCGATGTACCGTAGCCAAAGTTGATTTCTCCGGCGCTGATTCTAGTACCTTGGTATCTTGCATGCGTGCAACTAACTACTAGCGATAGTGGTGATCACATCGATGCTCCTTCCGTTTGTTTGTAACGTTGATCGCCGTAGACGAAGTAGGTATTATTGTTATTGACTTAATATGTCGTTAGTTGGTTGACATTTTGTTGGATAATCTTCAGTGCTTCTTTGATGGGGATACTCGTAAATAAAGAGACTACATCGAAACTCACTAATTGATTACCGGGTTCCACCGTATATCCCTTCAACACCTCCATGAAATTACTGGCGTTCAATTCTGCTTCCGTTGTAAGTGGTTGCATCTGCTTTCCTAGGTATCTCGTGAATTTTAAAAAGATTTATTTTGGGAGCAATAAAGTGTAGCAGGATAATTTCACCTTGACGAAAGAAGAATATTTTACCTGGAGATTATTTGTACTCTGCTCGATTCAAAAGATGGAATATAATGTTTCTGAATAAAACACTCGTACGTGAATATATATTTTGCATATGATTTTTTGGTTGTAAGGAAACTAACTGGATGGATAATTGTAGTTATTATGAACGGAATTATTTACACACTATGTACAACCCTTAAAGTTCTATAAGTATACTTCTATATCCATGGCTACAAATTTTAGCTACTTAACAGTAATAACTAGAAGATTTTCTGCTTTCTGCTCAGTCGTAGATTAAAATATAGACCAAAAATATTTACATGTACCTAGATAAGTTCGCTTTAAAATCAGTTGCTGCTTCCTGAAACTAATAGTTAAATACTCGGACGCCAACTTGTTTTTAAATATGGAATAAACAAGTAAACCATTATACAATAAAGTTAAAAGAAAATTTCTACAATAACAAATTTTATTACACAACCTATATTTAATTATAAACGGAAATACCTTAATGCTAATGTTAGTAACGTTATAACCTAATGAATAATTAATATTATGAGTAATTAATGGAATCAGAATACCTTATTCTTGGTCACACTGTAGATAACGAAATGGCTGCATGCTGGGTCAGCGTTTTGGAAATTGTTGCGTAATATTACTTCAGGGTTGAAATAAATCTAGATTTGTATGTCTTATAATTCCCAAATGAATAAATTTGCGATATTACAGACTCACATTCCATTAATATAAGTAATTTGACTGTAATCTCATTATATTTAGAATTTACATCAGTTCTACATACATAAACACAAAATTTACATCGATTGGGGCTTGAACCTTGATGGTGCGGTACTGTAGCAAAGTACAGGTCGTAGGTTCAAATCCCACTCGAGGTAAACTTTTATTTATGTATTTAGTAAAATTAGTAATAATTTTAAGTGCAGCATTTGTTTGTTTGTCTTGTTGGATGCCACTGAATTTTATAAGTTTAATAATTAAAATACAACAAAAATGGAGAAGGTAGTAAATTAATACCATGGGTAATCTGAACAACACTAAACAGCTGTATTTAGCTGTATATTTAAGAAACCAAAATGTCTGATTATTTTCAGCATAAAATATCTTAAACTGCATTTCTCGTAAATTTTTACGGTATTAAATAATTACTGAATCAACACAAGTACAATAGCATATAATCTATCTTTACTTAAAATTCAAAATGGAATATTATCAACACTGTATTTAATAATAAAATGTATACTTGATCTATGTCAACAACATTACAGTTACTATAGGTTATGCACTCAAATGTTTTTATCTCAGAAACCGAAGTCAGCTGTTGCTTTTCATTATAACCGTATTTGAACACCACAATATACCGATTTGTTATTTCCTTAAACGTATTTTGCATTAAAGGATACCTACTTACATTTTCTTGTACTCAAAATAAATAAAACTGCAAGTTGAGAACTTCATTTCCATCAATATCAAAAACATACAGTAAGGTAAGATAATTTTCATTTGTCTTCAATGTACAAATAAACGAAATGTAGGCCATATATTAAGACAAGGTAATTTTCATTTGTGTTCCACATACAAATAAAGGAAATGTAGACAGACAACAAACACAGGCTTCGGGCAACGAAAGCGGCATTAGACGACGAAAGCAGATAGATAAACAGCATGCGTTGTTGATGCAAAACAAAGGTATCTTCATTTATAATTCTTGAAAAGGGAGTCATCTACGCCATTTTATGCATATTGACTTCGTGACGTCATCCATCATGCTTTTGCAACGATACGAAATTCGTTAGCTTTTTCTTAGCACAAGCGGTTTTCCTTAATGTAGGGGCTTATCTTTGTTTCCTATTAAATATAATATATACAGAAATGTAATTAGAAGCCTCACATACCTTATATAAGGGAGCAAAACTTGAAAACCATAACGTAATGAAATGGACGGTAGAAGAAACGGAAATGAATTAAGCGTGTTCAGTTCGTATTTGCGCAAAGAACAACATTGATGCGGCCAACGTAGCCAACGGTGAACGGTACTTATTTTTGGTATTTACGGATCTATCCCCTTATACCTTCATCGTAGTTTTGATTTGTGTGGTTTATGCATTCCTTTCGGCCCGTAGAGCCTTTAGAATTTTGATGATGAGTCGTCCTTGTCTAATTCTGTGCTTTCTTTCTTTGTTGCAGCTACTTGCGCGTAGCTGGTTGTTGCTGCTAATTCTCTTCTTGGCGGTCTTGTGTTCGTTCTTTCTATTAGCATGTGTTTGTCTAGTTTGTTAAATTTGGCGTATGCGGGGCATTCTCTGTAGTTGGTGGTGTGTATATCGGAGCAGTTGCAGCACTTCGGGTTGTCGTGTTCTTTTTGTAGTGTGTAGTCGTGTGTGGTACGCTCATTTGAAGCGCCTCGGGGACGCGTAACAGCCGCTGGTGGCGTGCTCGTACCGTTGGCAGTTATGGCATTGACCGGTCCCATTCTTTTTGTGGGGATTTCAATACATACGTGTAGCCGATCGTCGTTGTTCCGTATATTTCTTTCGCTTATTCGCTACGTTCTAGATGTACAAGCAACATCGATGTTTTCTTTTCACGTCCTGCGAACATCCGTGGATTACGAATCCAATTTCTGTGAGGTCGTTACCTACGGTTTCTGCATGCATCGTCCTGCGGAACTCCTATGATAACCACGTTCAGAGGTTTTGCCTCTTCTAGTAGGTACGTATTTCATTCCATCCTGCGGTGCCTAACGCTTTGGTTGCCATTCGATATTCTTCGACTGTTTCAGTATGATTTTTCGTCATTTCTGGTTGTCGTTGTTGTTTTAGGTTTTATGTTAGCGGCAGCTAACTTCGACATCGCTTTAGAGTAGCCCTCCTCGTGGTGTAGAATAAGCGATGGTATTTGTTCTTTTAACGGAAATGTCCGCAGGAGGTTCTTCCGCGTCTACCCGTTGTCGTTTTTTGCCCCTTTCCTTACTATGATTTTGAATTCTTCTACTTCCTCGTCGGAGAGGGCATCCGTTTCTGTTTCATGCGGTGTCGCCGTGATATTTTCAGTCTCGTTTGCTTGTGTCGAGGTTGGTTGGTTTTGTTATTTGTTGTCGTAGTTGTTTTTAACTTCTTTTCTTCTTTTTATTTCTTCTTGAGGTCTTGTTAGTGTCTGTGATGATGGTTTGTGTTTCCATCCTTGAAGTAGTGGTTGGTTGTGGGCTCTGGATCTGCCAGTGAAGTTTTTTATGTGGGTCTTCATTTCCTTATTTCATTTTTAGAAATCTTAATTCTTCTTCCTGCATTCGGTTGGTACTTTTTGGAGATGTAGCGCCTCGATCTGTACTCTGTATGCGCAAATGATGGTGTTGTCGGCGTCCATGTTTCAAACCGGATTTTCGTGGTGAAAACTACAAATCCGGTTCGTTCGTTGGAGTTCTTTTGCACCTCGAGCGCTCGCGAAATAATAATATTCTATGTAATCTTTCCCTAAACACTAGTGCTTCGGTCGAGAGTTAACATAGCCATTATAGACCATATCGATATATACTAAAATTTAATTATTGAAAGAAAAAGATACCCACATAATGTAAATATATTTAACAATAATAACACAAATTCAAAACTTAAAGTAAGGTAACGATAGCCAGAATTGACACGATACAAGAAATGACTGGGAAAATAACCACAGTTTGCGCAGCTTTGCACAATATGTGTACCAAAGCTAGGTTGGAGTTGCCTGATATTCCTCAAAATTGTCAAAACGAGGATAATCATGTTTTTCATAATCAAAACCATAACAATAGAGAACAAGCTCGCTTAGCATTAAAAATAGATATTTCAATTAGTACGACGCTGTTCTACGTTCTACGTCTATGTTAATCGATGTTAGTTTAGAAAATTGATTATGTTTATTTGTTTTAAATTGTAAGTAAGTAGTTTGATTACTGTGAATATTTTACAAAAAATATATTTCATGATGATTTTCCAGCTTTTTATTATCATTATACTAATAAATATTAATATCATTAGATTTCATCCAAAGTTAAGTTTCAATGCAATATTTTTTATTCAACAAATAACATTAATCATAATAATTTATTGCGTTAAACATCCATATTGTTATTGAAAATTTAAATTATTATTGAAACTAAAACATTTTCATGTAATTTGCACAAAAGAAAATGAAAGTCATATCTACAGGGGTAAGAAAATACATCATTTTTTGGACACCATGTAGATTTTTTCATTGTACGTATCGAAAAAGTTCCTATTTAAGTCAAATTATGTCAATTTATGTTACAACTCTGTTTCCCAAATTTAGTTAAAATCTGTTGAAGCGAAATTATTCGGAAAACAATTATTTAAAAATTTAACGGTCTCTAACGGCAAAACGAAGCAACGGATATGGTATGTTTACCCGGATCGCCTTATTCTTGACCAAGTAATCTTTGGTTAAACGTTGTACACGCCATTTCCAGATACCCTGTATAATTTGATTTCTCAGTAGAGGAACACAAGGTCACGGTTTTAAGTCTCTTGTTACCTCTGCGTGCAGTTAGGCTAACTACAAACACATCGATTTTGAACGTACGATAAAGGTTCGTACGACCAGATTCCAATAGTGGCGCAAAAAATTAATGTCTTTACACACAGATCCTCAAACGGCATCGCACGGACCACTGTAGCGGTCGTCCATTGTCTCCTATACAAGAACAGTGTAGTGGTCGTGAAGACAGTGGCGTACGTGACCAAACACGTGTCTTCACACATCGAATTTTGTTCGTACGTCCGATTCGCTTGCCTAGTTGCGTTTCGACTGTCATCAGGAAGGCAGTTTATTTGAGGTTAAGGTCTTTAAGTTTATTTCAGTTCTTTGCTACAGTCATGTTTTGGTGAAATTATTTAGTTTTTGGTTTTCAAGGTTATACAGTAGTTGTTTTAAGTTCAATTTGTGTTTTGTTTGTAAGTTCTGTATTCTATTAAACAATGGTTGAAACTATTGACAATGAACTCCTTATTTCATTAGTAGAATAGGTCAGTTCTTTGGGACAAAACATTAGATAACTATAAAGACAGAGTTGCCACAAGAAATGCCTGGAGAGAGGTCTGCAATGAGCTGAATAGTAAATTCGAAGAGTTGGAGGATAAAGAAAAAAACCAATATGGTAAGTGCTGAATTTTTTTACAACTTCAGTTAAAAGTACATACACATTCAGATTCAGTTTATGACGATTATTAAAGCTGTAAGTATATTCATCTTCCTGTAACCTAATTAATTAAAACATGTAGTTTGAAATTAAAATTATAAAACAATCTGTATACTGATTATTGTAATGCTTTTGGAGAGCAAGTTAAAACGCATGTAATATTATTACTGGTTAAAAAAGTTTGACACATAGTAGTTTTAAAAAAAAATATATATATATATATATATATATATATATATATATATATATATATATATATAGAAAATATTTAGATTATAAAAACTAAGTCATCTTATCAAAATACATTACTATTTGTCCAAAAGTTAATAGCTTTTAGATTTAAAATATGTCTCGTGGAGTTTGCTAGAGTCCTCTTCTCGCTGTAAATCTTCGAGGCCGATAATGTTGTTTGCCTCAGGCAAGTAGCCGTCCCTATCGCGGACAAAGTTGTGAGTACAACACAAGATTTAATAATATTCACTGCAAATTCTGGTTCTACATTAAGGGGTCTATGGAAGATACGACTTATTTGTCAAAATTCCAAATCCACTTCACATATCGTCTAGCTCTGCAGCCTGTAGTTAAAATCATTTTCTTTAATGTTAGGTGTGTTCCACCAAATGGTCGCATTAAATGTTTGTTGAGGCCAAATGCTTCGTCACCGACGAAGAAATGGATTCTCACTTCCTGAAAGACACTTCTCGTCAGGCAATTCCAACTTATTAGATTCTATGGATTTCCACAGGTGGAGTTTTGAAAATTGACGAATCGCATTCCTTGTCATAGCTTCCCACATGATAAACAAATCTACGTTTTTTGACATCAATTAATTTAGTTTTTCAAAACGTAAACTGTAAGTAACTACTTACAATGATTAGTAGTTCGTACTACTTTTAGACTTAATTTCGTCATTCGTGCCTTTTCTTCTTAGGCCAAAGCCAAAAAAAAAAAAAAAAAAAAATTGGGACGGTCCAGATCTTTAATCGTGTAAATTAATGTTTTAAAAGTAAAATTTGATTAAAACAGTACTTATTTAAGTAAAAGCGAAACTAATTCACTCAGAAAAATGAAGAACATTTTGAACAATTATCATAATAATTTATTGCGTTAAACCTCTTACAAATTTTTAATTGCGCAAACGGTTTAGCAAAAAAAAATATTTTCAGTCTGAATCTAAAAGTGGCTATGATTTAGACAACTAATGGAAATAATGAACGATTAATTAATTACCTACTGTTACAACATATGTTCAAAATGGCCACCATTTTGTTGTACATATGCGTTAATTCTACATCGAAAATTAAATTGTAGTGTTCGTAGTGTAGCGCGATTCCGAAAGGTACTGACAAAATTTAAAATTCTGCGATATAAATCTTCCTCGCTTTCAATAGGAGAGGAGTAAATTTTTGTTTTCATGGCACCCCATAAAAAAATCACAGGGTGTTAGATCCGGTGATCTTGCTGGCCATTTTACAGGAGCATCATTATCTCTTCCTATTCGTCGATTTGTATAAATCGTGTTTAAATACTGACGCACTTCTAACGAAAAATGTGGCGGAGCACCATCATGCATCAACCACATATTCTGTCGTTGTAATAAGGTCAAATTCTCTAGTAAAGCGGGTAATGCTTCTTGAAAAATTTAAATAATTATTTCCATTTAAGTTATTTGGTATAATAACTGGACCTATAAGGAATTCCTCAATAATTCCTGCCCACATATTAAATTGAAATTTGTGTCGGTAATGAGTAACATTTGTTGCATGGAGATTTTCATCAGGGTAAACCTGTTCATTATGTAAGTTAGTTACACCGGATCTTGTAAACGTAATTTTGTCCGTAAATAAAATTGTACTATGGAAGTTTGGACTTTCTGATATCAGATTTTCAATAAAATTGCAAAACGTTAAGCGGTATTTTGGATCAAAAGGTAATAAGTCTTGAATTTTTTGAACATGGTCTGGATTTATAAGTTGTGCTTTTAAAACCTCATTAAAAACTGGTTTTGGAATCGCTAATTCCAGCCCCAGGTGTCTAGTACTTACTTTTGGGTTTTCTTCAACTCTGTTTAAAATTTGTTCCTGCATATCTACTGTTCTTGTAGTACACTGACGTCCACAATCAAAAGTTCGTGACTTTAAACTACTATTCTCACGAAGACGTCTAACAAATGTTTTCAAAGGTTTGGTGATGCGGCACTATACGGTTAGGTAACATTTCCCTGTAAACTCTAACACTCTCGCGACCATTACATTTACAAAACCCATAAACTAACAAGGGAACTTGTTCGGCATATGAATAAACCAAAATTCGTGATGACTCCCAGATAAACCGTAAGAAGAAAAATACTAAATGCTAAACGTAGTTCAGTTTAAATGACATTAAAGTAACGAACTCTTTTTTACTTTCAAATTAATCATAGCCAACTTTTAATAAAAATATTATTAGTGTTAAGTTACAATTACTGATTCAGACTTGTAGGACTTTAGAAAATATTTTTTTTTTGCTACGGCCTTGATTTTGACCAGTAGGGAACTTTTAGGGATAGCGTATCTAAGCGACAAAACATAGCAATGGCGGTACTCTCTAAAATAGTCGCTAACTTATTCGGCAGTTTTATTTAGCAAAATATTGCCATTTGATAAACATCATGAAATGTCAGGTAAATAAAACTTTTGACAAAATAAAGAGCATGTTCGGCATTTACGAAGAATTATTATTTGGTAAATCAAATTATACCTCTAATACAAATAATTACTACTCTTTTGTTGCAAGGAAGACAAGATGTGTCCTGGAATAAGATATTTGATGTTAAATAATCAACACAGACAAAGAATAAACATGAATAGAACTGAAATGCGTCTGATAAGAGATAAAAGTGATCCATTTAAAATGCAGTAAGAAAGATTTCGCCTAAATAATGAACTGGTCCATTGCATGAGTTAACTCCTCATTTGTATACACCTTAAAGAGCAACCTTTAAAGATTTTTGCACCGTCACATTTTTATGCCACAGGAGAAAGATACCTTTCATCCATGTCACAACAGTCTATTAGTCGTGTGGTTAGGAAAATAACTGCAGCACTTTATTTACAATTAGTACAACAATGGATCACATTTCCACAAACAGTAGACGAAAAACTGGCGATAAAACAACGCTTTTTGAGGAAACGCGTTTTCCTGGCAAAATCGGTGCTATTGACTGAACCCATGTGGCTATTTTAAAACCCAAAGAAGAGGAACACAATTATTTAAATAGGAAGGGATATCACTTCAAAAATGTTTTGGAAAAAAAACCGTTAAGTATAAATAAATTTAATGATTGATATTATCTACAGATCTGTGATTATGATCTCAATATCTTGGCCATAAATTAACGTTCTGCAAGAGCAACACATGATTCATTCATATGGCGAACATCATTAATTCAAGATGCTACAACCAAGGTGATAGATAATTTCTTATTGGAGATTCTGGATATCCACAATAACCATCGTTAATGATATCAATAGTTAAGTGCTCCCTGATACGCTCTCGATATCGTTGATCGTATTCAAAAGAGAGCGATTAGGCTTATAATTGACCCGTCCTTAACTTCTCACATACAGTCCTTTGAGCATAGAAGGATGGTTCCAGTTCTTTCTTTGTATTATCGTTATTATAACGGCTATTGTGCTGCTGAATTATATTCTTTGATACCATCTCGGGCTATCTTTGCGAGAAACGCTCGGTTCGCTCATTCACATCATCAGTATGCAGTACAAATCTCCACTTGTCGTACCAAACGGGCGCAATCCACATTTTTCTACACGGCTTCTAAACTCTGGAATGATCTCCCTAGTTCCTGTTTTCATCTTATTTATTCATTCATAAGCATCTATTGGCAATTCATTATCCCTCTATCCATCCTCCTAAGTGTTCCTGAGTGCTTTAGCACGATCGGCCTAATTTAGCGTGTTCAGGTCCACAATCATAAAAAAAAAAATAAATAAATATTAATATCATTAGATTTCATCCAAAAGTAAGTTTCAATGCAATATTTTTTATTCAACAAATAACATTAATCATAATAATTTATTGCGTTAAACATCCATAATTGTGATTGAAAATTTAAATTATTATTGAAACTAAAACATTTTCATGTAATTTGCACAAAAAAAAAATGAAAGTCATATCTACAGGGGGTAAGAAGAACACCATGTAGATTTTTTTCATTTTGTACGTATCGAAAAAGTTCCTATTTAAGTCAAATTATGTCAATTTATGTTACAACTCTGTTTCCCAAATTTAGTTAAAATCTGTTGAAGCGAAATTATTCGGAAAAACGAAATTATTTAAAAAATTAATGTGTCTTTACACACACACCGATCCTCAAACGGCATCGCACGGACCACGTGTAGCGATCGTCCATTGTCTCGGCTATACACGAACACCGTGTAGTGGTCGTGAAGGCAGTGGCGTACGTGACCAAACACGTGTCTTCACACACATCGAATTTTGTTCGTACGTCCGATTCGCTTGCCTAGTTGCGTTTCGACTGTCATCAGGGAAGGCAGTTTATTTGAGATTAAGGTCTTTAAGTTTATTTCAGTTCTTTGCTACAGTCATAAAGTTTTGGTGAAATTATATAGTTTTTTGGTTTTTCAAGGTTATACAGTAGTTCAATTTGTGTTTTGTTTGTAAGAAGTTCTGTATTCTATTAAACAATGGTTGAAACTATTGACAATGAACTCCTTATTTCATTAGTAGAAGCTAGGTCAGTTCTTTGGGACAAAACATTAGATAACTATAAAGACAGAGTTGCCACAAGAAATGCCTGGAGAGAGGTCTGCAATGAGCTGAATAGTAAATTCGAAGAGTTGGAGGATAAAGAAAAAAACCAATATGGTAAGTGCTGAATTTTTTTACAACTTCAGTCAAAAGTACATACACATTCAGATTCAGTTTATGACGATTTTTAAAGCTGTATATTCATCTTCCTGTAACCTAATTAATTAAAAACATGTAGTTTGAGATTAAAATTATAAAACAATCTGTATACTGACTATTGTAATGCTTTTGGAGAGCAAGTTCAAACGTATGTAATATTATTACTGATTAAAAAAAGTTGTGACACATAGTAGTTTTAAGAGAAAAAATATATATCGAAAATATTACTAGATTATAAAAACACCAAAAATAAGCACATATTTCTGTACTTAATGTTATAAATCGTCATAGCCAAACCTTGTTTTATTTATATACAACCAAGTCATCTTATCAAAGTACATTACTAGTGGTCCAAAAAGTTAATAGCTTTTTAGATTTAAAATATGTCTTGTGGAGTTTGCTAGGAGTCCTCCTCTTGCTGTAAATCTTCGAGGCCGATAATTGTTGTTGTGTCCTCAGGCAAATAGCCGTCCCTATCGCGGACAAAGTTGTGGAGTACAACACAAGATTTAATAATATTCACTGCAAATTCTGGTTCTACATTAAGGGGCCTATGGAAGATACACCACTTATTTGTCAAAATTCCAAATCCAGACTCCACATATCGTCTAGCTCTGCACAGCCTGTAGTTAAAAATCATTTTCTTTAATGTTAGGTGTGTTCCCCCAAATGGTCGCATTAAATGTTTGTTGAGGCCAAATGCTTCGTCACCGACGAAGAAATGGATTCTCACTTCCTGAAAGACACTTCTCGTCAGGCAATTCCAACTTATTAGATTCTATGGATTTCCACAGGGTGGAGTCTTTGAAAATTGACGAATCGCATTCCTTGTCATAGCTTCCTACATGTTAAACAAATCTGTAGTTCGCGTCTACAACTGCCAATAAGACTACAGAATAATACTTTTTATAATTGTAATACATAGAACCACTATGTATTGGGCTAATAATGCGGATGTGTTTCCCATCTACTGCGCCCAAACAGTGTGGGAACAGGGCACTCTTTTCAAACCCCGATGCTATAGCTTCCCACTTTTCTTTAGTAAGTTCAGGCATACACTCTTTCCTCATGACTGTCCAAATAGCTTTGCTCACCTCTTCTACAATGGATCGTATAGTTGAGACACTCATTCTATACGAATAATGGAGATCAGTAAATGTAGATCCGCTTGCGAAATACCTGAAAATTTGCAAGCCCACATTACTGCTACATCAATTTTTATAAAAAAAAAACAAGTGAGATATTTGATTAAAAATTATTATTAATTTTATTAAATACATAAATAAAAAGTTTACATCGAGTAGGATTCGAACCTACGACCTGTAGTTTGCTAGACTACCGCGCTACCAACTGCGCCACCAAGGTTCAAGCCCCAATCGATGCAAATTTTGTCTTTATGTATGTGGAACTGATGTAAATTCTAAATAATAACAAAAACTTATAATAAGTGAGATATTGTTATAAAATTTTATAAAACTATACAGCAAACCTGCGACGAATTTCAAATTTATAAATATGTACTTCTATACTAATTTAAGCCAGTTACAAAATTTTATCAAAACCATGAAACACGTTTATTATTATTTACTTAATACTGACCCAACAACATAACGTGTTTACAAAGTAAATTTTTTTCATGTAAATGGTTTTCAAGTTATAAGGTTTTATAAAAAAAAGGAACATATGTAGTCAGCTTAACTCGCTCTTCATTAAGACGCCAAAAAACATTGGATCATTTTTTTCATTTGTATTTATATGCAATTTACTGAATTATTTCTTGAAATAATTCCTAAAAAACACTAGTTTGTTCCTATTATATTGTTTTATTTCCACAGGTAAAGAAGTAACTAGAAGATGGACCAATCTCCGCGATGCATTTTCTAAA
This sequence comes from Vesta saturnalis, assembly GCA_036346205.1. Classification (NCBI taxonomy): domain Eukaryota; kingdom Metazoa; phylum Arthropoda; class Insecta; order Coleoptera; family Lampyridae; genus Vesta; species Vesta saturnalis. The sequence goes on from JARFJB010001166.1 coordinate 2,026,056, forward strand.
TCCAGAAGGAGAGTCCAAAGTAAAAAGAAAAGCGGGGCAGGAGGCGTAGTAGTGAAGAAATACGTATTCAATGATCAGATGCAGTTTTTGCAGAAATGCTACGAATCGAGAGATACAGCTGAGAGTTTGGATGACTCAGTTGCAGCGGAAAATCCAGAAGCGGTGGACAAGCAGCCCGAGGAAGTAACGGAAGGAGTTACTGAAGTTACTGTTCCACGAACTCAGATAATTGCAAATCGAAAAAGACGAAAGCCTGATGAACTAGAACTGCAATTATTGAAAGCCCTGCAACAGCCAGAACAACAACTCCGCTCCATTCTCAACAACATTATGCACCTCACGCTCAACTTCACTACCCTCAACCTGCTTTCTCACAACCTCTTACCATTCAATCATCTCCTTCCCAATCTTCTCATGCTCAACCTCACTACCCTCAACCTGCTTTCACACAACCTCTTACCATTCAACCACCTCCTTTCCAATCTTCTCACGCTCAACCTCACTACCCTCAACCTGCTTTCACACAACCTCCTACCATTCAACCACCTCCTTCCCAAGCTTCTCACTCTCAACCTCCTCAGCAAACTACATTCTCCGGATTCCTCAATCCAGCACACACTACAAATACTTTCGACAATTTTGCCCAGTCACCAACCGACAGTAACACAGGAACGTTTTCACCTACCGCTTGGTCTGAGTCCTCTGAAAACATAGGCTTTTCAAACTGTCAACTGATTTCTTGTAATTATGTTTTCTTGTTTACAACCTTATGAAATATAAGTTTAGTACTGAAAAACTGCATTGTGCATTGTTTACATCCGACAAAACTTCCTAAGTCGTCAAGTAACTGTAAAGATCGGTAATAGTGCAAATTTTGTATTCATCAACCTTAACCGAAAAAATAAAAAACCCTATGACACACTTAAGTTTGTTCCCTTAATACACTAATATACATTATATAATTATTACTATAAAATCAAGATATAATAAAAATGTGATTACCTTAAATGAAGGACTGGGGTTGCCATATGGAAACCCAATTTGGCTAGAAAACGAGGTGGTTTAAAAAGAAAACTGTAGAACCTTGTACAAAATTCTGTTGCGTGTTACTTAGCACATGGTCCCTAGTTTCCAGTTATAATTACAGGTGGCGCTAACAAAAGATTTAAGAATGGTTTTGAGTCGTTATTTTTAGAAGTGATACATTGTGACATCATGTCGTATGTAAGATTTGTGTAAGTATTGTTTACCTTAGTAACTATAGTTACTAATGCAATTTAATTTTGGATATCATTTTATAAATAATTATATAAATGAATAATGTTGTTTTATAAACGAAAATTTTAAAACTTTTTTATTTATGAATGACGTAACCTAACAGTTGCCATATGGCAACGCTAGGCTCCAGTGCCTGCGTCTTTTATATAATACATTCTTTGTTACAGGGGTGAACTAACGCTAGAAAAAGCATTTATCTATTTATATAGAGCCACCAGATCCTAATGAGCTTACTGATGAAGATTCAGGAGAGGAGGATGCCGGGGGTCTTGTGGATAATTTATCCAGGGATCAACTAAACGGTAAAGCTCAAATAGAGATTATGGATAATGAAGCCCTTGCAGAGGACGATCAACAAGATGAGGTCAATATTGGAGATAAAATTACTCAGGCAAGTAAAATTTTATATGACCAAATTGAGTGGGTACAAGGCGACCTTATTGCAACGTCGAAGAAATTTCCATGGAAATTATGAGAATTTCAAAACTCTCACACCAGTTGAAATGTTTGAGGTTTTCGTTGATGATGATATGACATCATATTTGGTGACAGAGACTTCAAGATACGCTCAGTTTAAAAATCATCCAAATCCTGGCATAACTAAAGAAGAAACGCGATGCTTTTTGGCAATTCTTATATTGTCAGGATATAACATCATGCCAGGTAAGAAGTATTTTTGGAACATTGATGGAGACTTGGGTAATCAACTTGTTATGGACGTAATGAGGAGAAATCGTTTCTTAATAATTTGGAAGTATTTTCATTTAGCAGATAATCACAATATAAATCAACAAGACAAATTTTATAAACTCCGACCACTAATTGAAAAACTACAAAAAAAATTTCTTGGTGCTTTTGTTCCTGAAAAAGAATTAAATTACGACGAGTCCATGATTCAGTATTATGCAAAACATTCCTGTAAGCAATTAATTAGAGGAAACCGATACGTTTCGGATACAAAGTTTGGTGTGTGAATGCTCAAAGTGGTTATTTAGTAAATTTCATAGTTTATCAAGGAAATGATCCGAAAACTAACAATAAGACAACGTTTGGATCTTGTGCTGCTCCTTTCGTTACCTTGCTAGAAGAGATACCTGAGGAGAAACAAAAATTACGATACTCCTTGTTCTGTGACAATTTATTCACTAGCTTTCATTTATTGGTACACCTAAAACAAATGGGACACAATCTTTCAGGTACCATTAGAGACAACAGAATTCCAAAGAACTGCCCATTAATTTCAAAAAAAGCTATGCAAAAGAAAAATAGAGATGAAGTGACATCTGTAGTGGATAAAACAAATGGAATTATTTTGGTTAGATGGCTAGATAATAATGTAGTAACAGTAGCATCAACTTCTGACGGCGTGTCTCCAATGGGTTCTGTCCAAAGATATTCTAAAGCGGATAAAAGGATTATTCAGGTAAATCGATCATGTGTTATTGGAAAGTACAACTCATCGATGGGTGGCACAGACTTAATGGATGAGAACATTTCCAGATACAGGATTGGTTTAAGATCAAAAAAATGGTGGTAGTCTTTATTCACATGGTTGATAGATGCAACTTTACAAAATGCTTGGATTTTGCATAAGAAAGCAGGAAACAAATTAACCCAGTTGCAATTCAAAAGGAAAATTGTCAAGACGTATCTTGTGAAATATCGCACACCTCGAAGACCTGGAGGTAGACCATCGACAAGTGCATCAAGTAGATGTTTCAGCAGAATATCAGATGACATTAGGTTTGACAATGTTGGACACTATTTAATATCTGTACCAGATAATAAAAAAATTAAATGTGCTGGAGAAAACTAGTCCATTAGGACCATGTCCAAATGTAAAGTAGGATTATGTTTAAAATGTAATTTAGTTTTTCATAATAATTTAATACAATTGAAATTTTCACTAAGTTTTTAATATAATGGTTTATTCGAAAGTGATGTTTTGAACTATCTTTATAATGTACCCATTAAGGCCTAGGGTTGCCATATGGCAACCATCAATTTTTTAAGAAATATACCAGATATTCAAATATAAACATTCTTTAATGTTATATTAAGTACAGAGTCGATGCAAGAAACTACAATACCGATGTTTTTCAAAAATAAAAAAACTCCGTCTCTCATGGGTTAATGCTACAGCAAGTCTTTCCACTGATGTTATGCTATTTCTCATTTTAGTATTTTGGTGGCTAATCGCACTTCGCAACTTATCATGTAATTCATCAAAGCTTGCTGTTGACAATCTAAAATAATTAAAAAAACTTGTCCTCGTCACTTCTGAGTTCCCTGCTGTGATAGGATCACGATTTTCTAGCGATTTACCGTCAAATTTTTGTGTGTTGCGAGCTTAAGTTTGTTTTGTTTGTGAATTACTATTCCGTAATTTAGATTGTTTTCCTTATTATTCCCCGTTTACTGAATGTTGAGTAACGTATTATTTGTATATATAAGTGTAAATAACGTTTATTTCGTTTGGTTTCCTTAAAAAATTATAGAAAGTTTTGTAAAATTAGGTAACTTAAAGAAAGAATGTAGATTTATATGTGTTTGATATCGGTCTGGCGACAGGAAGTCGAGTAATTATAGTGGTTCAGTTTAATATTGAGTATGTTGGTTTTGAATCGTAGAGGTAGAATGTGGGACTAACTGCTTGTACTTTAATGAAAATATAGAGATTTTTTTCACGTTGATTCTGCTGACGTTTATAATTTTGAAAATTATCGAGTCCTTACGGATGAAAACGAAGTTTGTGTGTGGGGGCATCAAATCTTCTCCTTCCGTTTCTTAATTGGTGGAACTAAATTAAATGAGATCTTTTGTGAGTGGTGGGATTCAAAATCCAAGATGGATTTTTGGATATAATTTGCATGATTCTGAAACTGACCGCGCTCTCGAGTAGTAGTACTGTGACGTTTGTTGTTACGGTTTAAGTGGTGGTTTAGAACGTTGATATATTGGACGTTTTGGTGTTTAACGAACGTACTTTTGTGTTGTCAGGGTAGTTATCTACTTTCTGAAGAAAACCTGTGAAGGGATTTTAACTAAGATTGTTCAATCACCAAAGGATTAGACCTAGTGCCGATTTCGATTTTACGTAATCAAGTTACCTAGCGATCATCGTCGTATTATTTTAGTGCTTCTGTGAACTCATTGGTTTATCTCGCTTTTGCGGATTTATTAAATTAACGTTCTTGAAGTGCCACTTAATTGCCGTGCAAAGCGTGTTGAAATATAAAGAAACTTTCGCAGTATATTAAAATTACTTTTATTTAAATAAAGTTAATAACCTTTTGGATTGTTAGTGTAAATAAAACTATTTGAAAGATAAAAGTTAACAAGCCAGTTGAGCGCACAAATTATTATTTTAAAAGAAGTTTTTAATTAATACAGTAACATTTTACCGAGATTCAATCAAGGAATCGTTTGTGTACAAAAGAATATTAGTCATCATTTGCATTCATCATTTTGTCAGAGCAGGGATATTCCGCTTCCTTACTAGCTGTAATCGACCACCTGGTTCATTTTCAATTGTTGTAACATAGGAGAGGTGTTAATCTAGGAAGTAAGGTAGTATAATATTGTGTTTTTTTATTGAATATTTTCAAGATTTCTTGTGTGTGTGTTTCGAATTATTTGTTTTGTTAACGAAGGTTGGAAAGCGGAGTCGTGTACCTTTTTTAAATTAAGTTGTTGCTTTGGTTTATTTATTGAAATTAATCATAATTCTGACGCTCCGCCTTCACACTTTTATTTTAGTATTAAAGGGCACTTGACCCTATAGTGATGTGGGTAAATAACCCACGATATATATATGTTAAGCAATTTAGAACGGCGTTACGCAGAATCCTGGCCAGACCTTCTGTCGCCCTTTAAGAATTTGTTATCTTATATACGCATTATCGTGTGTTCACATTTATATTATATTATTTTTTTATCTTATTATAGCTTTGTTTAGATTTTATAAAATTGTTTTAATTCTGTGAAAACCCTTTTGTGTTACATACAGTTTATGAGTTTAAGTTTTAACGTAACGAAGTTACAGTTTTTTTTATTATTGAGTAATAGCGTTAATGATGTTCAGTGTTTTATTTGATTTCTAGTTGAGTATTAATTCATTTAGAGTGCATTCAATAAAGGTAATTTTTTTGTTTTGTTTTGGTTATTATATATTGCCTAATTATTTACACTGAGGTGTAGTAATGTAACTTTATTGAGTGTTTATCACGCTTTTGTTTGTCAGGCGTATAGTGCTATTTTGAAGCCCGATTTCAGGTGGTTTGCTGAGCTGTTGTCAAGGACACCTGGGATTGATTGCGGATAGGTAAGCGTATGTTTTTTGTATGTTTAGACACGCTATGTACTCGTAATTTTGGCACGACGTCCCTTATTTTGACTACCAAACATTCTGGCGCCCTAAACTGAACTCATTACGTCTTCATCCCCTATTTTGACTTACGTACGTTTTACTATTCTGGATGTGCAAAATTTATCAACATCATACCCACACCCATACGCTGACTAGTCGGGGTAAAAGGCCAATTTTAGCTGTAATCCCGTTCTAACACCCGTTTATACCGTTACACTGCGTCTGATCTTCTTTGGTTAATAGGATGAACCCACTGATTTCTGGTTTTACGCCTTCGTCTCCGCCGACGATGCAACAACCACATAGCAACAACACGAGCCTTAAAAGGATTCATGCTGACAAGCAACTGAAGCAAATATCGTTAAAAATGTACGTCCACGATAATAAAATCGACAGGTCTGAACGCTACTTTAAATCGATAAAAGTTCGTACGAACTTCTATCGTACGTCCAAAGTCGATGTGTGTGTAAATACCCTTAAACGTTATCCTGGTTCAACCTTTGGTACAGCACCCTTTAAAAATATTGCGTTTAACACTTAAAATAAGGGAGGTAACAAGCGTGGCATTTTTCCCTTATTACATGGTTTTTAAATAATAAAAAGTGATGAAAATCAGGATCAACCTCTAAGCAAAGGCGAACTTTGGCGTAATTATCCCTAAAAATGAAGACAGTCCATTAATTAGTGTTTTAATTATTAATTCATAAAGATTGGTCTTGCGAGAAGAGTGGTGTTTTCTCGAATATATTTCGCTCTAGTGCTTAGCTAAATGTAACAAAAAATATAAAATTACGTTCTCATACCCAGAAATAAATAGTGATTATGATGCAAGTTCTAGAATGCAAGCATTCTAGAATTCACAAGGCTACAGATATAAGTATAACATAATTATCCCAAATATGTAAAAAATCAAGACTTCCATTCAAAAGTTAAAGAGGTGCCCCTATTTGCGCCTCTTAAAGACCATTAGGTGACATAAATATATAATAATGATTGTTATTAAAACGTAATTATTAATAAATTTAATGTAGTATATCATTAATTTTATTTCAATTAACAAATTTAATATGTATTGGGGACAAAACAATTTTTCATGCAACGTTTATGCCGCGCGGCTTCTGTAGATGAATTAATTATTGTATTGAGTTAATGAATGTTTAATAATAATAAAGGAAGTATGAATTATTATTCCACTTTTGCTTAAACCCAAATACAATATAAAAATTTAGCAAAACTGTTTCAAACAATAAAAATAAATGTTTCACAATCTTTCCATACAAGATAAATATTTTCGATCGAACAAAACAAGTCCAAAACTTTATATACATATACAAAGTTGAAAGTAAATAAAATAATACAACATATTTACATTTTATTTTCTCTTTCATATACACGAACTAGACATTTCCTTCTTGTATATAACTTTGCTCTCGATAAAATTTAAATAAAATTCAACTTGATCCTATTTCACATACATACAAATTACGCTAGTTGTATTACAAGAAAATGCACACTACTTTCTCAGAAATCGAAAAGCGTATCTCTAAATGAGTTCAACTTAATTGTTTGGGTTTAGTTTCCTTCTCATGGAACAGTTTTAGTTTTTAAGTATATTTATTTATGCTATATTCTTTATTTAATCACGTTTCAACAAATACACCTCCAAAAGCTAGAGATGCTCAACCCTTAACCTGACACATATACATTTTGTTACGTTTAATGACACCTAGGGTCTGAGAGACTCCTATGATTTAACTACATTTTCAATAAATGCTTTTTTTTAAATTTTAATGAAGTATAAGAAATAGTCAAATTTCAAACAAAAAAAAACTAATATATTTATTACTTAAGTAAAGAAAACACAAAAATATAAACAATTGCCAGCCGGGGAGGTACCACCACCCTTACCATGGGCTCCTTAATATTGGGTCTCCAATTTTCTGAGCTCGGTAAGGGCTGCCGGTTACCTTTTCCATCATCCTCAATCTATTCTCATCCTTATTCTTCCTTCTCGCCCTCACTGTCTTCCTATCGGATTAAAAATCCCAAATTAAAAAATAAGATGGCTGTGGTTTCTAGGGTTAAAATTCCGGACGTAAAATCCTGCCCCATTCGGATGTCCGGGAGGGCAGGGCCCAAGCGACCTCGGTCATCGAAAGTATCAACTTTCTGATTCACTACTGCAACATCCGCGGTATCAGGTCTAATCTTAATGCTATTCACCAACATCTTGAACAATTACAACCTGATATATTGTTTCTATCTGAAACACAAGTCTCCTCGGAAAGCTCCGAGTCACCCGACTTGCAATTTCCTCAATACCATCTTCACTCTAACTTTCGATATAAAGGAGGCGTATGTGCCTACATCAAGGACAGAATTGCTTGCAAGAGGGTTTCTTCCTTAGAAAATAAAAATTTTGACGTGATTTGATTTAAACATTCTGGTCCTAATTTTGTGAAATTCTACTGTTGCATTTATAGGTCTACTAATGACAGCAACTTTCAAGACTTCTTCGATTACCTTAGTACGAAAGTTGACTATCTCCTGTCTCAGTTTCCATCTTGCGATATCTCATTTGTAGGCGATTTTAATGTTCATAACTCTCATTGGCTTCAATTTTCATCTACTACAAATCCCGCTGGTCATAGTGCAGAAACATTTGCTATCTCATGTGATCTCACACAAATGATTTCTGAACCCACAAGAATCCCTGATAACCCTAACCATACTCCACATCTTCTAGATCTCTTTCTTACATCAAACCCTCTTGTTTATAAAACTTCCGTTCTTTCGCCTTTAAGTCTTTCCGACCATTGTCTAATAAAAATCATTTCTACTGTACCTAATTCCACTGTTGTTCGCAAAACCGATAGAACCTTGTGGTGTTTTAAGTCAGCTCGATGGAGTGATTTACGGGATTTTTTGCAACCTTTCCATGGTGCGAATATTGTTTTAAGTCGTCCTCTTCTTCGGACATCGCTCTTTCAGTATCTGAAGTCATCCTCATGGGAATGGAGTTATACATTCCGAAAAAACAGTACCGTGTAGGTCATTCACGTTCCCAACCCTGGTTCAATAAGGCTTGTTCTGATGCAATATCTTTAAAAATAAATGTGTCATTAAATGGAAATCTAATAAATCGGTTGACAGTCATGTAGAGTACGTTGGTGCTAGAAATATCTGCAAAAGTGTCATCACTAAAACTAAAAAGTTGTTCGAACAACGAAAATGCAATGAACTAGCTACATCTCCTTTAGGCAGTCGTAAATTTTGGTCTTTAGCAAAAGCCATTAGTAAAACTTTCGAACATCTTCATTTCCCCCTGACATCTATTGACGGATCGGTAGTTGCTGATTCTGTAGACAAAGCCAACGTTTTTGTGGATTTATTTGCATCAAACTCGTGTCTCAATGATTCTGGAAAAGATGTGCCCTAGTCAACTCTTCTTCATACGTTATGAAACCAATTCATTTTCGGTACAAGCTCTTGGAATCGATCATCAGTAGGCTTGATCTCAATAAGGCGACTGGCCCAGACGGTATCCCAGCTATTGTCTTAAAGAAATGTTCCCCGAACTAGTACCAGTCCTATCTAAGCTCTATACGATCTTTATATCTTCTGGGAATTCCTTCATCATGGAAGTTAGCAAATGTTCAACCTATTCCCAAAAAGGTGATAAGACCGATCCTCAAATTACAGACCAATTGCCATCACTTCCATTTTGTCTAAAATCATGGAAAAGCCATCAATCAGCAACTGCTCATGTTTCTTGAAACTAACAAACTCCTTAGTGACCATCAATATGGGTTTAGGCAAAGTCGTTCAACAGGCGATCTTCTTTCATATGTGACACAAGTTTGGAACAATACAGTAGAGCAGTCCGGTGAAACAGTTGTAGTCGCTTTAGACATCTCAAAGGCATTTGACCAAGTTTGGCATAAGTGTTTACTTGCCAAACTCACCTCGTTTGGGTTAAATGATGCGCTCATCAACTGGGTTTCTAGTTTCCTTGATGAAAGACGAATACGTGTCGTAGTTGATGGCTTTTTTTCAAAAGAAGTTAGCATTAACGCGGGCGTACCACAGGGATCCGTTATAGCACCTACACTTTTTCTGCTGTACATAAACGACCTTATTTCTTCAACAACTAACCCCATCCATTGCTTTGCTGACGATAGCACTCTTCACTGTAGTTCATCTCAGTCTACTCATAGTGATAATCCACCTTCTATGTCAAATCAAGAAATTAAAGCTGAAATGGCAAATTCAATCAACAAAGACATTCAACGTATTCTCGAATGGGGAAGCAATAATCTAGTTAAATTTAATGCTAACAAAACTCAGTGTTGCCTTATGTCCGCCAAAAAAGATCGATCATTTCCTGTTGTAAGTATGAATGGCTCAGTTCTTAAGTTTTCAGACTCTATTACTCTGTTGGGTATGACTGTATCTTCAAATCTCTCATGGGTTGACCATCTTCTGTCAGCTACCAAAATAGCTGCTCGTAAAATAGGCTTTTTGTACAGATCTAAGCAGTACTTTACCTCTCGACAACTCCTTTTGCTGTATAAGGCCCAAATTCGGCCTCATCTGGAATATAATTCTCACCTATGGGTTAGTGCTCCCCAATACGCTCTCGATATCGTTGATCGTATTCAAAAGAGAGCGATTAGGCTTATAAATGACCCGTCTTTAACTTCTCACATACAGTCGCTTGAGCATAGAAGGATGGTTTCAGTTCTTTCTTTGTATTATCGTTAGTACAACAGCTATTGTGCTGGTGAATTACATTCTTTGATACCATCTCCGGCTATCTTTGCGAGAAACACTCGGTTCGCTCAATCACATCATCAGTATGCAGTACAAATCTCCACTTGTCGTACCAAACGGGAGCAATCCACATTTTTCTAAACTCTGGAATGATCTCCTAGTTCCTGTTTTCCTCTCACTTATGATATGAGAAAATTTAAGGTAGCTGTTCATAGGCATCTATTGGCAATTCATTATCCCTTTATCCATCCTCCTAAGTGTTCCTGAGTGCTTTAGCACGATAGGCCTTATTTAGCCTGTTCAGGTCCACAATCATAAAAAAAAAAAAAAAAAAAAATTGGAAATAAATGACTGTTTTGATTATTTTTGAACACATTCTTGACATATTTTTTTGGAATGGCTTAAACAAACAGGATTTTTACAAGTACATAAATATGCCGTCTTCCTTTTAATTCTCGGTGGACATAACTTGCAATATTTTCGAACAGTTAATTTCTCTTCAGTTGCTTCAAAATTTGTATTGCACTCGAACGGTATTTTTAAAATGTCACAAATTTTAATCCTTATTGCTGCAGATAAATGAGTCCTTTGGGATCTTTCTTTTAAAAGTGGTGTATTCAAAGCATTTGCCAATATTTTTATATAATTAAGTCTTGTAACTGGCACCACATCTTTGTATGAGCTATATAGAATATAGCTGTTTACACCACTAACATCAAGGACAGTGAAAAAAATTTTCATAGACCAGCGTCGGGATCGCCTGTTTGATGTATAATTGGTAATTTTATGATCCATGCTGTCTACTCCTCCTTTGGTTATATTGTAATGCATTATAATTTCCGGTTTACCACTCTCGGGTAGTTATGACCAAAATCGGTCTTGGTCTTGCAGTCTTGTCTTGGTCTCGCAAGACTTGCGAGACCAAGATCAAGACCAAGATAGCAACGCCATTAGCAAGACCAAGACCAAGACTCAAGGTTGCAAGACCAAGACTGGATGCAAGACTAGCTCTGCAAGACATCGGCAAGAACAAGACTATCTCGCTAGACTCTTGCAGTTTTTCTTATTACGAACGATTATTTATTTTTTTATTTCTACCACACAAAAAATTTGTTTTCCCAAAAAATTATTGCATGTATGCGTGAAAGTAAACATTTTTTTGAAAAGGGTTGCTTTGACTTTAGTAAATGATATTAAATACTTATCTTTTAGGTTTTTAATGGTGTATTATATTTTTGTATATTAGTAATACAATCAATCTAAACGTCTCGATACTTACAGTTATCTTCGTCAGTAGCAGTATTATTATTATTAAAACATTGTTTTAATTTTTCAAATTTGACAACATTGTTTTCTACACCTTTAACAATTTTAATAATACTGCTACTGACGAAGATAACTGTAAGTGTTATCGAAACGTTTAGATTGATTGTATAACTTTAATATACAAAAATATACTTTAATATAAAAAACCTAAAAGATAAGTATTTAATATGTGTAATATGGTGAAAGTTTACATTTTCATATTAGTAAAATGATGTTTGTTTGAAAAATAAAATTAATAAGTAACCACTAGAATCATCTTAAATGAAATATTTACTTAAACCAGATAAAACTATTTGAAATTTGGCTAAAATTTAATTTAATTGAAATAAATTTTGTCAAGAAAGCATTTTATAATTAGGGTGTACAATAAAACAAATTTAGTTTTCCAGAAGAAGAAAGTTTACAGTAAATTTGCATTTAAACAAAACGATATTCTTAATTTTAAATAAAACATGTTTTCTGTCACATATGAATAGAAAGCATATAGGTACCAATAAAATAATAATTCTCATCTATTCCTAAACTGTTGAAAGACGCTGTTACGAATTTTAGCAACATTAGCTTATTTGAAGTAATTGAATATTTTTTTGAGTTCGTCGAATATAAACTCTTCACATTTCTAAGATTTAATAAAAGTACCTATATACAAGTAATAAAATAACTTGTGGAAAGTACCAAATTCTTAATCCTAAATTTGTACCAAAAAGCATGTTTTACTTAGTTTACAATAAAGACACGTACAAAGGAATTTAAACCGGCAAGGCGCCTGTAATACTCATGCAAATCCCTCAAACATGCCGAGGTGTCCCTTTTTCAAGACAACTGAATTCTCAAAACTAATATAACTAAAATTACATCTTAAATTATAAAATACAACAGACGCATTGTAAATGCAATAGTGCTTATTCTTTAATATTTGTGGGAAAAAAATTGTCGATCCTTTAGCACATTTCAACAAGTTTGTACCTTCACAAATATTTTTACTTGTCTGTAATTTAAAAGCTTGTCTCACTCAGTGTTTCAACGTCGTCCTGTAGATAGGTTAATTATATAAGACAACGTTTTTGAAAAGACGATCTTAAAAATGACGAGTGATGAAGATTCGATGGAATGGTCGCAAAGTTGTAGTAGTAGTGCAATTCAAGATAGTGATAGTGTTTGTGAAAATAATGAACAACGTAAATTATCGGGCAAAAGCAAATTTACCGAATTCTTTGATTTTAATTCTGGAAGTAAAGACCCTTTTGGTTTGTGCAAGTTATGCGAAAAATCTAAGAAGAGGAGAGTTGAAATTAAAATGAAAATCGCAATACTTCAGGATTAAGGAAGCATCTTTTGTCAGCGCACAAAAGAGAATCACAGAAGGTTTTTCCACAAAACAATCAACATCGACCATTTCGAATTACTTTCAATTTACAGGAGAAGTAAGTACAAAATACATTCATCCATATAAACGATTAACTTTTTTGACTACAGACATCGCGAAAAATAAAGACTTTGTCACAGCAACGGTGGATTGGGTGACAAAAAAGTACCTCCCTTTTTCATTTTTGACGATGACGCAACTAAAATTATTTCCAATTAATATGCCCAGAACGTACGTTTCCCAAAAGACAAACTCTTAGACGGCAAGTTAAACAACGATTTGAAGATCTTCAACTCCTTGTTAAGGACCAGTTAGAAAGTTGTAAATCTAAAATATCTTTTACAATCGATGGATGGACGTCTGTTGCTGGAAAAACTTTCTACGGTGTAACGGCGCATTATATAAACGATAACTGGAACTATAAGTCAGTAGTGCTTGATTTTGTCCTTCTCATGGTGGGCACACAGGAAATGATACAGCAAAAATTTTTTATTCGTTTTATTCGGATTGCAAGAATATAAATTAATTCACAAAATACAAGGTATTACTGTGGATAATGCGTCTGCAAATACCAAATTTATGGAAGAACTGGCAAAATTAATTCCCACCTTTGATCCATACAATCAACACTTTCGATGTATGGCACATATTTTGAATTTAGGTGTTCAAGATTTGATGAGAAACCTGAAATTCAACTGCGAAAACGAAAAAATGAAAATGAAGACGAAGAAGAAGACGACAATGAAATAGAATATAACGACGCTACAAGTTGCGTTATGAAAATAAGATCTGTTTTCAGCAGAATTAAAAAAGCGAAATATTGAAAAAAATTTCGTTCAGCATGCGATACAGCTGGTGTGCCAACAACAATAAGTCCCATTTTGGATTGCCCCACCAGATGGAACTCAACCCATGACATGCTTGGTATCGCTCTAAAATTAAAAGGTGGTATAATAACTTTGTGTAGTAGTGTTGCAAATTTAAACGAATTTAATATCTCCGAAAGAGATTGGTGGCTATTAGAAAAAGTTTATAAATTTTTGGTGAATTTTAAAAACTTAACTACAAAACTTGGTGGAGATAAGTATGCTACTCTCCCGTTTGTCATTGTTTCTTTCAACCTACTAATTGATAAAATTGAGTCAACAATTCATCAATTGGACGAAAAAGTCGATAGAAACGAGATGGACGAGAAATTAATATTGGCTTTTCAAGCTTGCAGGGATAAAATGCTAAAGCACTACCAAAAAACCAATTGGCTTTATTGTGCGACACTTGTGCTAGACCCCCGACACAAAGCCGAGACTTTTAACTTGACAACGTGGGGAACCGAAATAAAACTTGATAGTCTGTAACATTTTGAAGAAATGTATGAGCAATATAAGAATAAAGAAGAAAACATCGCATTGACTGAATCGTCTGAATCGCATACAGAAAAGGAGCAAGACTGCCAAAGCGGTGATGACGATGTCATCGATTTTAATAAATTGTACACATCAACAGCAACTCCACCTGCTTCAAGAGCCCAAGGAACCAGTAAGGAGGTAGATGACATACATGAAGTCGAGCCTTTAAGGGCTGGCAAGACTCGAGAGGACATTCTTTACATGGTGGATTTGACTCATTCAAACACAATTCCCGAATTTTAGCAAAATGGCTTCGGTGATTTTTAGTCCATATTCGGCAACGTCCCTGTTCCTGCAGGAACAGAATTATTTTACAATAGGCAGCCTTGGTGATTCGCAAGCACCGGAACAGATTTTAAAGAATTATTGGTGTTTGTGTATATTACCAGTTTATGACAACTTAAACTTAGCCATTTAATAAAAATGTACATACAATTTTAAGGTCCTTCAAAATTAAGAATTTAAATTAATTAATATTTGTTTATGTATTTATCTGTATTTTGATGGTTTAGTGACTATAAAATTAAATTAAATCTTGTTAGATCGTTGACATGTAAAATTGAAAATAAAGTAACTTAATATTCTGTATCATCGTTCTTATTGTAGGTTTAGTAGATTAATGAAAAGTAAAAATTCTGTCTAATGCACATTCCTTTTAATAATAAAATTATAATCAATACATGTTTCTACTTTTTTAATACTTAAGCCATCTACAAATGCAGTTGTAGATGGCTTAAGTATTAAAAAAGCCGAAACATGTCGTGTAGAGTAGAGTATGTCATCGCAATACTGAAACATAAGTTAGTGAAAAAGTATTCTTGATCGTGAATTAAATAATTAATTGGATATTTAATTATAAAATAATTTAAGTTATTATAATTTATTTTGATCATTAAACCCAATACCAATTAATTAGATAAACATCCACTACATATCTATGTAGCCAAATTATTATTCTCTGCAATAATCTAATTTAGTAGCACGCAGCGACACAAAATTTCGATTAATTTGATATGTAAAAACGCAAGACTGTAAGAGTCTTGCGTGCAAGACCAAGAACAAGACCAAAACTCCATATTCAAGACCAAGAGCAAGACCGAGATTAAGGATACCAATGCAAGACCAAGAGCAAGACCAATTGGTGCAAGACCAGGACCAAGACCTATGTGGTCTTGTCTTGGTCTTGCGTTTGGCCATCACTACTCTCGGGATCCACTTCTTTGGCATGATGCATCGAGGATACAAGAACAACAGCTCTATTTTGTTTTGGTACATATGAAACCATTGTAGTATCACCACAAAAACCAAAAAGACTACTTTCTACTTCTCTATTTTTTCTGCTCAAAAATTCTGTTGGAATTGCTGCTTTATTTTTTTTCATCGTACCGACAAACGTAAGATTTCTTTTGCGGAGCTCTTCAACCAGTGGCATAGAAGAAAACCAATTACCAGCAGTAACGTTGCTGTTCGTGCCGTGGATTGGTTTTGTAAGGCGGATAACTGATTGGCATGGTATTGGAAGACGTTTTTCTTCCGCACTTAAAGTTCTACCATCACTATCTCTCCCGGTGTAAATATAGGCATTTAAAAGATAGCTAGTGCGAGCATCGGTAATAGCTTGAATTTTAATGCCATACTTGGCTGGTTTTTTTGGCATAAACATTCGAAATTTACATCTTCCACGGAATGCTATCAACATGTCATCTACACAAGCGTATTCCCCTATGGAATAACATTTTTGACAGTTAGAAAAAAATATATCAAATATGTTTTTAATCGGAGCCGCAGGATCATCCGCTTTCCTTTCTTCTCTAGTAGATGGATCATCAAATCTGAGATATGATAAAATTATTTCATACCGGCGCCTGTTCATGGCTGCTCGGAAAATATCTCTGCCTGAACCATCCGTTGCATAGAAACTGTCCAAAGATTCATTTGAGCTTTTAAACACTTCGGTGTAAAAGAGCAACCCCAAAAAAGCGTAAAACTCAATGATACCCAGCTCACGAAAATTAACGTTCGCGCTGTCTCTATTATTATTTTTTTTTATCTCTAAGCGTTTATTTGTCCATGTCAATATTTCTTGAACCACATCGTCGGAAAACAATAAGCGCCATACGTTTTCAGGTGCAGGATTGGTGCCTAATTGATTTGCTGCTGGTTTGAGTCCAGGTACGCTTCTTATGAAGTTGTGGCTACGTGTTCTAGTATTTCGTGGTGGCTCTGTAGATGACCTGAAAAAACATTTAGGGTGAAAACGAAAAAAATCTGTACATTTTTTTAAAGCGCGGTTTTTTACCGTGCAAAACATTTACCGTGAATGAAGTGAGTACTTTTTTCTAAAGAATAACTGTGGCGAAATAGTACAAACATATTTATTCTTACCATTTAGTCTTATTGGCTTTCTCGCGTCCGTAATAGTAAGAAGATTTGGATACATCTTTGATACTAGACATGTGCTCATCTGAATCTGAATTGTTAGAGCTCATCTCCGACTCCGAGCTGTGGTTACTTTCTATATACGTATCATCATTGCCTACATCTTCATCTCCGCTCCATTCTGAATTACCGCTATTTGTCATCACCTCCTCGACTATTTGCTGTAATTTTTTTTGTTTAAGCGGCTTATTCATATTCTTAGAGCATGAAGCCATTGTAATTAACGAAAATTACACTAAACATAAAAAACAAGAGATTTACTAAATTTTTGCGAAATAAAATAGATAGCGTAAAGCGACACGTGGAGTCTCGTTGACTTCGCGAGATATATACAACACCCTCACTCTACGACGGTGAAGTACAGACTGGTGCCCGTTCGTCTACATGAAGTTCAATTAATGCGGGAAAGGTATCTCGTGGCGCGAAACTTAAAATCGATTGGTTATTAAAATATCTCACTTGAGAGAATCAGAGGAGTCCGAGAGACTCTTTGTGTCAGGTTAAGGGTTAAACACTAGTACTGCCGGCTATTGTAAATACCTAAAACTGCCGTGGCCGGTCTTTTTGACCTCTGAACAAGAAAGGTAAGTTTGAGATACAGGATGTCGGAATATCTAAATTAACATAGATTTATAAAAAATTCCAACGTTATGTTATTTAGGACTAAGAGAGACACGTTTTAAAATTATTTTCGCGTGTACAGGGTACTCCATAAATACGTGGCAAAAAAATTCGACATTTTTTAAACGTAACACCCTGTATATTTTTTAATTTTTAGAAACTGTATTTTGTAAGCTTTACAACGATACCTCGTTTTTAGTCATCGTTGGTCAAAAGAATATCGGTGTTTTTTTGTTTTTATAATAGGAACGACAAAAATTACCAGTCTAGTAGACAAAAGTTAACTAAAACTTATTAGTATTAAGTTTATAAAAAATATACAGGGTGTTCAGAACACATCCAAATGTGTCATTTTCTAATAGAACACCCTGTATATAAATACATGAAATGAAAGCTTATTTAATAAGCTTTCTAATGATATCATTTTACGATTTTTCGTTTTATAGCAGTATATGGAAAGGACGCTCGATTGACGGGACACCTCCGTGAATTTATTACGAAATGATATGGAATGTATTCTTATACCCAACTTTCAGTCGGTGCAAAAAGAAGGCAGCTCCGGAGCTACCTCCTTTTTGCAGCGGGCGAAGTTCATATTTGTGCCGTTTCGATGCAGCACCTGTAAAACACTCCTATCGAAAGCCACTTATTACATTTTGCGTAGTCATTATTAGTTTGTGAGAAAGTGTGCTGTGATTATTCGTGCCTTCTTAAGTAGTGTTTAAGGTGGTTCAAATCAACAAAAGTAAAAAGAACAATATGGAAATAAATAGCAGTTCAAGTCAACAATTTGATGATTCTGACAAAGATCCCGATTTTTATCCTGAGGACCCTGAAACCAGTGTAAAACATATTTCTATGTTTAATTCAATTGCTGCAATTTCAGCTTTGGTCGAGAGTGACAGTGAAAGTGACAATAACTTACAACAACTAAATAAAAAGAAAGTAGGAAGAAAACGAATTAGAGACGACAGTAAATGGAAGCGCAACATTCCCAAAAACAAAAAAGCTGAAGGGAAGTCTTATATTGGAATGAAAAATAAAAATAAGTGTGTTAAAGAAGCAAGAAAAACTGGCAATAACTGGAACTGCAAATTCAAATCTTTCAAAAAATTAACGATCTTCGCAAAGTGCAAATTTTAACAACTTTGAATAATATTGCCAGTAAAGAAAAACAAGATATTTTTATTGGTGGACAGATACACGTAAAAAAAGTTGAAAGAGGCAGGCCTAAGTCGAGTGATGGAACGACGCGTTCCTGTTCTTGCAACTACTATAAAAATTGGCACTACTGAAACTAGAGTGCAAAAAAGCTTTTTGTTCATTGTATGGCGTGGGTAAGAAAAGAGTGGAGCTGATTATTAAACAACTGCAAGAATGTATCGCTGCTCCCAAAGACAAGCGTGACACACATAAAAATCGGCCTAATACGCTACGAGAAGATATAATACAACAAATTGACTCTCATATTCAATTACTTGCCTCCAGAGTTGAACAAGAAAAAAATGAACACATTATATCTTAAAAAATATGAACCTGATATTTACATTGCTATGGACAGGGGAGAAAGTGTAAAACCGCATGTCACTTATGACTATTTTTGTCGCCACTTTATATCAAATTATAACTATTCATTTGGAAAACCGCGATCTGACACATGTCAAAGAGTGATGCATTAGACAACCGCATATCTGCCGAAAACGAGGAAGAGATAAAAAAAAAATTAATAATCGAAAAAACACTACATGAAAGGAAAGCTAACGATTTCTACACAAAAATGAAAGAAAATACTGCTGAAGTAAAAATAAGCAACAATAAAATTGAATTGTTAGCTTTCGATTATCAGCAAAACATGCCTCTTCCCCATGTACCAAGTGGAGACGTTTTGTTTAAATGTCAACTTTGGCAATATAATTTTTGTATTTTTTAAGCCAGTACCGGAAAATCTTACTTTTACATGTACGATGAAACGGTGGCAAAAAAGGGGCAAAATGATGTAGTTAGTTTTTTACATCATTTTATTGCAAACTTTATTCCAAAAACGGAAACAAAGTTATATCTATATTCTGATAACTGCAGCTCACAGAACAAGAACTATACTATGGCCCAGTACCTGTATACTCTTACCAACAATAAAAACTTCTCGGAAATCATTCATCGATATCCAGAACCAGGGCATAGTTTCCTTCCGTGTGACAGAAGCTTCGGATTGATCGAGAAAGAAAAAAGAAATAGAGAAAGGATTTTTTTACCAGAAGAATGGGCTGGTTTAGTTAAAAATACTTGTCTAAAGTTTGTAGTAGTTTCACTTATCCAAGGAATACTGTTAAACTTCAGTGATCATTTTCGAGGACTGTTTAAAAAAACCATATCTAACAAACGGAAAGAAAAATTCGCCATTTTGTCGTACTGTGTAATGGAATATAAACAAAAATATGTTGAGTGCAGCACCTCAGCTAGTGCTTTGTTAAAAGATGAATTTACTCTTAAAAACCTGGAAGCAGTTTGTCTTTACCTAGTCCTAATTCACGCCTGTATTCTGGACTTTTGCCAATAGAACGTCCTAAATTACTACATGTTAAAGAACTAGCAACAAAATATGTACCTGCTGATTGCATGTGGTTTTACGATAGATTAATATGCCAGGGAGCAGAAGAGCAGCCAAACCTGTCAGAAGACAGCTTCACTGATGTCGTTATAAGCTAATTATATATTATCTATATTATTTTTTCACTTTTATGAATAAAACTACCTGAATAAAGATTTTAATATTTACATATTTTTCATTTTAATGATAAAAATGTTTAACGTACTTCCCGGGGCAAAAAAAGGAGGCAGCTCCTCGATCTTCTTTTTTAAAAATATCCTTTAAATCAGATGAATTAGATGTGTAAAATCAACCTATATATATATATATATATATATATATATATATATATATATATATATATATATATATTGTACTCAACTAGAAGTTAATATTTACAAAAATCTAAAACTTAGGATGAACATGTGAGAATGTTTTTTCTTTCTCCTGAAAAATTCATAAAAACGGAGGTGTCCCCTTTTTGCACCGGTGTCTTCAATTGTGGTAACTAGTATTACTTATTAATAGGTAAAAACCTAAAAATAAAAATATGTCGATAGTCAAGCGTAATAATGAATAAACATGTAAGCACCTACATTTAATATTTAATGAACATAAAACCAAAATAAACAAATTAATGTCTCCCATTTTGTTCGATGCATTTTAGTGCCCGATTCCTTATGGAATCCCTAACTTGTGCCACCATATTTGGTAAAATGGAGTTAAATCCTTCCCTTATTCTCACTTTCATATCTTCTTTAGTAGTCGCTGGTTGGTTGTACACTTTGCTTTTAACATATCCCCACAAAAAAAATCACAGGGAGTTAGGTCTGGTGATCTGGCAGGCTAATGTACCGATCCTCCTCTACATATCCATCTATGTTGGAAACGTTCACTCAACCACTGTCGAACAGGTAACACATAATGCACCGAGCACCGTCGTGTTGGTAGCACATATTATTTAAAACATGTTGTGGTACATTTTGCGAACATTGCCTTAAATAATTTTGAAGAAAATCTAGAAACACAGCACCAGTTAATATCCTGTTAAAAAAGTAGGGACCGATAACATAATTGTCGATAATACCACCCCAGACGTTTATTGACCTTTTTTAGCTTGGGACTGGTTCTTGAAGATTTTCATCTGCATAATAATGAAAATTATGACAATTTACCCTTCTTTTTTTATGAAAAGTACATTCATCTGTGTAAAAAATTCCGTTCAGTATTAATCTTATTATTTATCCATCTGCAGCGTTCCATTCTGTGTTTATAAACTGGGGGTAGGATTCCTGATGTAACTGGTAATGACATGGATGAAATTTATTTTTCTTTAAAATCCGTTGTATAGTTGTATAGTAGTGAAATTTCTACGTATTGACTTAATTGCCGTGTACTTATATTTCGATTTTCGACAGCTGTTAAAACAGTAATTTGATTGTCTTCTGTTAAGACACAAACTATTATTAGAATGCTTATTAAATAAGCTTTCATATCATGTATTTATACAAAAAATTAAGTTTGAGCTATTTGAAAATGACGCATTTGGATGACCTGTTCAGGACACCCTGTATATTTTTGATAAACTTAGTATTTATAAAAGTTTTAGTTAACATTTTGTCTAAAAATGAAAAAATATACAGGGTGTTCTGTTCAAAAAAATGTCGAAACTTTTTGCCACGTATTTATGGAGCACCCTGTACACACAAAAATAATTTTAAAAAGTAGCTATCTTAGTCTCCAATAACACCGTTGGAATTTTTTTATAAATCTCTATTGATTTACGAGCTATATTCCGAGACCAGAAAGGTGGGCCACCCTGTATATTTTACACTTAATTGAGAAAGAAACATAAAAAAACACATTTTAGGTAAATATTCATTTTAATTAAATAAAAATCAAATGGATTCTAATATATTTCGAATTCGATACCGTTTTACATGCTGTATTACGCTCTGCAGTCCAAACAAATAACGGTCTTAGTTACACTTCCACATTTTCCACAAACATATTTGTTACACATTGAACAAACGTCAGTAGTTTTATTTTTGTCACATTTTTTAATTGGGCACTGATGAAGTTTTTTAGGATTATGCTGGTACTTGCACCAGAATCTTGTTTCGAATCGAAACACTCCTTTCTTAGTTCCTCAGCTAGAGTGAAAATAAAGTCTCTTCTTTTTATTTTACTGCCTACGACTTCCTTATAAACTATCCAGGCATTGACTGTGGCAAGATCTAACACACATGAACTGGCCATCTGCTTGAACCAGCTTTCGTAGAATATTTTCTATCCATTTGGTCCAACACATCTACCCCAAGCATTGTTTCATTGTAATACAACACTGTCTCATCTACAGCCACTGTTGGATGTAGCGTACTTAGCAATATGACATTTTTATTAACTTTACCCTGATAAATTAACAAGGTGCTTTTATCATTTTCCATTACTGTGGTAGAATATAACTCTGCCCTTTTATTCTTGATACAAATTGGTAATTCTTGCTCGGTTTATTGTTCCTACTACGGTTGTGTTCCATTAACTTTAAAACATCGAACATCAAATCTTAAAAATCTCATGATTTCACGAAATCGACTGCGAGACATGGTCTCGCGAAAAAATTGCGGTCCCCAAGTAACAGGCCATACACTGTCAAGCTGTAATGTTCTTGCGCCGTAAGCACCACGAGCTAGCAATATTGCACGAAAAGCGTCACAATCGAAATGTACTTAGCACAGAGTTAGCAAACATTTCTTTTTGCATAAGGAGTTGGTCCAGGAGTATTTCGCATAACATTTCTTTGAACTATACCGCCAACATAATAAGGTCCACTTGATTTCACAACTTCCCCTATATCATTAGATTTGGATGATTCTTTACTCCCCACCGGTAAATGCGTGTAATTTCTTCGTTTTGGATGGTGTTCAATGTCATCACTAATTTCATTAGATGTACAAGGATCAGAAGTGACATTATTTACGCTGACATCAGATTCTTCACTTTGTTCACTAAGAAGTTGGTCCAGGAGTATTTCGTATAACATTTCTTTGAACTATACGGCCAACATAAGGTCCACTTGATTCCACAACTTCCCATATATCATTAGATTTGGATGATTGTTTACTCCCCACAGGTAAATGCATGTAATTTTTTCGTTTTGGATGGTATTCAATGTCATCACTAATTTCATTAGATGTACAAGGATCAGAAGTGACATTATTCACGCTCACATCAGATTTTTCACTTTGTTCACTACTTTTAACAGCTTCAACACTTTCACAATCTTCGGAGAGGTTATTTTCATTTTCGGATTCGCATTGAGATAAGTTTTCGAAATCCGCAAGATAATCTAAAGCCTGTTATTGTGTAAAACCGCGAGACGACCACATTGTTTTACTACGAAATTAACCCCGTAGTAAGTACAGAAGTACAGTCCTAGTCAGCTAAGAAGGCGAGCAACCGGCGCAACCCGATTCATGATTCTGAAAGCCGAGTACTGTAAAAATACAAGTCAGTGGCGTATCATATCTTCATGTACTTATTGTTATTCTGCATAATAATGCATTCCACAATAACTTAATTCGAATTTCATTATATATATATATATATATATATATATATATCACTAAAATATGTAATTATCCTGTAATTATAATTCAATAAATAACATTAACGTTCATATTTAGTGATGCAGAATGATATTAGACAATCTAATGATCGCACATAAATATCCTTACTCTTTGGCAGTTCTAGTGAAAGATGTATTCTACAAAACAACAAAAAGATAATAAAAAGGTTTTAATTAATATCTTGTTCTTCATACGTTTTATATAACGAATCGCTCGGAGATATTATGCTCACCTAAATTATCTATAAAATATCACCGATTCGGACAACGGTTATTAATTATACGATCGGAGATACAGCGAAATCAAAATTATTGGTTACTTAAATTTAATATATATGGGGTGTTATAAGAATGAGTAAATATTTTTAAAACTATTTTTTCCTCCTTTTCTTGTTTTTTAGATATAATTTAATAGGTTTAGAACACGATCATTGGTTCGAAAAAGATAGTTGGAGTTAGATTATCAATTCGGTCGTATCTGTAGCAAGAGATTTTGATGAAACTGTATGATATGCTCTGGCCATAAATATATTATCGTTTCCGCTGTATTAAGCACAAATCGTGCTACAACTATCCCTTTTATTTTGTTGATTTTAGTATAAATTTTTCATAATAATAAAGTGATCGTTTAAACAAATTTATATCGATAATCACTACCATCTTGGGTTTAATGCGCGAAGTGGTTTTGTAAGCGCACTTATATCGATAAGTAATCACCACCGCCTCAATTTTAACCTACGTACATTAATCAGTTAAAGCTGTTAGTGTCAGTGACCAAATTATATGATTACCACATTTAAGTGTAAGTAGGTACTTCAATGTAGAATACAAACCGTAACAAGCAATTCAATAAATAGGTGTAAACCTTAGAAAAGCTGTAACGCTTAATAATAATAATAATAATAGTTTTATTGTCCCAACAGATAAACCATACAAGAGACAAATTAAATTTACTTCATTAAGATAGAGAGTAAATGAAAATGAATAGATGATAAAAAAAAACAAAAAATTACTTGATTAACATAATCAATGGAAAAGTATTACATACAACAAGATAATATTAATACATACAAATAACAAAAATTGTGTATGTAAAAACATACAATAAAGTAATAATAATAATCTTATGGTCTACAATCAACTGAGGTTATCTAATATAGATTTCAAAGTTGTATTGAAAATGTCAACAAGGTGAACATTGCATAACATTAGTCCTGCATATTGGTAGATGGAATGTACGTTTATGTCTGGATGTAGAGCGTGGTACCGTAAATAGTAAAGAACTGTGAAGAAAATTACAATCTGTTTTGTTATGAAACAAAATGTATAGAATTGATACAGAGATACGTTTTCTTCTGATGTATACAGCAATTAAATTATATCGTACAAGCATATCTGTTTGTGGGTAGCCTCTTTCTGGATAATATCCATCAAAGCAAATATTTAAGAAAACTCTGTACAAATTCGATAGCATTTGCATACTTTTTATAGGAGGGATTCCAGATTAATGCTCCATATTCAAATTTTGACCCAAGCAAAGCAATGATTTAATTGTGAAGATATTAGAAAAATCTGAGCAGATATGTATTATAAAAAAAGCAGTCTTAACTATTTCGTTTACGTGAAATAAAAAAGTCAACATATTATAGAACGTTATCCCTAAATCTTTGACCATAGTATACCTGTTCAATGCATTAGTTACTATTGAGTAATCAAACCGAATCAATCTCAAGAGCTAACAATTCTTCATAACCTTCAGGTAACGATTCTCCCATTGATATACCTAGCTACTATGAACGACCGGTTACTTTGTAGATAAGGCTAACCAACACTCAGAGCTGATACTCTCCCTAAGCGTGAGGGCATCGGCGTGGAAAAACAGTCGATCATCAGCAAATCAATCTCAATCAATTCAATATCAATCAAATCATAAATTAAATACTGGTTTGGCTTAACCCATAACTTACAAAAACCGGCGCTACAATTCAAAAATACATGAGACAGCCTTCGTCATTACTGTCAATGTACGAGCGACAAATTAGCTTGTAACACTGTTGCCGGTTTTTGCATACAGAGTTAAAAATACGTTTTACATTTAAACTAGTTAAAATGTGTATACAATAACAAATATATAACCAAATTCGAAATCAGGCCATTATATTATTTTACATACAAGGGATGGCTTGTCGGAAATACCTCTGACAAAAAGGCCCGAGATTTACAAACGAGGTTGAACGCACTATTTGGTTTTGAAAATGGTTAAATGCCCGTGGGTAAATAAACAAGCTGCCCTGCATTTACATTTTTGATAATACACATGTGATTTAAAACTAACCCCGATTTCATTTCGTAAGGCAACTATAGGATCCTGTGATTTATTTTACCCCAACGCTTATCATTATCATTAGACCGTCATAATAATAATAATAGCACCCACATTCGTAAATACCTCTGACAAAAAGATTTATAAGCAAGCTTGAATGCACTATTTAATTTTTGAAAATGGACAAATGCCCCGGGGTCAAATACCGATTTCGTTTCGTAAGGCAGCTATAGGACGCTGTGTTTTATTTTACACAACGCTTATCATTATCATTACACAGCCATAATATTAATATCACGCAAATTCGGAAATACCTCTGGTAAAAAGGGCCCTAGATTTATAAACAATCTTGAATGCACTAGTTCGTTTTGAAAAAGACCAAATACTCGTTACAGACCATCACTGGAGGATACAGTAATAACGCATTTATACTACTACGTAAACCAATTGAACCATTCTGCAACGACGACGTTATCACTGAGCAGGACATCGACAACGGGAACAAATAAAAGTATACCAATTACATTCACGAAAATCATGCAATGGTACTATAATAATGTGCAGGATATTCAGGGCAACCAGAATATTCAGGACAATCAAGACAATCGAAATATCCCGGATACTTAGGATAACCAAGGCAACCAGGATAACAACCACAACAGCAACTAAAACAAATACATGGAAGTACAAGAAGTAAACGATTGCTGGTTTTGAATAACCCACACGTCTATGACAACTGAACTCACTATTCTACCGCAATTCTCAAATGCAATGAAAGCGATGGTGTCAAGAAACCGAACTCCTCGTCAATTGTCTCATGTATCATTCAATTTGTGAACACTTTATTTAATACTCGGTACAAGGTACCTGAATATAGCTTTCATGTTCTATGTTAAGATTAATCTTTATTTAGGTAGGCGCCCTGTGCTAGGATTATTTACTTTTGTTGCATAATATTTAATACACGGAACCTGTTTTATTTTAGTAATATAGGTAATTTTCTGGCAAGATTTAATTAATTAACCATATCCAAATCGTCCAGAACTGTCTCTTGATAACTTAGAATTGTAATTTGGAACTTCACTGCCGACACCTTACCTCGCAAGGATAATTACTATGTTGAAATCTGTTAAAGAACTAGCGTTAGTACTCTTACGGCATTTCTGTTATCGCTCATTATTGATTGCTATTAACAATTTCCGTCCTTGCAGAGCTCAACACGTGACAAACGATGTTAACCTCAATTTATTTTTGTTTATGAATAATGTTTGAGGGTTATCGAATACGCCACCACACGATGTTGGGATACTCCTCGAATTTCAACTATAGATCATATCCGCTTTAGATGGATTAATCTATGGTCTTATTGCTCTTAAATTAAAAGTAGAACGATGTATAGATGCGTGTGAGAATGTGAAAAAAGGTGCCGTCGGCCACTCAAACTTACGAGTCCCCTACTGGTAGGTAATCTGTGAACTCTTGTTCACTTTTTACCTTAACCATTTTATTTCTACCCTACTTTTGCAAGGCTTTGTTTTAACGATTTAATTGATTCAGGAGGCTTATTTATAATCGTTTGTTCACGAACTGATTTTTTTATATATGTAATTTATTGTAATCGTACGAATATATTTGTAAAGTGAAAAGCTGCTTTTATTCACGATACAACAGTGTGCCACTTCTTTGTCCGTTTTTTTGTTCTTGCTTATGTTTGTTAGATTAGTGCTACCTATTTAATTTTACATTGTTGTTCTATTTTATGTAAACCGAATTACTATTTTACTTTTCTTTCATTGATAATATTTGCCAAAATGATTGGTGTAATTAGTTAATTCTGATTGGTTTACGACACAATTGTCTGTGTGATGTCACTGTTTACTTTTTATTGTGTTTATATGTAGTTCAACCACTTTTCACTTTTGCTATTTGCATATTCTTTTGTTTGTTTGGTTTACTTTTGATTTGATAATGTATGTGTAAATTACTTTTCTTCATAATTCTTTCCCAGTTTGTAATTAACAAGTTGAATCGGCAAAACTCGCTAACTTTAATTTCAGTAATTTTATTACTTACCTGTGGTGTTACACTTAACCTCATCCATTCTTATCTCATCCAAATAACAGAGTGTGATTAGCATTAGTGCCAGTAAAATCAAGATAAGGCTATTAGTAAATTTTTCTGAAACTTTGTTTCATTGAAAACAAGCTCAATATTATGCTCTTAAATGTTTTATACTTTTTTAATTACTGAGAGTAACTTCGAAATTTGCCTGCATCACTCTAGCTACCACACAGCTGAAGTGAATTGCCGCAACGTGGATCTCTAATTCGAGCGAGGGCGGCACAACCAAACAATAATTGCTTTGCTCTCTCGTCTTCGAGATGACAACCGAGACAAGTAGGACTTTCAACAAGCCCAATACCGTGCATATACCTATTTAGTTTACAGTCCCCTGACAGTAGATTACTTCTTAAAAAGTCCTCCTCAGTTTACATAAAAGTCCTGGATGGCTCTACTCGCGAGATACTCATGTAGGCAATGAGAGCTGATAGTGGACCACAAAATATACCATCAGAGTAGCCCTCATAAGCTTATCGACTCCTTTTCTCCCTCAGTTGCATATAAGCTCAAGCTTTTTGTAACATTCAAGCACCAAACCAGAGGTTTTCAAAATGCTACACTGGTGTTATATATAGTATATTAATAAGTTTGTTTTCTATGATACACACAACAATTTGATTCCAAATAGCTCCGCGTGCAAAGCGGTATTGAATCGAGTGTCTTCTGTAGGATGCATGCGTGTCCAATTTCCCTTGTATTGTTGATCCGTAGTATCTTGAATTATAGTCGTGTAGCTGATCTTAGGGATTGTTCCTCTACAAATGTAATGTGTCGGGAGGACCAGGAGTAATTTGCATAGGTGTAAATACGTATTGGTTTGGTTTGACTCTGGACAATCAGGCTATAGTCTTGGAGCTATAACTATACTAGCGATCACCGAGCACAGCTACAGCACACAGGGTTCTCAGTCTTTCAATTGTATCCACGCTTCTATCTTTGTGTCGAAAGGCTCCCTTTTCAGCAACGATTCAGAAACCTCGAAACCTAATAGTCGACATATTTTAATTCTTATTGAAATTCCATTAAAACATCGTTCATAACAACCTTTCAAACAATTCTCTTTTTCTCGTGAATAAGAAACAATATTTTCAAAGCCATGTCGGGATATTGTACAAACAAAGATTTGACCTCGAGCAACACCCAAAACTTCGTCAGCTGTAGATATTTAGATAAGCTCGTTGTGTCTAGATTTAATTTACACTCAAGATAGCTTTGATGTACAAACATTATTCAGTCAATTAAACAAAGCATATATAGGTGAACCATGTAAAGAATAGTTCCAAACAGAAAACAAATTTACGTTAAATGCTTATTTAAAGTAAGTCAAATAGAGATTTAGAAAAAAATCCTAATTATTATTTTTCAATAATAGAAAAATAAAAACTGGTAGAGAGCCAGATATGGGGCATATACAGGGTGGTTAATTTTTACGTTTCCGAAATTTATTCATGCATTGGGTATTAAGTATTTTGATACTAATTAGACTCCTTAAGTTTAGTTATTCGTCCTTTAACGTAATTGATAACATTTAAAGTAGATATTGCGAATCTTACGTTGAGATTTCGAGTTTTATTCTTTCAGCTGCTCCGCTTGTTACTGCAGACATACCCATTTTCGGCAGGTTCAACGCCACCCGAATATTTAAAAAGCATACGCGGCGTCTAGTACGGTTAGATAGTATCAAATTTTCTTGGTTAAGACGTTTTTGAGAAACAGCAGTGAGTGCTCTAGTAAGTTTTTATTCTAAGTAAGAATCGGTACACAAACTGAGCTAGTTGGATAACATGCGCTTTATCTATATACGGGCTAATTGTGCTACTGTGCGTTTATTTGTCCCGTAACAATGCATGCCATAGAAGTGTAGACGTTTAAAAACCCCAGCAATGGTTTATTTAGTATTTTTGTTGAGTTTCTTAAGTCTCTTTAAGACGTTATTAAGTTTTTATCTTATTTAATTATTTTGTCTTACGGGGATTATTCGTAAAGCACAAGCTCTGATACCACATTCATAGCATGAAGATAGACGATTTATAACAAAACGTGTTAAAGGCGTGAAAGTGGAATGTAAAGGCATTTGGTAACAAAAGGCCGAGTTTAACAATAATATGTGCGACTAATATATCTTGCATAATTTCTTCCTCACATGCTTTCACAATAAGAGGCTCGAGAAGAGAATGTCCACCTTGCTTCTTTCAAGTATAGTGCCGAATCGTCACTTCCGATCTGACATGGTACCGATGTTATCGATTTTCATTAGACGCAATTCGAATTCCAGCGGAAATATTATTGTAGAATGACTCATTTGCAATTGTCGGTGACAACAGTGAAATGTTGACCGTATAACGCACACTTTTTAGTAATCTGAAGTTATCGCAAAATTAAACACAGTAGTTAAAACTAATAAACTACAGAACTTGCAAGAGTTTTATAATATACAATTTTGCAAGGTTTCTAAACAATTGCGGAAAAGCGGCATCAATATTAAGAAGCAATTCGCACTTCTTTCTAGATGTAATAAAATGTACCAGTAGCAGTATGCGTTTTGGTGCAAACAAATAAGTACAATTAAGGCCAGCTTGTTATATCGAAAATAGAGAGGTAATGATGAAACTCCCTTTCTCATAATTAACTCTAAACATTTGAACATTGTATATTCTGAAATTATGTTAGTAAAACTAGATCACAAAATAAAATTGTTAAATCAGAGAATCGTGAAGCAAGTGAGCAAAAAAGTAAAGGGATAATTAGGGACGACCCTGTAGCAAGATCAATATAACGCCATTAATTCTACGTTTACGTTTATGTAATTTACATCGCATTTTCTGTAGACATAATTAGCTCAGAGACTTAGTTCAAATTTATTTTTAAGAGATTATGTTTAATTAACGTTAAAATTAATCCAAAATTAATTTGACTTAATGTCTTAGCGAATCAGCTTGAAACGATATTATCATTGTCTGCTGTTTGTTTTTTAAAATTTTAAATATTCGCTACATAACTTGTATATAGTAAGTAATGTAGACTTGGCAACTGTGTTAACCATTTTTTGGGTTAGTTCCTGTTTGTTTAATGGTTTGGTGGACTTTTAGTGTAAAAATGTTAAATTAATATTTAGGAAGTAGAAATTAACATAAAAGAACTAATTTGTGACTTTTGTAGGTTATGTGTTAGACACACAGAATCGGGCAATGGTTTAATGGTTTAACATTATTTTTCTACATTTACGATTTATTAAGTTTTCTTAATAATCCAACGTTATTTTGTGGACATATTGAAAACTGTGGGAGAACATTTTTGTGGAAAATGATTTTTAGTGCCGACTGCAATAACCATATAAGATTATATTTAAGCACAATCGTACTTCATTTGACCACAATTTGTTTTACGATACCATTAATACATAGCAAACGCAGAAAATAATTTCAAAGTTAATTTCTTCAGCTCAAATTGATAAATAACATCGGACAAAATCCCGAAGACCCTGAAAATTGCCACTAGAAGGGTTGACAATGTTCTGTGATGGATCTAAAGTTTTGCACAAGACTACAATTTGTTCTGCGAAACCCTTAATAAATCGCAAATGCAGGAAAATTATTTCAAAGTCAATTTCGAAGCCTTCAATTGAAGACTGATCTTGGGTGAAACTCAGGTACCCTTAAAATGGCCACTGGAAGGCTTGAAAATGCTCTGTTAGGGGTCTAAAGTTTTGCTAAGTCCACAATTTGTTCTACGATACCCTTACTAAACGTTAATGCCGTTCAAACCAATGGCGCATGTTATTTTCTCAAACTCACTCGTGGGTGTGCACACGATAAAAAATTTAACTTCTGATTCATGTGTCCAGAAGAGGTGGGCAAACAGTGCTAGGCAAAACTGGGCATAACTTGGCCAAAATTATGCAATATTTATTTTCTGTAAACTCGTCAGTGGACGTTTAACTGAACTTCCCCATAAGTTTTTAAATTTTAACTGACTCATTCTGATTTGTGTGTGGAATAAATTTTGCTTGGGCAAAACTGGGCAAAACTCGAAGTGGTCAGAAGTGCGAATTTATTTTAAATTTAACGAATTTTTATTTTTTCATTTTTTATTGCTTGAAATCATGATTGCCATTTTGTGACTCTCGTATTCGTGGGCAAAACTTTTCTTCGATTGGGCAAAACTGGGCATAACTTGGCAAAATTATGGCATGTTATTTCTTCAAAGTCACTCATGGGGGTATCACACCATATAAATCTATCGACTCGTGGGTTAAACGGGCTGGACAAAAAGAAATGACTATTGGGCAAAACTGGGCATAACTTGGGCAAAATTATGAGATAGTTTTCGTTTCGAAATTCCAACCTGGGGGTGTCAAATTCACGCGGCTCTACTTATCTTCGCTTAAAAACCTCCAACAATGGTTTATTTATTTATTTTTATAAAAAATTTAATTTGATTTATGACGACGCAGAGCACAAATCTACGGAGCATCTTAGGAAGAGGGTTAGTGCAAATTATTATTTATTGTCGCTAAAAAACAACAGCTTATTTTTGTGGATTTTTATATGTAGCCTGAGAGGGAGGAGGATATTCGCAAAGCACACACTTTAGTAGAAAACGGTTAGTAGTAATTATCAACAGTGTTTTGATATAATTTTTAGGTTTAAACGTATATATATATATATATATATATATATATATATATATATATATATATATATATATATATACAGCAGACCGCGAAAATTTTACTATTGTAATAAACGTTTGTCAAATCGCCATTGTTACCAAAATAGAAAAGATAATTAGTGGATTTTTTTATTATCTTGATAATACGTCGTAATTTGTTAATGTTTTCAAAATATTTTGTTTATATATTTTATGTAAGGAATGTGGGATTGTTTGTAACTAATATTTGGCTGAGTGTTGAAAAACATGTGTTTTGAGGTCTGACTAGCAGGTGTACGCTTAAAAAACGCTTTACTGAAGGAGCGTAACGAATGATTGGAATTTATTATGCGCCGATTCTTAATGTAAAAATGTCACTAGCTTAATAAGTAATTGTGTCGGTACAAACCGCGATCAAAAGATGATATCTTTGTTTGTTACTTGGAAACTCGAGAGCTACATGTAGGGTTGTTACGGAGGAATGCATATTTTTAAAATTAAGATGTCGTGCAATAATTAATATGAAACTGTTCCAACGTAAATTAATGTTTCTTGTTTTTATATTACTTTTGAAAAATGGGGGTTGATTGCGGGAGTAAATATGGTTAGGTTTGAAATCGGGGGAAAGTGAGTTACAGTTAGAGTGTCAATCGAGCCAGATCGATTTTTGGTTAATTAGAAACTCATTGTAAACAGTTTGTCTTTAAAATATTTCGTGCCTGTATTTCTTTGAATTAGCCAACACTAATTCGCCTTCTTCAGTGTTAGTTGCAATGTGTTTTTCAAATATTAATCTATAAATAACAGTCACCCTTTTTGAAGTTAAACCGCGTAGGTTAACGATTTGTGTCTGTGATCAATTAAAACAATAGGCATTCAAATGTAAGTAGTTATGTATATATAAATGAAAGCTCGCAGCAAATTATTTACCAGCCTAGATAACATATTAAATACCAAACATTGCCTTGCAAACGTATCTTATTAGCAGGAGGGCTCATGAAGCTGCTAAAATAAAAGACAGTACAGCGCCCTTTCACTCTGGTATTTGTGTGAATTAGCATTGTTAGCATTGTTGTTTATATTTATATTTGTGTAGAGGTGGGCTGGTGAACAGGTACATGATACCGCTGGATATTAATTCTAAAAGGCAGTTGCCAGTGTGTACGCACTCCCGGGGCCAGATAATCATTAAACACCTCAAATTTTACTTTTAACGTTTTTACTGTTATAGATGAATGTGTAACCTGAGAAAGGAGCACTGTACTTTTCTAACGCCCTCAAATTTATATATCGGCCACGATCTATCTGTAATTTACCCTTGTAAGGCTTTGTTTCAATGAGTTTTTTTTTGTGTCAGTTAGATAGAATTATTTGCCTGCGAGCTGATTTCTCTTTGTATGTGATTTATTGTAATTTGACTTATGTATTTTGAGCTTTGGTGGTCACTAAACAATTGGGTACGTTTAAATTCCTTGTCTGTTTTCTTTTGTCCTTGCCTTTACCTTATTATCACCTGTGCAATTTTACAGTTGTATTTTATATATACCGTAATTTGCTTTATTATTTTATGTGCTTATTCACTTAAAGACCGGCATGATTGGTTTTAAAGGGCCACATGTTTGACATTACGATTTTTATTATGATTTTTATTTTGATTAATATGACCCAATTGTTCGTGTGACTATATGTGTTTTTTTATTATTATGATTTTGCGTAACTAAACTGCTTTTTATTCATTTTCTCTTAATGTTATAATTTTGTACGCACTTTAAACTGATTTAATGGTGTTTTGTTATATATTTAACCCTTTCATTTTTTTTTTGTGTTATTTGATTTAATAATGTAATTGCGCAATTACTTATTCACGAATAAAGTGATTTTTATTGGTGGTTCTTTCCCACAACAGTATATTAACGGGCTGAACCACCGTTGCGCAAAGCTCGTTGATTTTAATTTGAGTGGTTTCATCTTTTTACCTGCTCTTATGATGCAACACTTACCTTATCCAGTCTATATAATTCAGATAGCACAACGTACCTACCACTAGACGGCTACTTCGATTGATCAGGTTTGAGGTTTGCGAGTAATTAAATATCAGACTTGTGGATAAATTCTAATGTTTTAATTATTACCAGGAAAGTCAAAGTAAGGCAGGCAATTAATTTGAGTAATAGTAACATTATTGTCAATCAAGTCAAGATAAATCACTTAGCGATTGTTTTGCTCTTGAATTTGCATTATTGCGAATAAGTTCAAATTATGCTATTATATATATATATATATATATATATATATATATATATATATATATATTATTGTAATGCACCCCGATTAAGGAGATGGACGGCTTCGTTGAAGACAAAGTACCCACTTTTGCAAAACGGTAATAATACGGATACGGGATATTTCGATAGTCTATTATTACACGATTTTAATATATTTTATTTGCAATCAGCACCTAATTAGCACTTAGTGCCGCAGTAAATTTCGAACATTAGCACCTAACTATGAAGTTATGTACAGGAAAATGTGCAATTGTTAAAATATATTGATTATTTTTATCATGTAATAAGCAGTAATAAATATGCAAATGGCACTTTTATGATTAATACAATTAAACTGTTCAATCAATAACCGAACTATGCTATATTTATGTTCATAACTATAAACGCTATTGACAGAGATGATCTCTTCTGGCTGTATTTACAAATTGCGAAATAATTCCTGAAATGGAGCTATTCGTGTTAAAGGCATGAAAGTGAAATGTAAAAGGCCTTTGGCAACAACATGCATAAAAAAAGACCCAGTTTAACAACAATAACATGTGTGACTAATATATCTTGCATAATTTCTCCTCCACATGTTTTCACAACAAAGGGTTCGAGGGGGAAAAATCAAATTTAGAAATTATAAATGCTGTAAGAATACTTGAAATTATAATTTGAAGCGTAAAAGTAAGGATATTACAAAATGCTTAGTTAATAAGAGTATGAAATAAACTTACAGTAATTTCTTCACGTACCGTTTCCTCGCAATTAAAGTGTAAGATTCGCGATGTCCCGCACTTATGAAGTACTTCATTTTGTATTAACTATTTAATGAGCACTCTGTAGATTGATCTAAACTAAGCATCACCAAGCGCATATTTAAATGATTAAATGTAACTGGGGTCACACTTAGTCACTTACACGTTTCATCCATAAATGTTCACAATTTGTTTAAATGATAAGTAACCTCATTTTTCTTCAAATGGCGTAACACTCGTTTAATTAAACCAATTGCAAATTTCTATTTTTTGATTATTAAAATAATGCACTTAATTCTTATAATTAATATTCTGTAAAATTGCTAATTTCTTTCCACGTTAGAAATCGCAATTCTTCACCACCCCCAACGTGGAACTACGAAGCAAATCCGCATTAAATCTAATCCATCAATTGATCATTATCGTTATCCTTGCATAAAATAAACCGTGATACACTTATACAATAATTACAAAATCGGTTAGCTTTGCACCACAATGGCAATCGCACGTGCTTGCCCTTTACCAACCCCTCAGTGTCATCAACGATCGTAAAAACGCACGTGCAACATCATGAATCACGCACACCAACTTGCATCCGATCAACATCAATGCACATTAAATACTGAGTAACCTCATCGAAAGCTGTAACATACAGAGGGTCCTTCAATACAGCACCATAAAGTCCCCTCCTCACAATAATCCATCCTACTCCAACACACTAATCCAGTTTCACGGCAGGTTATTATAATTAATTAACATTTTGACTATATTTATAAAAATTAAAATTTTTCTAAAAGAAAGTAAAAGCTTAATGCATATCAATTTCCTACCGTAACATTAATATTAATGTAGGAGCAATTTATGTTCTCTTTGCCTTTTTACAAGTATAAACCTACGCTAAGTCGCGAATTAAATTTATTATTGTTGTATCGTAAAATCAAGTATATATTGTTACTATACATTTATTAACTCTATTCATAATAAATTTAATTTATTTAATTCTTTCAGTCGTTAAAAAATGCACATACCACAAAGGAAATCGCGGAAGTGATTTATTCACAGAGGAAAGATGACAAAATTAAAAAAAACCGCGGAAAAACGCAGATGTAGAGTGATGTAATAATTTTTTTTTAATAGATGATATAAGTTCCGAATAGGTATTAGAAAAATAATGCGAAGAGCACGTTTGGCAATGATTATCATTTAAAGTAGCAATGAAGTTTGCATAAAATTGCAGTTTTCTCTTCAGGATTAAATAAAATTGAAAAAATTGCAATAATTTAAAAAATATTAATATGAAAAAATTATTAAATCAAACTGATCAACAGCGAAAACATTTCATTTTCATATATTTATTATAATATTTTTATACTATAAAGGCATACAAATGATTTTACACCAGTGGCCATTAGTCAAAACTAGTAAATTTAGCGTATGTGCATAATTACAAGTGTAATTACTAATTACATATAAAATAATTGCATTAAAAATTATAATGTTTGTGCACAAAATTTAAATTTAAATAATGTGGGAAATCGTCACATTTATGAAAATGTAACCTTTCACGATTATCACGCATAATTAAAATACTTACATATTGGGTATTAAATCCGAATTTTTTATTAATTATTTACATAAATTGAAATTTCGATAATTGCAATTATCGTTCTCAGTAAATGATAATTGCTATAAAAATTAATTGAGATGTGAAAATAAATGTATGAAATATGAAAACGCAAATTTAAGCCTGCCATTAATATAACATGTTTGATAAACATTATTTGTTAGATTTCGAGCTCGACGTCTGTTACTTATGAGTAGAAGTCAATGAAATACAAATGCGCAATCTACAGAAAATAAGCTTTCGAATAGCACACACATTGCCATGGGATGTACTTTGAAAATTATTTCACCTCCACCAATGAGCTAATGAGGTTCGTCCGACCAAGTCAAAACAAGAGGTGTACTTTTAAAGTGTTAGTTGAGTTGATCGGCCTATTTCCAGGGTTTTTGTTTGTGTAGCGCTACGTTTCGGAAGCGGACTTGCTACCGTCATCAGGCTTTTTTTTATGATTGTGGACCTGAACTGGCTAAATTTGGCTTATCGTGCTAAAGCACTCAGGAACACTTAGGAGGATGGATAGAGGGCCAATAGATGCCAATAGATGCCTATGACCAGCTACCTTAAATTTTTTCATATCATAAGTGAGAGGAAAACAGGAACTAGGAAGATCATTCCAGAGCTTAGAAGCCGTGTAGAAAAATATGGATTGCCGTTTGGTACGACAAGTGGAGAATTTGTACTGCATACTGATGATGTGAATGAGCGAACCGAGTGTTTCTCGCAAAGATAGCCGAGATGATATCAAAGAATACAATTCAGCAGCACAATAACCGTTGTAATAACGATAATACAAAGAAAGAACTGAAACCATCCTTCTATGGTCAAGGGACGGGTCATTATAAGCCTAATCGCTATCTTTTGAATACGATCAACGATATCGAGAGCGTATTGGGAGCACTAACCCAGAGGTGAGAATTATATTCCAGATGAGGGTTGAATTTGGGCCTTATACAGCAGAAGGAGTTGTCGAGAGGTAAAGTACTCTTAGATCTGTACAAAACCTATTTTACGAGCAGCTGTTTTGGTAGTTGACAGAAGATGGTCAACCCATGAGAGATTTGAAGATACAGTCATACTCAACAGAGTAATAGAGCCTGAAAACTTAAGAACTGATCCATTCATACTTACAACAGGAAATGATCGATCTTTTTTGGCGGACATAAGGCAACACTGAGTTTTGTTAGCATTAAATTTAACTAGATTATTGCTTCCCCATTCGAGAATACGTTGAATGTCTTTGTTGATTGAATTTGCAATTTCAGCTTTAATTTCTTGATTTGACAGAGAAGGTGGATTATCACTATGAGTAGACTGAGATGAACTACAGTGAAGAGTGCTATCCTCAGCAAAGTAATGGATGGGGTTAGTTGTTGCAAAAATAAGATCATTTATGTACAGCAGAAAAAGTGTAGGCGCTATAACGGATCCCTGTGGTACGCCCGCGTTAATGCTAACTTCTTTTGAAAAAAGTCATCAACTACGACACGTATTCGTCTTTTGTCAAGGAAACCAGAAACCCAGTTGATGATCATATCATTTAACCCAAACGAGGTGAGTTTGGCAAGTAAACACTTATGCCAAACTTGGTCAAATGCCTTTGAGATATCTAAAGCGACTACAACTGTTTCACCGGACTGCTCTACTGTATTGTTCCAAACTTGGGTCACATATGAAAGAAGATCGCCTGTTGAACGACTTTGCCTAAACCCATATTGGTGGTCACTAAGGAGTTTGTTAGTTTCAAGGAACGTGAGCAGTTGCTGGTTGATGGCTTTTTCCATGATTTTAGACAAAATGGAAGTAATGGCAATTGGTCGGTAGTTTTAGGGATCGGTCTTATCGCCTTTTTTGGGAATAGGTTGAACATTTGCTAATTTCCATGATGAAGGGAATTCCCCAGAAGACATAGAGATCGTATAGAGCTTAGATAGGACTGGTACTAGTTCTTTAAGACAATAGCTGTGATACCGTCTGGGCCAGTCTCCTTATTGAGATCAAACCTACTGATGATCGATTCCAAGAGCTTAGTCTTGAGAAGGACTGTTTTCGCACTTGAGTCAAATTCTCCCTCCATAACATTCACAATGGAATTGGAGTAGGAACAGAGACTGCCATTCCTGAATTTGGGGAGTTACCTACACTCCAATCACAACAATAATGTGACGTTACGCACTGCAAAATGCTTGTACGATAGAGCTATAGACTTGAATATGCTTGAAACAAGATGACCTGAAAAATAAGAAAATATGGCCAAAATACGTAACACCAAACCTAAACAGGGAAAGGGTAATCCAAAAAGAGTATACAGAGGAAATGCCATATATACTCGGTACCTATTGTAACAAACTCGACCTTTGTAATAAAATTTAAGTTAATTTAGGCAACTTAACGTGCATTTCGTGCCATGTGTACTCCATATCATAATTGCATAAAACATAATTTACTGTGAAGCCTTCCACGCATATCGTTTGCACATTCAGTTTCAGACATGTTCATGCGTAAAGACCTTTCGGGAGCGTCGTTTTTTGTGCGATACTGAAAGGGCGAAGAGCATCCATTTTTGCTGCGTTAAATATTTTTTATAAAGTGTTGTAAATTTTACAATGGATTATTTAAAGTTATTTTACAGTTTAAGACGTTTACATTTTAGGCACTTTTACCTTTAATTTTTTAATTTTTACTTTAACGCAATTAATTATTTTATCGTTAATCCAATTTACGGTATTAGTACGATTAATCAAGAGTGAGGTAATCACCTCCGTTAATGGGAAGTGGGATTCGAAAACCCATTAATCCTGCAAATTTATGCATTTGGGAATTACAAAGCATACAAATCCAGATTTATTTCAACCCTGAAGTAATATTACGCAACGATTGCCTAATCGCTGACCCAGCATGCAGCCGTTTCGTTATCTACAGTGTGATCAATAATAAGGTATTCTGATTCCATTAATCACCCTTAATATTATTTATTCATTAGCGTTACTAACATTAGAATTAAGATATTTCCGTTTATAATTAAATATAGGTTTCTAATAAAATTTGTTATTGTAGAAATTTTCTTTTAACTTTATTGTATAATAGTTTACTTGTTTATTCCATATTTAAAAACAAGTTGACGTCCGAGTATTTAACAATTAGTTAGATTTTAAAGCGAACATGTCTAAGTATGTGTAAAAATTTTTGGTTAGTAAGGCAAAACGATAATTTTATGAACCTGGCCCACTCTAATCTACGACTGAGCATAATGCACAAAATCTTCTAGTTATTTCCAAACTGTTAAGTAGCTAAAATTTGTAGCCATGGATATAGAAGTGTACTTATAGAACTTTAAGGGCTATAAACTCGGGCATGCAGCAAATATAAGATACGCACTGCCTTCAAATACACAACACTTGTGGGAAACTCATCAAAACCAAACAACACAATGAAGACCAGAATTACAAAAATTGTGCATATAAAACACCATGCGAATGCAGCAGATTATACATAGGACAAAGCAGTAGCAGTTGGAAAACAGAAACACAAGAATAACACCCGCAAATGAGAAATATAAACATCCAGAATCGCTAAATATGTTTGGAACGAACACCACCGAATCTAATGGGATAACATACAGATAGTAACAAAGGACGAAAATACAACTCATCGAAAACTAAATGAAGCCACTGGCAGAAAATCAGATAAGCTAGGCTAGTGTAGAAATGAAACCCACATCGATACTAATAATGCATGTTGCCAAATTACGAATATGATTATGATAAGAAAATTAAAAAAATTTTGAAATATCTGAATGGATTACATAAAAAAATCAAATTTACCATGGAAGTAGGGGAAAATAATGAACTACCATTTTTAGACGTATTGGTTACAAAAGATCGCAGAGACTGTGGAAAATAGAAACAAGGAAATGCGAAAACTACGCACAACACTGCAATAGAATGGTTTCTTTAATAATACCATTAATAAAGCTTGTCGAACAATACACGAAAACAAGAGGATAAAGAAGGGGCCAAGGGGTATGTGAAATACCAATAGCGAGAGTTCAAACATCGGGCAAACCACATTGATTTAAAAAACATCAAAATTATTGCAAACATCGAACATACCACAAAAAGGATAATATGAGAAGCCATGGAAATTGTGATATGACCTAACAATTTAAACACAAGGGACGATGCAATGAGGCTAGCTACAACTTGGAAAACTATATTAAAACAACACAAAGAACTAAAGGAAAGGAAAGTAAATAATGCAATAACTAACTAAAAAGGGAAAGTCAACACTAATTCCGGAAAAAAGGTAAAGTGAAACAAAAAGAAAAGACAGCAAAGTATATAATCTTCAACCAGAAGTAGATAGCGTCAGTTTTGTTCGAACCACTCGATCAAGAAGTAAAAAGCCTTGAAAATGGCTAGGATGATCTGGCCGAAACGTCGCCAACGTAAACGTAGTTCTCATCAGAACTACATCAGCAGCAGCGACACGTGGCAATATACCCGGACACCTGTAGAACCATATGAAACCCGCGCAAATATCAAATTCAACACCGGATCACTGTCACAAAACACTTAATAATACAAATTTAGTACGGCCCCGAAGTCAAATGAGTATTCAAAAAACTTGAAGCATCTATGAAC
Organism: Vesta saturnalis; assembly: GCA_036346205.1. Lineage (NCBI taxonomy): Eukaryota > Metazoa > Arthropoda > Insecta > Coleoptera > Lampyridae > Vesta > Vesta saturnalis. The sequence continues at coordinate 2,068,232 of JARFJB010001166.1, forward strand.
AAGCTCGCCCTAGGGCAGAACTACCTAACTTCCTCTGCAAAGCCCATGATAACAACCTACAATACTCAACATCATAACTCCAATACAGCAGAAGAATATTACAAATCGCAAAAAGAGCTAGCGGTACGCCAGTCAAAGAACGGATTAGACATCACTGTTTCAGAAAACACCAGCTAGAACAACAATCCAACGAAATTAGAGAAACCATTCGAAATCGAGTGAACAAACGAGACTTTGATGGGATAGAAACGGTGCCAAAAGAAAATATTCAAAGGCCAAGGCAAACCATAAGGATTCAGCAGAAGAAATTAGAACATCAAAAATGTGTGTATGTTAATCGAAATTATGACGGCGTTATACGTAACTTATTTCCAAAAAAAAATGTTGGAGTTCATTTCAATAATTTGTTAAATTGCAATGGATCGTACTAGACTGGTTCATTTTACTGTCTAGACGACTTCAATAATTCAAAAAGTTTTCAATTAAACACTCTTTACAACTTTTACAATCGATAAGCCATTTTGGAAATATTAATGCTATTTTTATCATTGCCTGCGTTCCGAACAGTGAAAATCAACTTAACCTCCTAAAGCATATAAGAAAACAACTCTAAACCTGGATCCACTAGCAGTATTGTCCGACGTTAGAACGTCAGCCGGCAGTGAGCCGGTCGAGCAAGGGTTTCCATCGTTGCTAGATATGGCTTGGGATCTCCCCAGGAGCCAGACTGCCACCAGGAAAAGGAGGAAGAAAATGAAGAGAAACACAGAAAAAGATTCCGGCTATTATTCCTGCTGTAACAGTGTCGCCACTTCAAGACGCAACAGACGAGTGCCCCATCGCTCGAGGAAGGTTTTCGAAGAAAAAGCCAAAGAAGACATCGATGGACTGTTGGACCACGTCTGCACCAGCCGACAACGATCTCCAGGGCATTGCAGAAACCATGGACCGCTCGGAAGTCATAGAAGCAGCCGCGTCGTTACCAGAGAGATGGTAACGCCGGCGATCATTCGTGAGAACGAGAACTGAATCGCAGACAGGCTGATGCTGTATATAGATAGGGATGGTACTCCGTACCGTACCTATCAGGAAATGAGCGAACGTATGTTCAAGGTGGTTATACGGGGATTGCCTGTAGAAACCTTCGAGAACGACGTTTATATATTATTCTTGTTTCAGGATTAAGAAACGAGGACGACTGATCCCGCTTGTGCTGTTGACGCCCACAACAGAAGAGGACTTTCAGAAAGTCCGGCGGAAGCAGACCTACGCGTCACACGGACATTGACAGAAGAGGACACCGCCGACAGCGTTACCCTATCAACGCCAACGCGGAGTTAGTTACACACGACGGCGAGTGGAAATGAGAAGACGGGAGTATTGAATGCGGTTAGTGCCGCAGACGAGAAAAAGCCCGCTCCTCCTGCTTTAGGGTTTGACGCCATTCTGGGTTTTCTCGGAGGTTTATATTTGGCCATATTGGCCTTACATATCACCCGAAAGATGGCCAATTCTACACCGATCCACGGTACAGATTTACCATCCTATTATTGCACTATAAAAGGTCTATTGTCTTTATGCAGGCATTGTGAAGAACAAACTTATACGTTTTACTATTTATTTCAGATATCCGGGCTAACAGAATTAGTAGTATTAACAGTTAACTACATCCAAGCGACAACAGGACAGACCACATAACACCAAACACGACAACATCACCCCCAACAGGATTATTATTATTTTTTTGAACTTACAAATACCGCAACTTGAGCTTGACAAGGCATACTACTAAAACACACAACACAACAACCCTACAGCACACGCGTTGAAAAGGACTCATACTCCTGTGTACTACAATAACAAAATACTTTGTAAATATTTTATATTGTACTTTGTATTTATAACCATATGTATTGTAAATATTCTGAAAATGTAATAAACCATGTTGAATCGAAATGAAATCCTACATTTTGAGAACAGATAATCAAAAGAATATTGGAGGTTACTACCACGTTGGACTTTATAGCTCCACTTTTTAAATATGTTGAAGCCTAATTAAACGAAAACAATCCAACGAGATTAGAGAAACCATCCGAAATCGAGTGAACAAACAAGACTTTGATAGGATAAATACGACTACCAGAAGTAGATATTCGAAGACCAAGACAATGCACAAGGAAATTCAGTAGAAAAAACTCGAAAAGCTAATGAAGGAGAAGAAAGAACCAACCAACATCAATCGATTACCAGAGAACTAGACTTACCCCACACTACAGCAAACCTCCGCATCTGTATGGCCTACCAAAGATTAACAAGGAAGGAATTCCTCTGAGACCAATTGTGAGCTCGAGAAATTCACCTTGTCACCCATTAGTACACTATCTGCTAGGTATTATCACACCCTTATCGGGAAAAATCGAGTCTGTGGTCAAGAATACGCAGCACTTCGTGGAAAACATCAGAAACTTCCAACCAAACAACGAAGAAATACTGGTAAGCTTCGACATTGTGAGTCTATTCACAAATGTGCCTACCGATAAGGCACTATCATAAGGGGCAAGCTGGAAAAGGATGAAACGTTAGACGAACGCACGCAACTCTCGGTAAACACAATAAAGGAACTTCTGACAATATGCATTAGAACTACATATTTCCAGGTAGAAGACAAATTCTACCAACAAGAGTTTGGGATGGCTATGGGTTCCCCCACTATCTTCCATAGTGAGCAATATATATATGGAAGACTTTGAAGACCAAGCGATATCCGAATTCACAGAGAAACCAAGGATGTGGTTTAGATACGTAGACGATACCTTCGTAGTTTGGCAACAGGGCAAGCATAAGACAGATGAATTCCTAGATCATCTAAATAGCCGCGCACCCTCCATCAAATTCACAATGGAGTTGAGTCGGAACAAAAACTGCCATTCCTGGATGTACTTGTACACAGGGAAAAAATTATATATAACATATGAATTCGACTCAAGTGCGAAAACAGTCCTTCTCAGGACTAAGCCTGATAACGAAAGCAGAGTCCGCTTCCGAAACGTCGCGCTCAAAAAAAAAATGTGGAAATAGGCCGATCAACTCCACTAAAAATAAAACAATATGATTTGAATTGGTCACAGAAAATAACTTTTTGAGTTTTGTCAGAATAAAATACCTATAGTCAATCATGTCTTTGTGGTGAAACTGTAAAAAAAGGATGTACCTTATACATATCTGTGAACATTGTTTGATATTTTTTAATCTTAGTTAAGATATGACGAAATTTTAACAGTTAAAATATAAGTTTAGATGTCTTAAGAGTTATGACGAATATAATTGACTAACAATATTAATTATTGAACATTCGAAGCGTTTCTTCATAACTCTATTACATGTTACATAAGAAATCATTTTATACAACGTTTTTGCCTATTTACTGTTATTTTGGGGTATCTCAAGGATCAAATATAGGCCCACTCTTGTTTTCATTACTTACGCCTTATTGAAGATTTGTTGGTAATAATCCACTCTCAGTATCAATATTCACTTGGTTGAAATCGAACAGCTTACCTGCAACAAACAATAAATTAGTTACGCTTGAAAAACAGAAACCGGAATATAAACAGAGCCAGAAAATCTGACAAAAAAAAAGGGGTATTTTTCATACGATCATCGCTATTGATAATGAAAACTAGAGAAAAGGCAAAAAATATTAGAGTTATTAAAACATTGACGACAGATATAATTAAGATCATCCTTTTAGATATTGTAAATAGAACTAACATCCTGTCTTTAATACTAATCTTTCCGCTTTTACAAAAAAAAATCTGTGACAGCTATGAGAAATAAAGTAAGGTTACATTTGTCATAACTACTTACATTTTTGTTTTCGATTTAGTGATATCGACATTTTTGAAATAATTTCAAGCGCTACGTTTGCATTTCATGCCAAAAAGGTAACGAGTGTTTAATTTATGAGCAATAAAATAGTATTCAAATTAGTATAACAAATTAAGGACATTTTTTTAGATCGGGAATAACTATGTTAATACTTTTTTTTAAATTGATTTTGATGTCAAGTTTATATACTTCATTATCCGCTTCAGTTTTCAAAAATACAAGATTTGGTTAATTATAATTGTATATTTTAGCTTAAACACACCGGACCTGCACTTATGGGAAGTTTGGAATGGTCTATTTCCGATATTTTCACATTATTGAGGTTTTAAAACAGAAAGACAGTTCTTAATTCCAAAAATTTTTTAATGCATTGATTAGTGATAACCCATTTGTAGTATGCGTTGGTAAAAAGTATAAAACTATCCGAAAACGTAATTGAAAAATATGATTGATTACGTTTAGATATTTAACCAAATGTAACAATAATTTAATAAATTGTAATTTAAATTAAAGACATGTAGAAAAAGGTACCGAACACGGTAAGAGTTAAAGATATATTTATTCATTGTTGACTGTTACAAAAATAAATAATGACCAGTTCGTGAGTTACGGAAGCATACTGCTATTTTGCATGCGAAAATAATAAATATCTTTATTAACACATAATATAAATGTAATTCAAGCGGACTACTTAATATTAATCACTTCTTGAATTAAAAAATAATAATTTTGAGGCCTCGACCTGGTATCTAGAATAATTTTATCGAGTTAATAAACACAATTCTTTCACTTTATTTACCATATACAGTAATTAACGATGTTCTATTAATAATTTGACAAGTTACCTCTAAAAATCTTGTTGATTTCTAAAAATGATAACACCCCCTCCCAACTACGTATTTAATGTGTACTAATAAAATAATAGTTGACCAAGAATGGAACCTTGTGGAACACCACACATAATAAAGTTAATCGATTGTTTTATTTTAACACTCAATTACGCACGATGTAACGCAATTCATGGTCGAATTTTGTGTAATTTTCGACAAGTGAACGCTCTTGACAGGTCCAGTAAAAGGAATACAACACGTATTTTCTAAATGTTGATTAAGTGTGAGTGTCATTCAGTTCAGTTACAAAATATATACTATTACCTGAGAAAAAAACAATCATGTACTAAAGAAATCACGATCAACAGGAAAGAAATAAAGGAATAGATCGCAATTAATTGTATGACGTCATCCACCTAAAAACATATCAACACAATTAGGTGATTTGATCTATTTCCACAGTTTTTGTTTGTAGCGCGACGTTTCGGAAGCGGACTTTGCTGCCCTCATCAGACTTAGTCCTGAAAAAGACTGATTTCGCACTTAAGTGGATTTCATTCGCTGTGATTTTTTCTCAAGCACTTAACTACTCTCGGATCCGAACTTGGTATTTACTATTTACTAGTTTTTTTTTTACACACATTTATTAGCAATCAGAAATACTGTACATTTCTATATGCTAATTGTATGATGTAGATATTGTCATGAAGAGAATTACACCCAGCGGTGCTATCTATACTATCACTAATATGTAATAACAATCAATTATTTTTACATGATTGTCACTAACTTATTAGGTCACTGGGCCACTTTCGCTTCAATCTCCTGTGGAACGCGTCGTCAAGTAAAGGTTGAACAGCTTCGTTTGGATGAGACTGCAGGCGTTTTCTGTGTTTGTTAGCATATTGATTTTTTACTTCTTTCACAAACGGTATTTTCAGGTGGTCATGTATTGTGCGATTTGAGACAAACCATGGTGCATCTATTATTAAGCGGAGTGTCTTTGATTGGTACCTTTGCAGAATTTCTATATTCGAGGAGCTAGCACACCCCAAAGTTCAACTCCGTATGTCCAAATTGGCCTTAGAATGCATTTGTATAATAACAGTTTGTTTTCTAGGGATAGGCCGGATTGTTTTCCAATCAGCCAGTACATTTTTTTGGTTCGAATATCTAGTTCTTTGCTTTTCTTGCTGATATGGGTTCTCCAATTGAGTTTTATATCTAGGTGCATTTCTAAATATCTCACGGAATCTGATTGAGCCACTGGGATGTTATTCAGGGTCACAGTTGGGGACTGTTGCTTTCTTAGCGTGAAGGTGATGTGGACAGATTTGTTTTCGTTGACTGTAATTTTCCATTTTTTCATCCACTGGGAGATGGTATTAAAGTGGGATGGTAATGTTTGGGTAGCTACTTCAAGAGATTTGTTACAGGCAAGGATAGCTGTATCGTCAGCAAAGGGACTTGTTACTGTTTCGTGGGTAGTAGGCAAATCTGACGTGTAGAGAATATACAGTGTGGGACCCTAAACACTGCACTGTGGCACTCCGGCATGTATTTGGTGAAAATGTGAAGAATAATTACCGACTTTAACTTGATAATAGTGTTCACTTAGGTAGGATTTCAACAGTGTATAGTATTGGGATGGAAGGGAGGTTTTAATTTTGAAGAGGAGACCTTTATGCCACACTCTATCAAATGCCTGTTGGACATCCAAGAACACTGCAGAACAGTATTGTTTCTCCTCAGATGTTTTATTTATAACATCTGTAACACGAAGGCACTGCTGGATGGTAGTGTGGTCATGCCTGAAACCAAATTGATGTGTTGGAATGCAGTTTTCTAATAACGAGTCTTCTTGGATTCTATGCAGAATTAATTTTTGTAGTAATTTTGAAATGATTGGAAGGAGGCTGATAGGTCGATAAGAGTTGGCCTCGTGAGGCGGTTTTGCGGGCTTTAGGATCATGATGATATGAGCAAATTTTAATTGGATGGGCCAGTATGATAAGCGCAAAATAGAGTTGATAATGATCGTAAGTGATGTGATTGCTTTCTTGGGCAGCCTTTTCAATACTTCTGCTGTGATGAGATCAAAGCCGGGAGCTTTATGATTATTTAGTCGTTCAATTTCGTTCTTTATCTCAGTAGGCGAGAAAGCCCGTATTGGTGGCGATAGTTGAAAAGGAGATTGGAGATATTCGTCAATTTCCTCATTTATTTCCACGGTATGGGGCCTATAGACTTCAGCAAGATGTTCTGCAAACGCTTCAGCTTTTTCTAAATCCGATCTGGCCCAAGTGCACGTTTGGTTTCGTGTTGGTGGTATGGATCTTTGCGGTCTTTTGATATTTTTTGTGGCTTTCCAGATAGACAGATCTTTGGCGGAGAGGTTTGTTATATAGTATTTAAACTGTTCTTCACGTAAGTCTTTCAGCATTTGTTTGAGTTTTCTGGTTAAACGATTATATTTTTGCCTGTCCGTTACATTATGTCTACGCTGCCAGGTGGCTCTAGCTCTACGTTTCTCAGCTATTAGCTGCTTTATTTGCAGGGAAATATTATTTTGAGTTTTATATGATCTTGTTAGCGTGTTGTTCCATTCTGCTAGCTGAATCGTTGTAATTAGGTGAACACCCATTTACTAGTCTGACACATTTACGGTTGAGTCACTAATCCAATATATACCTGGTATATATATATATATATATATATATATATATATATATATATATATATATATATATATATACTGGGATCCATATGAGTTTCATTCCTACACTAACTTGGCTTGTCGGATTTTCTGCCAGTGCTATGTAAGTGGCTTCTTTGAGTATACGGTGAGTGGTGTTCTGGTCCTGTACCTCACACATGTTCGGCGATTCTGGATCTTTCTGTTTCATCTTTGCGGATATTACTCTTGTGTTCCTATATTCTAAGTGTGACTGTACTACTGCTTTCTCCTATGTATGATTTGATGAATTCGCATGGTTCGTTGTATACACAATTCTTGGAATTCTGGTCTAGATTGTGTGGTTTGTTAGTAGTTCTCTGAGCGTTCCTGTGAATTTTTAGGCAGTATACAGGTATTATCGCTGTGTATTTGTTCTACTTTTTCGGTTACCCTTTCCCTGTATAAGTTAGATGTTAGAACTGGGCATCTGCCTTCTTTAAGTGTCTTAGCGATATTTCCTTTTTTTTCAAGGTCTCTTGATTCGAGCATATTGCCTATTGGGGTTGAAGTACAGGTACCGTCCTGTTTTCCGACTCCCAATTCCATTCTGAATTTTATGGAGGATTTAGATGATCTAGGAATTCATCCAGCTTATGCCAGTCACATTCCATGATTATTCCGTGAATTCGTTTGGTCTACGAAGTCTTACATGTACATGTAGCTCACAATGAGTGATAGCGCGGAACCCAGCGTCATCCCAAACCCTTCTTGGTAGAATTTGTCTTCTACTTAGAAGTATGTTGTTCTAGTGCATATTGGCAGAAGTTGTTTTATTATGCTTGCCAAGATTTGCGTGTGATGATGCCTAGCAGATAATGTGCTAATGGATGGCAAGGGGAGTTTCTCGAGCTCACAGTTGGTCTCACATGAATTCCTTCTTTATGGATCTTTGGTAGTCCATATAGATGTGAAGGTTAGCTGTAGTGAGGAGTGAGTTTAGTTCTCGGAGGATTCCCCCTAACGTTTGGCAGCGTCTGGTATATCCATCTTTCAATCGATAGTGTGGGGTCTTTTGACGTTTGTTTGTATTCACCCTTGTGAAGTAGTTGTTAGATTTTACTGTTATAAGTCTCTATATCTACTACCACAGTCGCGTTTCCTTTGTCTGCCGGAAGAATCTTGGCCGATGAGTCATTCATAAGGACAACTTATACAAAGACATATATGTACAGCAACGTACAATGTACAATGGAAAATCTTTATACCATAATTGGTAAAAAGGGAAAATACTGAGCTATATACTTAGAAAAATCAACATAATGGAAGTATACACTCACATACCAGACAAATCATATTAAACCATGATTTGTTACTTTACACAACTTACGAAAATAGAAATAACTCTAATAGAGGACGATATTAAGAAATACGACAAAATCCAGAGATGGTAGCATTGGACTTGCAAAACACACCATCCGTTTGTTTATATTCTACAAGACAACCGGAATAGATATAATTCATCAACATAAGGCTATTGCACATTCCCGGTCAACAAAACAACATGAGCCGATTTTCTTGCGCAAGTAATACGCTGCAAACAGAACCTCAATTAACAGATAGGGTACCATCAAACAACATGTCAGCCTGAAGTTCAGAAGAAACTTCCGTTTAACAACATCATCGAGGTAAAATTCCAGGTGCATCGCGAACATCTAATAGATGTTAACAACAAAAAACATTATCTTAGCCTAGACCGGTTTTATTAACCACGGAAAAAGACAGGCAACGAACGAGAAGATTTCCAAATACATGTATGATGTACAAACCGGTTAGACACAAATCCGAAAGATTAACACCCGAAAAGATGGAGATGTTACGGAAATAATTCCGGACGATGATACAACATGGGGTAACAAAACCTTTCGCAAGCGCGTGGGCACTTAGTACCCAAACGGACCAGTGGAGGCTCTGCGGAGAACATCGTGTCCTAAACGATATTACAATTCTAGGCATACAACACAGAAAATTTTTCGTAAGAAATAAATTTGTGAAGGCATATCACAAAATTCCGGGGGATGACATCCCAAACCGGTAATAACTACGCCGTTCGGGTTATTTGAATTTCCGTACATGACATTCGACCTACGAAACGCATCTCAAACGTTTCAGAGGTTTATGGAAAACGTCCTAAGAGACATGAACTTCTAATACGTATACATCGAGGACATTCTCCAAGAACGAAGAAAAAGTAACACACTTCAAATACGCATTTGTGAGATTCACGAATTCTAGAAACAAGGCTATAGATTGGGATAGCAGGTATCCAGCAGAGTAACACGGCCATTAGGCATCAAGATCTCAGCCAGCAGATAATTTCTCCGTCACAATACGGCAACGAAATTACAGGTATTGAGGATTATCAATTACTACACAAGATTCATTGCTGGAGCCGCACAAACGCAAACACTGTTGCTCTTGAGAGAAAAACCACAGAGGCGCCAATTAAAAACTGCAAACAGTAAGTTACGCAAGCTACATGCTAGCCCACTCTTAATATGTAACGCACCATTGACCATATCCTGGGACAGATAATACATCAGTAACGACCAGGGGTATGGAAAGAGCTCGCTTTCTTTTCGCTAGCGCAAATGGAGTATAAAACGTACAACGGAAAACTGTTTGAAACCCACACAACAATTTAGAGTAATCAGCACATGTTCAAATCATGGATCCTAATCACATATGCTTTCCCACAAAAATCCAAAAATGCTAGTCAAGACAGGTATCCCTATTACATCGGCCCGTTTGTTACAGAGATCTTCTAAATTACTTGCAAGGAAACGTCGTAATATTCCGATACGTCCCAAGAGACAGCGGGAACCTTGATAGTACAATGTTGCTGAAGAACGACATTGGACAAGATGCATCAATTATCACAACCTAGCACATGAAAGACAACAAAACTCGTAAGAAGTAAATTCGTATGGCCAGCAATACAACAGAATACAATTGCAGAGAACCATTACCAGAGGCCAATAGCCAAAATAAAAGCCCAGAGTGTAATGTCACAATGGGCTAGGAGTGACAATCCTAAGCCAGTCTTTTGGAAACTCGAAAACCTCATCGGATTAAAGAATACTGCAAGTGACTGGAATAGTAGAGAGATTACACCTGAAGGTAGCGCTCAGATGCCACGACGGAAGCAGCGGGGCGCAAGTAATTCCGATAGTATTTTCAGGCATTAGCAGCTCTTGGAAAGAGGACATCAAAGCCACAATGCAGGGATGGTATATGTGCATGGTAGCATCGTAGGCACGTGATACAACTGGGTTACATTCAGAACATGGAGACTAGGAAAGTATTAACTACGACACGAATTCATGCAAGCGTGGTGTATCAAAAATAAACGACCTTATTACAATGAGAAGACAAAATGATAGACAATCGCTCAGTCAAACAAGTAAAACTATCGTACCTGTAGAAAGTATGCAGAAAGCAGTAGTCGACAGGAGACAAACACATCTTCATCTAATGCAAATATAAGCAAATGGCGTGGGGCGGGTAAGCCATAAATAACGTTCTCTCCAACTGCGTGCGCCGATCGTGGGGACGCATCGTCATAGCAATCAATAAGTGCACCCCCACCAGTCTCGAGGAAAAGTAAAAACTCGACATCAAACCATCAACCCTCAGTACTTTTCTAGGCTTGAGCTAACTGATCCTCAAAGAGTATCGTGAGCGACAGGCCCGGAATAAAATAATCATCTGACCTTGAACGCCAAGCTATAAAGCATAAATCAGATATGAGGGAACAAGAACAACATGCGCCAAGTGTTAAGTAATGATGTCTCACGATGGCGGATGCTACGCAGTTTCCAACAATGGACATTGCGCACAGATAAGCTGTGAAACATCCATATTGATAACCTGACTCGACTAAAACGAACAAGTAGTGATACTGCCGTGACTCAAACGAAATAACCCAAGGTGCAAGTGCTAGATCCCTCCGCGAAATGAACAAAGGACTACGATAAGAATTTACCTGATATAAAACAGCATAACATCCTTATTTAATAAAATGTGGCTACGTGGAGTTTAGCTGATGATATACTATGGCGAAATTTGCAATATGATTGAAGTTTGTATTATTAATAGAAAACCCGAGTCGTCAATTGAGAGATGAATTTTACTCACAGGGTTTCCATATTTTTACAATAGCGTATTTAAAACGTGTTCCTATTTCAAAAATTTTCTTTTCTATAGTACAGTTTTTGATTGGATTAATAGAATAATTAAAATAATTTTTTGAGTATTTAGTTCTTAACACGATTATTACAGCAGCTTTTAGACGAATCAGATGTAGCGAAAAACCCCAGGCGCCTTCGTCAACGACTGCACCTAGAGGACAAGGAAAAAGACGAATCAAGTGATTATTACTATTATGTAACTTCCATGCAAGTAATTTAGCACTTTGGTATTTACGCAGTTTTGGATAATTACCCATACAAAAAACATTTTTGTTTATTTATAGGTATTAATTTTTCTTTGTCACCTGATAGCAGATGAATATCGCCTCCGCAACCGAAATTTGATAATTTATGAATTAATTTGAGAAATCCACGTTTATAAATTGAAATTGAGTTAATACTACGAGGTAAAGTATTATTTAGATATTTATATAGATGTTTAATATCTAAATGTAGTTATGGACAGTAATGTAAGGTATTTTTGAACTTTTGTAAATATGAAACCTCCAGTTTTAAAAATGTGCTTTGTTGTATTGGGTATTTTTGAATTAGGATTTAATAAAATTCAAATTTACTGTTATTTGCATTTTTAGAAGTATAGTTATTAACTCATCTAAATTTGTTTTCAAGCTGTTTACTTTTAGAGAAGTACCAAAAATAATAGGCGTATTTGCTCGTAATTGTTTTTTTCTGTGCGATTCATTATGTGCAAGTATCAAGGCTTGTGTACCTTGTTTGTAGATTTTGCTCATTACTATTAAATTAGATGTTATTTAATAGTGGTAACATTGTGAATATATGAGCATTTGTTTTTAAAGCTATTTTATTTTGGACCTGGTTCAACTTATTCGAAGAGTTTCACAAATGATTGTGTAGGATATTGAGCAAAATTTAAGGTAAGTGAGTTTATAGTAGGATGAGCGGCTGTCAAATGGAGTTAGGAAAATACGCAAGTGGGGTTTGATTACACGAGTGAATTTTATATATCTGTTTATGTCTGTTTGTGCTATAAACCTAAAGATGGGAAATTTTTTTAACTTCGGTTCTATGGACTCATTGAGTAAGACGTTATGTTCCCGTGCGTTAAGTAAAAATTACGAGCCATACGATTGAGCTAGGAGGTACCATGCGGACTTACGCTCGGAATTCTCTTTTGTCCGGTAACATTACGTGTGCAATCTATTGTAAACTGTTATTTTTAGGTCTTCAGTACTCAGTAACACAAGACTGCTAGATAATTTCCGTTCTTTACATCATAAAAATGCAACCTTTTTAATATTTGCTTAATAGAAAGCAACGGACATATAAGGACAACAGATTTTTGGAGTAAAAGACTGTAAAGACAAGGCAATACAATGGTATAAGGTCATGAAGTTTTCTCATGCTATTTCGTTCCGAATTCTTTCATATAACCTTTTTAAATAATTCAAGCCGTCGGACTGATTCATTGTGCATAAATTTTCCACTTTTTTAAAATCAACTCAAAATTTAGTAAAAAAAATTATAGCGTCACAAAACAACATTTTAATTCATAGAATAGCGAATTGTTCAGGAGGAGTGACCACAATAAAAAAAATAATAATAAATTTGAATTTACTAATAAAAATAATTAACACTCGATACTATTTTGGTCCTTCGAGCAGGATCAATGTCTTTTTATTCTTTATTAAAAAAAAAGCCTTTTTATTCTTAACCGTTTTTACATACCAATTTCAATGTATCGTTTCACGAAGATTAATTTTTGTTAATACAATTTGGAATTTAAACATTTAAAATGTGATTTATAACCTTATAACATAACTTTTACCTTGAAGTAAAATTTCGTGTATTTTTATTATTTATGTACAAATATGAATAAAATTAAGAATTACTTAAGTTAAAATACGTTTGATGTACTTTCATACTTCTTAATTAAAGCTAAATGGAATTGTCAAATTTAATTTATTACATTCAGAATGATGTTAATATTAAGTAAATCATAAACATAATCGTAAAACAAGTCTTCATTAACGTTTAATCTTAAATGATCCGTTAGCTTTAAAAGAGAGTGGTACATACATAAATTACAATAAGTCATAAAATCTGCGCTGATATAATATTTCACAATTTCCGCGAATAGAAGAGACCTTAAAAAAAAGAGCATCACCTTCAAATTAACATATTTATTGCATATCCGTAGGTGTGGTTAAGAAAACAGGAGTCGAAATTAAAGTTCTGTGTCGTATCGTTAATCTATCATGCTACCATTCTACTTTGCAAAATCTCCGATGTAAAATATTTGTTCCAAAATTCTTTAGACTGTTCCATTATAATTTCAAAAATTTTGGATTTTAAAAGTCAGTATGGAAATAGCTATGATAAGATTAGGTGGTAAATTGGAAAACGCATGTTACAATAGTTGCACGACTACGGTGAAGCATATACTATTCATGCAAATTTGAAAACTGTCAGAATCTTTTCAAAGCTTCTCAGCCGTCGAAACCTTGCAATAATCGGCAATGTGTCTGTACTATGGGTAATAATACATATTTAATTGCTAAGAACCATGTAGTTAGCTTTAGGTTTAGGAAAAAATAACCATAGACAGGTACCAATACCACTGCAAGTAAAAATGAAAGGATAAAACATGGGAACAGGCACTTAAACACAAAAGTCACTTCGATTATTCTTGGGAGCAGCACATATTACCATAATACCAGCAAAGATTCTGGTTTAATTAGTTAAGTAGTAAAAGTGGTCCAAGGAAAAGTATGAAACTGAAGAGCAAAATGATGAGCAGATCAATTAAGAGAAGTGTTGATGAAGAGAAATGATTTCAAGAGTGTTGGGAATTGCTACAGGTGTGACGAACATAATTTTATTATGCGCTTGGTATACTTAATAAATAAATACGTTTAACATTTTAATTTTATCCTCCACGAATTCAAATATGATTTTGTCGTAATAATACAAGTTCTTATGAGAACTTCAACGATTCAGAGGGAGATAAACACGAGAAGAAAGTAATTAATAAAGTAAATGGATGAGACACTCGTGGAAACACACGACACACAGACAACAGACACAGGCACACAGAGACACAGACACATAGACACACAGACATACAGACACACAGACACACAGACACAGACAGCACAGGACACAGAACACAGACACAAGACACACAGACACACAGACACACAGACACACAGACACACAGACACACAGACACACAGACACACAGACACACAGACACAGACACAGACACACAGACACACAGACACACAGACACACAGACACACAGACACAACACACAGACACAGACACACAGACACACAGACACACAGACACAGACACACAGACACACAGACACACAGACACACAGACACACAGACACACAGACACACAGACACACAGACACACAGACACACAGACACACAAGACACACAAACACACAAACACACAGACACACAGACACATATACACGCAGACATCATGGCCGATCTTGGCGAAATTTGGCAAAACGCTGTAAAACGAGCTAATAAGTCGATTTAGCGTTAATGAAAAAAAAGTCGAACGCATAACTTTCTATACCTACATACGTATATTTAGGTTGAAATCTCAAAATTGCAGTGAAACCATAAAGTGTGATACATACCTGAATTCAGACTAAAAAGCTGTTCTAATATGATGTATAAAAAAATAAGGACCGTATTAAAAAAAACAAAGTTGATGATGCTTACTCGAAAACGAAACTTCGGATTACAATTTGCTACATGCCTTGTTAAAGAACGTTAAAATTATTCGTAGAAGGTTCTCTTACTTTTTATTCAACATCAACCACAAATTAACAATTTTGCAAAAACTAAATGGTGAAAATTCGCTAACACATAGTGTACATATTTAGAGCATCTAGGTACGTCAATAATATACCATATCATTATGTCAGAACCCAAAGCACACTATTTTGATCGTGAGTGCTTTCTAGATACCACGATCACTTCAGATCATTTACCACTACTGGTCAAAACTTTATTTTGTCCAGCTCCCCCAGCACCTCCTCAATATACAGTCATTAAAGATTTTTCGACAACAGACTGGAATGTGTTCTCCTAATATATCTCCAACAACCTTCCAACGCCCAATCTTATAGAGACCCAAGATCTCGAGAGAGTCATTAGAGACCTAACTTCCGTAATTATGAAAGCGGTCGATATCTTAGTCCCTTTGAAAAACATCGCCTTTCCGGGAAAACCGCGCCTTCGGCATATTGTGAACTGGATCAAAGAGAAAAGACGAATTTATCGTCAATTCCTGCGATCCCGGGACCCGGCTCTCAAAACCGAATACAATCGCTTTAACCAGGTGAGAAGGAACCAAACACGCCGAGAACTCCTGGACCAAATCCAGCTCCCAGCTAGACTACAGAAACGGGAAACTGACCAGAAGGAAAGCAAACCCTAAATCCCACCTAACCGGCCCACACGGAAACCTAATCTCTTCCGACCAAGGAAAGGCCGACTTCTTGGGTCTTCACCTCCAATCCATTTTCCGATACTCAATTCGACAACCAGTTCAAGGCACATCTTGGGAGCCGTCTTGAAGAATGCCGCACCCTTAACCTTTCCGAATTCCAACTCGATAACGAGAATCCCTTCTATGCCTCCATCACTCCGCCCAGGTCTACGTATACTTTAAAAAAGGAAGAAATTCAGACCCAGGTCACGACGGCCTAAACCGTAAAATCCTCCGACACCTACCCTACCCAGCCCTGCGATTGCTCTCCGACTGGAAATCGCCTCCACCGTCGTGACACCAAAACCCCACTCCGACCTAATCACACCTTCCTCCTACAGACCCATATTCCTACTGAGTTGCCTCGGAAAATGCTTCGAACAGATTCTAGCCAGGCTACTCTGGGACCACCTCGAATTCAACGAACTTCTTCCCAATAGTCAATTCGGATTCCGTCCCAACCGAACGTGTCACGATCCCTTGTGGAAGCTGCTTACGGAAACCACCAGAGAATTCAATCAAAAGCAATGCAATCTGGCTGTGTTTCTGGACATTAAGCAAGCATTTGCCAGGGTCTCCTATACAAGATCCACAACCTAAACATACCCGCCTCCTCCTCCAAACTCCTACTCTCGTACCTGATTAATCGATCAGTTTGAGTCAAAGTAGGAAACGCCTCCGATCCTTTTCAACCTACAGCAGGCGTACCGAAAGGTGCTGCCTTAGCCCCGATCCTTTACACTATTTTCGCATCCGACATTCCCGAAGATACACAGTCCGGAGTAGTCATTGCGTAATTTGCGGATGACACCGCCTTTTGGGCGGTTAATCGTAACGGCGGAACGGCCTCCCGCCTCATATGCAAAGCCCTGCGGAACTTCTCCCACTGGGTGAACCGGTGGAGAGTCTCCCATCAAAACCCAAACAATCCTCTTCCAATATTCAAACTACACCGAAGACAAGTTCCCAAACCTTGCCAATAGCAATTTTTCTCTTATCCTCAATTGGCTCTCCGATGTACAAAGAACGCTAAACCGGATAAGAAACGGAGGAGACTCAGGGTTTGTCACCACAAAACACTACCACACACCTACAAAACATACACACGCCCTGTTATGGATTTCCGAACACCCATATACACTAACATAAACCCGAATCACCACTCCTCTACCGTTTCCTGTTAAAGCCGAATACTCAGACGCATACACAGGTTACCTTGGAGGTACCCTAATGACCTCATAATACAACACGCAAACATACCACCCATCACACACAGAATATAGACATTACAAAGAAACGTTTGTAACGTGCCAATTCTTGTCTGTCGTTACCTTAATTTAAATTTCGAAATTTACATTATTATTGATAAGTATATTTACATTACCTTAGTATTTTTAAGCATTTCTTTTCTCGTTCAATAATTAAATTTTTATATCGCAATATTTTCTCTTCAGTCTACATAATTACGAACGTCCCTGTATATATTTTAGACATTCAATTTTAGTTCTATGCGCAGCGTAAGTTGAGCATCCTTGATGCATTTCCTTTTATCATGTCGTGCCTTTAACACGTTATCTTTTTTAAGTTTTGCTTCCCTTTTATAATGGAATCAGAAACAAGAAATAAGAATACGGAATAAGAATAAGGAACAAGGAAACCGTTTATCTTCAAGAAAAAGCTTTTATTTTGGTAAATTTACGTATCATTGAGTGGGGTGGGTATGACGTCACGAGCTTAACTTTGTTAAAATGGTGGTTAATGCAATGTCATCTTTATGAACATAAATGGAGATACCTTTGTTTTGCATCATCACATATGCTGTTATACATATTCTGCGTTTGTCATTACATCAACAGCTTTCGTCATTCTAATCTGCGTTCGTTATTTGTACGTTAATTACAAATGGAAGTTACCTTTATATTATCGTATATTTGTCTTGGAATTGGAAATGAAAATTCTCAAGCTACAGCTCGTTTAAGACGAGATTAAAATATTTGTTTTGTACAAGTAAGTACTTATCCTTTTAGTGCAGTTAGGTAAGTAACAAATCAGTTTGTGTTATTTTGATACGGTTAAAAAGGAACAGTTGAGTCCTGCTCCTGAAATAAAAACATTTGAGTTCATAATCTATCACAGACACACAGACACAGGCACACGACACACAGACACACGGACACACAGACACACAGACACACAGACACACAGACACAGAGACACAGACACACAGGCACACAGACACCCAGACACCCAGACACACAGACACACAGACACACAGACACACAGACACACAGACACACAGACACACAGACACACAGACACACAGACACACAGATACACAAACACAGACACACAGACATATATACACACAGACGTCATGGCCGATCTTGGCGAAATTTAGCAAACGCTGTAAAACGAGCTAATAAGTCGATTTAGCGATAATGAAAAAACTGTAATGCATAACTTTCTATACCTACATACGTATATCTAGGTTGAAATGTAAAATTGCAGTGAAACCATAAGGTATGATACATACTTGAATTCAGAATAAAAAGCTGTTTTAATACGAAAATAAGGACCGTATTATAAAAAACAAAGTTGATGATGCTTACTCGAAAACGAAACGTCGTATTCCAATTTGCTATATGCCTTGTTGAAGAACGTTAAAATTATCCGTAGAAGGTTCTCTTACTTTTATTCAACATCAACAACAAATTAACAATTTTGCAAAAACTAAATCGTGAAAATTCGCTTTGAGTCACTAACACATACTCTACATATTTAGAGCATCTAGTTGCCTCAATAGTATACCATATCATTGTGTCAGAACTCAAAGACATTATTTTGATCGTGAGTGCTTTCAGACACCACGATCACTTCAGATCATTTACTACTACTGGTCAAAACTTTATTTTGTCCAGCTCCCCATCACCTCCTCAATATACAATCATTAAAGATTTCTCGACAACAGACTGGAATGTGTTCTTCAATATATCTCTAACAACCTTCCAACACCCAATCTTCTAAATACCCAAGATCTCGAGAGAGTCATTAGAGACCTGACTTCCGTAATTATGAAAGCGGTCGACATCTTAGTCCCTTTGAAAACATCGCCATTCCGAGCAAACGGCGTCCTCGGCATATTGTAAACTGGACCAAAGAGAAAAGACAAATTTATCGTCAATTCCTGCGATCCGGGACCCGGCTCTCAAAACCGAATACAATCGTTTTAACCAGGCGAGAAGCAAACAAACACGCCGAGGACTCCTGGACCAAAGCCAGCTCCCAGCTAGACTACAGAAACGGAAACTGACCAGAAGGAAAGTAAACCCTAAATCCCACCTAACCGGCCCACATGGAAACCTAATCTCTTCCGACCAAGGAAAGGCCGACTTCTTGGGTCTCCACCTCCAACCAATTTTCCGATACCTAATTCGACAGCCAGTTCAAGGCACTCCTTGGGAGTCGCTTGAAGAATTCCCAACCTTAACCTTTCCGAATTCCAACTCGATAACGAGAATCCTTCTATGCCTCCATCACTCCGCCCAGGTCAACGGATACTTTAAAAAGGAAGAAATTCAGACCCAGGTCACGACGGATGGTAAAATCCTCCGGCACCTACCTTACCCAG
Organism: Vesta saturnalis; assembly: GCA_036346205.1. Lineage (NCBI taxonomy): Eukaryota > Metazoa > Arthropoda > Insecta > Coleoptera > Lampyridae > Vesta > Vesta saturnalis. The sequence continues at coordinate 2,087,996 of JARFJB010001166.1, forward strand.
CCCTAAGATTGCTCTCCGACTGACTGAAATCGCCTCCACCGTCGTGATACCCAAACCCCACTCCGACCTAACCACACCTTCCTCCTACAGACCCATCTTCCTACTGAGTTGTCTCGGAAAATGCTTCGAACAGATTCTAGCCAGGCGACTCTGGGACCACCTTGAATTCAATGAACTTCTTCCCAACAGTCAATACGGACTCCGTCCCAACCAAACGTGTCACGATCCCTTGTGGAAGCTGCTTACGGAAACCACCGGAGCATTCAATCACAAGCAATGCAATCTGGCTGTGTTTCTGGACATTAAGCAAGCATTTGATAGGGACTGGCACGACGGTCTCCTATACAAGATACGCAACCTCAACATACCCATCCTTCTCCAAACTCCTACTCTCGTACCTGATTAATCGATCAGTTTGAGTCAAAGTAGGAAACACCTCCGATCCTTTTCAACCTAAAGCAGGCGTACCGCAAAGTGCTGCCTTAGCTCCGATCCTTTACACTATTTTCGCATCCGACATTCGAAGTTACACAGCCCGGAGTAGTCGTTGCGTAGTTTGGATGATACCGCCTTTTGGGCGGTTAATTGTAACAACGGAACGGCCTCGCCTCATATGCAAAACCCTGCGCTTCTCCCACTGAGCGAACCGGTGGAGAGTCTCCGTCAATTCCACAAAACCCAAACAATCCTCTTCCAACATTCAAACTACACCGAAGACAAGTTCCCAAACTTTGCCAATAGCAATTTTCTCTTATCCTCAATTGGCTCTCCGATGTACAAAGAACGCTAAACCGGATAAGAAACGGGCCTCCGAAAGAGACTCAGGGTTTGTCACCACAAACACTACCACACACCTACAAAACATACACACGCCCTGTTATGGATTTCCGAACACCCATATACACTAACATAAACCCAAATCACCATCTCTGTTTCCTGTGAACGCCGAATACTCAGACGCAAACGCAGGTTACCTTGGAGGTACCCTAATGACCTCAAAATACAACACGGAAACATACCACTCATCACACACAGAATATAGACATTACAAAGAAACGTTGCACACGAAAAAAATTTCGGCGACCCAATCCCAACCAGAGATCCTTACAACTACCGATTTCCTAAATTCCTATGGAAAAAACCAAATTAAAATACCCCGGATCCTAATACAACTTTTGACGACCTCCCCGAGGAGATAGAGAATCCCTAGAAAACACTCCATATGCCCTCCGCATCCCACCGATGACGACCTAGCTTGATACCGGCAAACGAATCGTATTAACAGTACGCTACACCAAACTAAACAACACGCACATTTAAACCAATTAGCACATATAATCAAATTAATCTAAATCTTTTTTCTTTTTTTTATTACCACAAATAACCACATGTCATGATTGTAAACTATACAATTACACAAAACAGCGCAACACCAACAATAAAAGAATGACCAGGGCTAAAGAGGAGAAGACTCCTAACCAGTCTACACACAACATACAAGCGTCAGCATACTAAAAAAAAATTATATCAAAAATGAAGAGAAATGAAAACATTACAAAACATGTAATCGACATGAAGATCACATGATATTAATTAAATTTGTATTATGTGCAAACGTAATAAAAATGGCAAAGTTAGGTTAAATCAAAAAGGACAAAATTTGGTAACATATAGCAGTGTAGAAAATCTATGTGAGCTGGTAACGTGGAAGCACGGAATATTTTAAAAGAGGTTAACGAAAAAAAATTGTCAAACTCGGAAATGTAAAACTTTAAAGGAAGCAATGAATGAAGCGAAAAACGAACAAGTTTAATCAGATGAGGGAAGTTAATAAATATAGTAATTATAACTGGAAAATTAAAAGATATACTTTTCAATCACAAGTTTAATGACAATAATTTTAGATCAAGTGATATGAATAAGGGCAACTACAAAAATCAGTTTCTAATTCCAAAAAATTATAGCTTATACAATAAACATTTCAGGACATTTAGGAAGAACAAGATGTATTATAATTAGTCCAAAGGTAAAAAATGTGACGAGTTCGCGTGCAAATATACCGAACGAACAATTTAGGGTAACATAAAATAACGAGATTGCAAATACTAGTAAAATAAGTCAAATACAAAAGTTTTGCAAATAAATGGGCTAAATACATAAATGTCAATTGTTGGAATAAAATCTTAGTATTTTTAGTGCATACTGGTGCTAGCAATACAGTATTTTTTAAAACTATACTTCAACTGAACATACAGGATATCATGAAACAATTTACATACAATTATAATCAAAACATAATTTTGTAACATTAATTTCAGCTAAATGCAATGTTATAAAATATTTTACAGTTTATGCAAAAGAAGAATTTAATATTAATGATAGCGAAATTAGATTTACAAACTTTAAACCAGGTAATGTCAGGGTGGTTTTTTTCGTTAATATTATAGGGTATAGGCTAAACGGTAAGAGATACAAAAAAACTAAGATACGTGTCCCGTTCTCTTTTTTAGTGTTTAGTTTAATGGCGCAATCGGATCTACGCTAACTAAATTGGTTTCGAAGATACAGAGTGATTCTCAAAACCTGCCGGTTTTTATTATCTCTTATGACTCGGTTATTTATGGAGATAAAAAAAAGCTTTGGATACGAAAGTTTTATGACTTTTACGTTGAATCCAGTGGCGTTCTTAAAAAATATAGATGTTTGATTTTTGAGATATTATCAAAAGTAGCATTTTCTTAAATGGGACACCCTGTATCTGATAATCTCAAAAATTGCATTTTTCTTGAGATTGCAACAATATATAACACTTAATATTTTGCATTGTCCTAAATAGCTAAAATACTAAAAAACATTTTTTTTAGTTGGCCATTAATTGAATGTTTTAAGCAATTGTTTTTGTTTGTTTACATGTCATAAAATTCAGTAACAATTATGTATTGGTATTCTTATTTCGTTTCCGATTATATTTTTTAAAAAAGGTGATTCAAATGAATAATTTTCAAAATTATGAAAAATTAAATATGCTTGACTGCTACATTGAGAGTAATAAAAATTAAGACGCAGCTCTAGATTTATATTTTGAGCGTTATCCGGAACGACGACAGCCAGAACAACAAATATCACAATTTAAGTGAGTATGGATCATTTGGTAAACCAAGAAGTAAGATTTACAATAAGGCAAATAGAGAAAGAGATGAAATAAATACATTAGCTTGTGTTGCTGCTGATCGGACGATATCTAGCCGTAATATTGAGAAAGATGTTGGCACAAGTAAATCTAAAGTTTTAAAAACGTTAAGGAAGCATAAGTATAAACCATATAAAATAAGAAAGGTTCATAACTTACATTCTGGAGATGAAGAGCGGCGTTTAACATTTTGTCATTGGTATTCGCAGAGGATTAATCGGAATCCCAATTTTTTTCAAAATATAATATGGACCGACGAGGCTTTTATATCTAGCGAAGGAATTTTTAATCGACATAATAATCGATATTGGTCAAACATAAATCCTCATCAGACGTTCGCCAGGATACAACAAGGACGGTTTGGGTTCCATGTATGGGTGGCGCTATATCAAAACAGAGTCCTTAACTACAGAATTTTTAATTAAAATTTGAATGCTCAAGGATACATCCAAATTTTGGAAGAATGTGTAATAATGGAATTGGATAACATGCCATTAGCTGCAAGAAATAATGTTTATTTACAACAAGACGGTGCTCCAGCACATAATAGCCACATGGTAAGGAACTTACTAAATGTAAATTTTGGCGAAAATTGGCTTGGTACATATGGACCAAACAGATGGCCTTCCACGTTCCCCGACCTGACGCCACTCGACTTTTATCTTTGGGGATCTATCAAAAATGAAGTCTATAAAAACCCGAAGTAATACTGTAGAAGAACTCAGCAAATTTCATTAATTGCATTGGAAGAGTGCCAAATATTCAAATCTATAACGCCACTCGTTCAGTTACAAGCAGAGCCCAAAAATGCATTGAGCAGAATGGAAGACAATTTGAGCACCTTTTGTGATTAACCACCTATGCTAGTTGTTATATATAAGTATTTGAAATAATTACTGTTGAGTTGTTATAAATCTTTTCTTGTTTTTTGTAGTTGTTGTTTTAGTTTATTAATGTTTTATTATTGTTATTATCTGCAATTTTATTATGCCTATTATAAAATAAAGAATTGATTAATCCATGGCCAACTAAAAAAATGTTTTTTAGTATTTTAGCTATTTAGGACAATGCAAAATATTAAGTGTTATATATTGTTGCAATCTCAAGAAAAAAATGCAATTTTTTGAGATTATCAGATACAGGGCGTCCCATTTCAGAAAATGCTACTTTTGATATCTCAAAAAATAAAACATCTATATTTTTTTAAGAACGCCACTAGATTCAACGTAAAAAGTCATAAAACTTTCGTATCCAAAGCTATTTTTTATCTCCATAAATAACCGAGTCATAAGAGATAATAAAAACCGGCAGATTTTGAGAATCACTCTAATTTCTTCAGCCGAGGCAAGGATTCTTTCTTGTAATTGTTCGCGAGTTCTAATTGGTACGGCATAAACGCGATCTTTCATGCCCCCCCAGAAAAAAAGTCCATAGCGGTTAAATCTGAGGAACGGGGGGCATTCTACATTAAGGGAATTGTAACCGATCCAATATCCTGGATAATTTTGATTCGGCCATTCGGTTACCAATCGCCCCCGGTGTGGTGGGGCACCGTCGTGCATAAACAACAAATTACGTCTAATTTCGAGGGGAACATCCTCCATAAGAATTGGTAGTTCATGTTCCAAAAGATTCAGGTAAGTTTCGGTATTTAACCGAGGGGGCAAGAAATGTGGGACGATAATGTAAACTCCGGCGATTCCAGCCCAGCAATTAATAGAAAACTTTTCTTGTGAATGAGTCTGCCTTATAACGTGTGGATTTGCCAAGGCCCAGTAATGAAGGTTGTGGAGATTTATTATGCCGTCTTTTGTAAAGCACGCCTCATCGGTAAAAAAAAATCGGATTTCGGTTGTACCTTTTCTTCAACTTTTTGAAAATGAAAAGGCTTCAGTAACTGTCGTTTGATAAAACTGTGGATTCTTGTTCTTGGAAATCCAAGTTGCAGTGATGCGCGTCTTATGCTTATTTCGGGGTTTTCTTCAAATAAATCTAAGATAGTTTGTCCCTGTTGGTGTGTTAACATACGGCGTCTTCCTGCATTGACTCTTCTTGCATTTAGAGAACCCGTTTCCATAAGTTGCCGGTGCGCATGCGTAAACGTCGAATGATATGGGAGTACTCGTTGGGGAAATCGGTCAGCGTACAGTCTACGCGCGAGATGTGAATTTCCACGGGCCTCTCCGTAAATCAGGTGCATTGGGACATTTTCTTGTACGGAAGATCTCTCCATTTTTCTTATTAAACACAGCACAATAATAATCTGACAACTGTTAAAAACTAACTAATAATCTGACAGCTGTTAAAAAAGCAAATGTGTTTGTTGATTACAAACACCAGCCACCACCTACGATTAACAAGTTGAATTTCATGCGAATGTCGAATACATTCTGGGAATACATTTTAGGAAACTAACCGTATTTTGTTGTTTTGTTTTAGTTTTTGTTTTAGTTGGTTTGTCATTATTTTTGCATTAAATAAATCTCAAAAAGCAAATTTCTTTATTGATTACGAACCACATACGATTTCATGCAAATGTCGATATGCATTCGATCACATTTTGCAATTTTTCTCGCATACGACGCATTTTACGAAAAAATTGCAAGAGATAAAGACGTTTCTAAATTTAATAAGCTTTCTAAAGGAAAATATCTGATTTTTCTAATGTATGTGTAGATCATAGTCAAATGATTGATAATTAAAAGTATTTATCTTTTTGGATTAGTATGAAAACGCAAATAATAAGTCTAATTCTCTACCCCTTTATATTTAATAAATTTGTTTACATTCATATTATTGTAAAGCTATTTATTCCTGTATACAGAGGATGATAGCTGATATTGTTAACGAAACCTTTGAAAATTATAAAAAATAAATCATGATTTTAACCCAAAAAGATTAGTACTTTAATCGTGAACAAAAATCGTGAAAGTTGATATTTTTTAATTTTTGATACATAATTGTGTATAATTATGCTTTCCAATGTGTTGTAAATGTTATCAAATTTTTTAACATGCTGGTGTGGGACATTTGAGATATACAGGGTGAGTTTTTTTTTATTTTGTTTTATGAGTATTTCGAAGACTATCAGAGATGGAAGAACGGTTGAATAAAGTTTGAATTTTAAGCCAAATTGAATGGTTTTCTTAGATTAAATTTATAGTAAACGAGAAATGGCCAAACAATTGAAAAATTGCTATATCTGCTCTGTTTATTGAAGTACTGAAAGGGAAACATTTTGAGTTAGCTCATTATTACATAAACGATTTTTTTAATGAAACTCCCTGTATATTCGTACACTATTAGAAAACGATATTTCTGTTTGCTATTTATCAACTGTTACAGCTGTTATATATTTGACTTTCTTTGGTCTGCATTATAATAATAAAAGAAAAATTCATTTATTGGTTTAGTGTTTTACATTTAGTATTTCAGAGTAGAATTAAAAGAAAAAAATCAAATGATCAAATACTACATTAAGTGCGGTTAATATCGGGAACAAACCACTGAAATGTATTTTGAACAATATTTTGATGGCTGGCAACCGTCTCGCCCACATTTAGTCATTTGTACTCAATTGTGGCAAAGGAAAGGATGCTGTGGAGATGGAGGACGGCAACCTAGCACCATGGTCAGAAGTTGAGACTGAAGTGCATGGCGCAAAAGGAGTTGATTGTAAGTGAAAAAGCGGAAAGGTATGTTAAACATTACGAGTTGGATCTACCCGGGTAATGTCAGGAGTTGAGACGGAAGTGCATGGCGCAAAAGGAGTTGGGATGATCATAAGTGAAAGAGCGAAAAGATGTGTTAAACAGTACGAATTGGTATCTTCCCGGGTAATATGGGTCAGAATGAAAGTGGAGTTTCGAAGAATTTTTCTTATTGCATGCTATGCACCGGAGAACGGAGACAGAGACCAAGAGTGTGAGACCTTCAGGAATTAAGTAGAGAACGTGTTGAACGTATATAAGCCAAACGAAAGAGTAATGATATTGGGGAATATGAACGGATGGGTGGGTGTACAGAAAGAACATACTGTTTGTATCTAATACGTGATTTAAACATCAAAATGTGCATACCTATGTATATATGGCAAAGAGGTGAACATAAAAGTATAATTGACTTGATAGTGCATGATGAACGACTTAGAAACCTGGTGAGATACACAAAAGTAATGCACGTATCGGAGTGTGGATCTGACCAATTTTTGATTGCATCGAGAGTGTGTTTAGGGCAAAAGTGTGTCTGGAGAAGGAAAGCAAACGTAGTGCGAATGTCCACAATTAGAGTTGACAAACTAGTAGATAATGGTGCGAGAATGAAATACGCACATGCTGTGTGTAAAGAGTTGAATATGAATAAAACAGTGTGAAACGAACAAATAAAAGTGCATGGATAAGCTTGAAAAATTGTGGATATGTGGAAGAGCGACTGTAGGTAGACAGAAAAAATCTGCTTAGTCGAATGAATCGGTAAAAAAGGCAGTATGTAAGAAAAACGATGCGTACATGGCAATGATTGCTGCAAAAATGAGACTGAGAAAAAGCGAATGTATGAGGTGTACAGATTAAGAAATAAAGAAGCGAAAGAGGCAGTGAGAATAAGTAAAGAGGAAGTGATGGCTGTGGAAGGAGAGAAAATGCATAATGATTTTTAAGAAATTGTAATATTCTGACATAGTTTTGGGGCTCCAAAGACAAGAAAGCACTCAAAAAAGTGTCTTAACAGATTTTCAACCCGAAAAGCATCACCTCATCAGATTCTACATGTCGCAAGACCCCTGTGAACCAAATTTCGTAATTTTCCTATAAGAGGCTTCTGACTTATTAAATAAAAACTATTCTTGGGTTGCGAATTTCAGGGAGCTGTAATTTCGAATTGTAGCTGTAATTTGGGAAAAATAAAAAATACGGGTCTCCTAATTTCGTTTTGAGAATCTGTGGACAATTTTTGTTGCATTAATTTCCGGACATCCTGTATAGCAAAACTAAATATTCAGATTAAATAAAATGCGAAACTTGTTTACAGATAACAATACTGCCGTATAATCAACGGGCAGAAGTGAATAAATAAACGGATTATTAAAAAACAGTATTATTGAGGAAAGTAGGTCTAATTGGTCGTCACCACTGTTACTGGTAACAAAAAATGCAGGTAATCAAACCGAACAGAAATGGAGAGTAGTTGTACATTATCGAGAATTAAGCAAAAATATAGAAGATGATAAGTTTCCCTTTCCAGGTATAGTAAATTTTAGATTCTCTTGGAGGTTCAGTATATTTATCACATAACGCAGTCCTATTATGAAATTAAATAAGACGAGAAAAACAAAAAGTGTACTATATGCAAATGTGAATATCAAGTCACAAGATTAGGAAGTAGGTTAAAAAAACTACAGCTCTTTCAGGTTTAAATTTGGATTCATGTTTCGTGTATTTAGATGAAACTCTACTATTCGAAAATAACTTGACAAATTAAAACAAATATTTACTTAAGGTATTAAAAAGACTAAGAATAATAAATTTAAAATTAAATCCGCTTAAAGCTATGAGTCAACGATTTATAACATTTTTATAAGTCCATTGAATAAATTAACTCAAGATTAATTCAAGATTTAAAAAATTCGTTAATTAGAGCATTTTTGGAATTTCCAAATCTTGATGTAGATAATAATTTTATTTAAAAACTGATGCAGGTAAATATTAACTGAGAGCTGTGTTGTACAATAGTAACAACAAAAAAATTGCATGTGCAAATAGGATGATAATAAAGCAGAATTACATTATGCAACGATTGAAACATGAACTGCTAGCCATTGTTTGGGCAGAAAAACATTTTAGAACATATTTATTCAAGAGAAAGTTATGATATTTTTACAGAACACAAATTGTTCATATATTTGTTCGAAACCAAGAATCACTGTCCAGATAAATTAATTTCAGGTTAGTTTTAGGAGTATGGTTTGACAGCGAATTATATAAAGGGCAAAGAAAACGTAAAAGCAGGTGCATTCACACGAAAAGTTAGGTAATTTAAGACCAAGTAATATATTTATAACAAGAAACCAAACTAGGGAGCAAAATAAGAAAGTTGAAGATACAGATAGATTTGATAATGATGCAGATGTAAGGCATGATCAACCATATATCGTAGAATTATTAAAGAGACCTGTAAATGCAGTAGAAATTAGAGAATATAAAAAATGAAAAAAGGTTAGAAAAGAAGAATATTATAAAGTTAGGTAACATACATGACACAGGAAGGCGAATAGGTAATATAACGCTATATTGTTTTCGAGATTATGCTATAGAGCATGAGATCTGATAATTGCGATTATTATTAAATAAATATGAATATCTAGTAAAAGAACGAGAATACAACAAAAGTGTGATTATTTAAAATTAATAAAAATGAAGCTTTGATAAATCAATTGAAACAAATGAACACTTCACGTAAATGAAATAACAATAATGAGGGAAATAAACATAATTCAAAGAGGTATAATGTTAGGGCATGTATCGTATCAAATGCTAAAAGAACAGGAATGTAGAAACATTTATTGATAAGTGCAGGTAGCGTCAAATACATAAACATACACAACCGTAGAAGATCCATTAAATCAGGATAACGAAAATAATAAATATATTTTAACAATAAAATGTGAGTTTAATAAATTTTTAGAGAGTGATGCAATCGAGAATAAACTAGCAAAAACGATAGCCACAGTATTCGTCAATAGTTTTATTTTAAAATTTGGCTTCCATAGAATATAGTAACGGACTAGGCTACGGAATTTTTAGCAAAAAAAATGTACAAAAATTGTAAGCATAAAGCAAATAAACTCAACGGCATACCATTAGGTTCATTAGACAAAAATTCAAATGCTTATTTAAGAATACAAGTAGCTAACTGCGCAGAAACACGGAGTACGTGTTCTTTTTTCAGTAATACAGTACATACCAAGACCATATAGTCACTACATAAATTAGTTTTTGGTAGAATTAGGGAGGACAAAAAATAGGTGGGAAAAAGACCCAATTCTCCTGTACGACGCAAATTAAAAAAATTTTGTGCCAGAATTTTGAGCGTTTAAAAAAGACCTGTTCACCAAATGAAATTGAAGCAGTTTATGGGTTCATAAAAAACGGTTTTTATTTTTAAACTTTAACGCCCTGCATTTTAAATACTAAACGTTTGAGGGCGTTACATTCTTATATCATTCTTTCTCATTTTACGAAGGCTTAGGTAAAGCGTAAAAAACGATTTAAAGTTACCTTTTAAAGTTTTAGATTCACTGATGTCAGAGGTACGTAGGTATTTGATGGCGTCGGAAGGTAAAATTGCGTTTCTTACTTTAAGAGACGGGCCTGTTACGTATTCTTTGTGATAACAAGTTTGATTGAGTCTGCGGAGACTGTGCAAACTTAAGATACACTATTTGAGAGAAAAGCGAGTACTGATTTTATGTGAATAACGTTAGAGTTACTTTTACAAGTTTAGTATTGGCATTGGAGATGGACATTTTTGGGAGTTAACGCTTTGATTTCGGTATTGATAATGTTTTGATGTAATCACAATGTAGCTTTTTATGCAAACTTAATATGAATATTTGATAGGAGGGGTGTTTTAAGCGGCCAAAAATATAGGCGACTTATCGTTTAATTGATACGGAAGAGAAGTGGGCCATACTTAAGTAGTCAAGTAAGCTTCTATGTAGCATATCCTATGTTAAAATATCCACGCGCACAAACTAATGAATATCGTATTTCAAGATGGAAAATGCAAGTTAGATTTCAGGTTAGTTTTTCAAAATTTTACCAGTTGCGATTGGTTGCGGCCTTTTTAGTTTTATGGTTAAGCTTCTGAAATTATAGCGGCGAAGGGGACTTTGGTTTGAGTTCTCGGAAAATGCAATAGAAGGAGCAAGAAAGTATTTCTAAGACATTTAAATTAAGATAATAAAATCATAGTAGTCCTTTAATTAAATACTATAGCTAAAGTACTCAAAGTATTCCAAAAGTCATTAAAATATTTCCAATTAACATAATACGAGGTCTGGCTATTAAATAACGAGACTGCGCGCGCAGGAGGCTTCCTAGAGGGTGGGAGGAAAAATGCAGCTTTGGATAGCTGGAAGTGTCTACTACTCCAGTCCGAAAACACGTGTTTGTCGCTGTAGTAGTATGTTTTCTATAGAGGTTAGAAACGAACATGTTTTTTTCTCGTACCGATAACAATGTGTGACACGAGCAATGGATCAATGTGAAATTTCTCGTTAAATTAAAAAAAAACTCCGACTGAGTGCTATAAGTTGTTGGAAAAGGCCAAATGTGAGAATTCTCGTGAGCGTGTTTTCCAATGGTATAAACGGTGTTATGAAGGCCGAGAGGGCACAGAAGATGACCAACGTCCAGGTCTACCTGCCTCTGTTCCAATTCCGCAAACAGGGACCAAAATCAATGAAATTCGTGGTATGAGCATTCGGATAATTGCTGAGACTGTAAACTCCGATAGAGAAACTGTCAGAAAAATTTTACATGGCGAGTTGAACATGAAGAAAGTTTGTGCGAAGTAGGACCCAAAAAATTTGACCCCTAACCAAGAGCTCGTCCGTCAACAGATCAGCTCAGATTTTCTTGAGAGGTTAGATGAAGAGCTTGAATTGATGGCAAACATCATCACTTGCGATGAAAAATGGATAATCCAATACGATGTTGAAAATAAGCGGCAATCCATGCACTGGAAAACTCCTGCATCGCCAAGAATGAAAAAAGCAAGGATGTCGAAATCAAAATTTAAAGCCACGCTAATCGTTTTTTTCGACGTCAACGGCATCGTGATGATCAAATGGGTTCCACAAGGTCAAATTGTAAACCAAACTTACTATTTGAAAATTTTGGCAACACTGCGAGAGCGAGTTCGTAAGAAACGGCCGGAGTTGTGGAAAAACAAGTCGTGGATCTTGCATCAGGACAACGCATCTGGCCATAACGCGCTGTCTTTGAAGCGTTATTTAGCCGCTAGAGGCACTCCAGTGCTCGTGCACGAGCCGTATTTGCCTGATTTAGCACCCTCTGACTTTTTCGTAATTCCGAAAATCAAGTCTGCCTTAAAAGGAACCCGGTTCGAGTCGATGGAAGAGGTGGAGCGAAAATCGGCGGAGCTCCTAAATGCTCTTACAAAAGAAGACTTCCAGCATTGCTTTGACCAATGGAAAAAAGAATGGAACGGTGTGTGGTGAGGGGATGGGAGTACATTGAAGGGGAGCATTCGATTGTAGAATAATTTTTAAAATTAAACTCTTTTTCATAAGCAGCCTCGTTATTTAATAGCCAGACCTCGTATAACCAAAATAGTATGAATAAATAAAAGTTAGTTGCATCTTTTAAAGATGCACTCGAATACCCGTAAACGAAGCTACATGAAAAATGGTCTCATAATAAAACTTGAAATGGATGCTAAAAAGGTGACGTTAATATAGAACGCCTTAAATAATTTCAACAGTCCGCTTTCAAAAAAGAACTTACACCCTCTGTGCACTAATATACTTCACGTAATTAGGTAATCGGCTTGAAACCAACCTTTGTTTTTTGCAAGAATGCTTCTAAAAATAAAAACTTAAAAATTGTGTAGATAAAATCCTCCACCCATTTTACTTTTAGTGAGTTTGAGAAGCCAACTGCAGTTTACGATTCTTAATTAAGAACGACCCAACGATCAAAATTCTCCCGGCAGACAAAGGAAATGCGACTGTGGTAATGGATATGGACACTCACAACAGTAAGATCCAAGAACTACTAGACGAGTACAAACATACCAAAAGACTCCACACCATCGGGCGGATATACCTGACGCTGGCATTCATAAGCAAGGAATTCTCCTGAGACCAATTGTGAGCTCGAGAAATTCACCTTGTCACCCATTAGCACACTATCTGCTAGGTCTCATCACACCGTTATCGGGAAAAATCGAGTCTATGGTCAAGAATACGCAGCACTTCGTGGAAAGCATCAGAAACTTCTATCCAAACCACGAAGAAATACTGGCAACCTTTGACATTGTGAGTCTATTCACAAATGTGTCTACCGATAAGGTACTATCATAAGGGGCAAGCTGGAAAATGATGAAACGTTAGACGAACGCACGCATTTCTCGGTAAACACAATAATGGAACTTCTGACAATATGCACTAGAACTACATATTTCCAGGTAGAAGACAAATTCCACCAACAAGAGCTTGGGATGGCGATAGGTTCCCACTATCGCCCATAGTGAGCAATATATATATATATATATATATAGACCAAGCGATATCCGAATATCACAGAGAAACCAAGGATATGGCTGAGATACGTGGACGATACTTTAGTAGTTTGGCAACACTGCAAGCATAAGCTAGGTGAAATCCTAGACCATCTAAATAGCCGCACACCCTCCATAAAATTCACAATGGAATTGGAGTCGGAACAAAAACTGCCATTCCTGGATACAGAAATGACAACGCCTTCACGACAAGTCTATACAGGAAACCTACCCAAACGGGGAGGTGCCTAGGCTACAACTCCAATCATCACAAAAACGTGAAGTTAAGCGTGGAAAAATGCTTGTACGATAGAGCAAAAGCAATATGCTCAAAACAAGAAGACCTGAACAAAGAAAAAGAAAATATTGCTAGAACACTCAAAGAAAATGGCTACCCCGATCAAACACCTAACCTAAACAGAGAAAAGATCACCGGAAAATAAGAACCTAAATATACAGCGATAATATCATATATACAAGGTACCTCAGACAAAATACGAAGGATAGGCAGCAAATACAAGATACGCACTGCCTTCAAATCGACCAGAACGCGGCAGAGCATACATAGGAGAGAGCAGTAGATCACTCAAAGTGAGAACGCAGGACTATAAGAACAACGTCTGCAAGGGCAAAACAGAAAGATCAAGAATCGCCGAACATGTCTGGAACGAAAACCATCGCATCGAATGGGATAACATACAAATAGTGGCAAAGGACAAAGGCAAAGGATATATATATATATATATATATATATATATATATATATATATATATATATATCATAAGGCTCAGCGGTAAAGGTGTCAGACTAGTAAGTGAAAGGTACCAAGTCCGAATCTGAGAGTAGTCCAGTGCTTGGGAAAAAATTACTTATAACATATGAATTCGACTCAAGTGCGAAAACAGTCCTTCTCAGGACTAAGCCTGATGACGGAAGCAGAGTCCGCTTCCGAAACGTCGCGCTCAAAAAGCAAAAATGTGGAAATCGGCCGATTAACTCCACTAATCTTTAGTGCCCGCTTGTCACGTGGAAAAAGTTAAGCTCAAGTCCTCCAATTACACGTGTTTAGGGCCAACTGAAGGTATTAAGCGATTGTTACATACGCGCCTTTTTGCTTAAATTTTAGTGTCTCCCCGACCTATGGTATTTCAGTTAATAGAACTGATACTTATAACTACTAACGGTACACGTAAAAAAACGCGCATTTTGTGTTACAAGCATGAAATTTGGCACAAATCTTAGAAGTACAAAAGAAAACATTCTATCATCAGTTGAACACTATATATTAACATTTTGGAAAATTTTGAACAATTGATTTAGAGCGTATATTTATGTCTTGCATATCCTTTCCGGTTATTTTAAAACTGCTAAAACGGATTAATGACTTAAAATGATATTTTTAACCTTGGCTCCAAAATCCCCAAATTGAATTATTAAACTGCAGTGTCAAACAAACATTTGTTTATTAATGTTTCCATGACTACCACGGCCAACTAATATAAATTTTTGAAACTGAGGTGTGTATTTTAAAAAATAGATTTTAAAAACTAAAATACCTCAATAACTATGAAAGATAGGTATAGGACATGTTTTATAAAAAAGTTAGCTTCTTACTTAATCAACATTTTTCCGTAAAAAAAACATGTCATTCCATTTAAAAAAATTGAGATTTTGTGTTGTGAATAGTTTTGGCAACACCTTGTATAATATTTTCAAATTTTTATGGGAACACAAAGTAAGTGTGTCTATACACTAGTAACCTGCAAAATATTTTCCTTTAAGGATGTCAAATAAAAGAAGTATGCCCTTTGTCAATGACACGTGAAAATCGTGATTTTTTTTAAAAAACAATACATATCTCAAAAATTATTAATTTTAGATGATAATAGACCTTAATAAAACTGATTCAGAATTTATAGAAAAATCAGAAAATGTAATAAACTACAGGGTGTCCTATTTAAAAAAATGAAGTTGCATGCTCTCCGGTTCATATGAGACACCTTGTATAAACGAAAATATTTTCTTTAAATGCGGATTTGATTACTGAAAATTTTTTTTTCTATCCCTATTGTGTACGGAGATATCCTCCGTTGTCGTACTCCGCGGACACCCTGCATATATATATATATATATATATATATATATATATATATATATATATATATATATACATATATGTTCAAGAATTCCAGATACGGATATGATTTTTTTGTGTCTTTGAACTTTTATAGTTTATTGACTCGTACTTTTTTTTATTTATTAATGTAGGGAAATTTGGAAGTGAAAATTAGTAATTACTTGTAACGAGTGGGAAAGTGACATGTTTGTGTTTGTGTATCACATAGAAACCTGTTGTTAACATGGAACTTTTTATTCGTAATTATACTTTTATATATGTTTAATGGGGTTTTAAATTTAATAAAGCGTTAATTAATAATCTAAAGGAAATGGGTTGATATAAAATAAATAATTTATTTATTCACTCGAATGTTCATATTCCGTTTTAAGGGTTTAATTATTCCTTAACTCACACTGGATGTAATTCAGAATGCAAATTTTATACGTAAAAATTAAATGTAGAATCAGTGTCACAAATTAAACTAGGTTCTTTATATACAGGATATCTCAACGATGCCGCAAGATGTTTGGACTCTTCAATATAAAATTAATGCTAAACAACAGTGGTTTGAAAGAAGGCTGTTAAAAGTTCATATTTCTAAAATATTATTTATACAGTGTAACTCAAAAAAGTATGCCAACATACAGTTCTTTTTTTTTAATAAAACTTAGATTTAGGATTATTTCCTTACTCCATTTAGTGCACCCAAATTTTTTTATGTAGGGTGCACCACAAAGGCTCGTGGTGTGTTTATGAAGACATAGAGAAATCGTATAGATTTAAAATTAAATATTTCCATTGGTTTTACAGGAAATTTTTCCAACCCAGTAAGATGATTAGCTATTATTACCTGAATTTACCGCATCAAACAGTATTAAAGTAAATTATACAAAGGCAATGTCAAATTCTAGTACTTTTGCATGAAAATATTTTAAATTTTTTTAAAGGAAGTACCGAGTGATCAGTTAAGAGGAAGTGACTAGTGTGTTTCTAGCAGAATTTTGGGTAAAAAGTATATGTAGTGAAAGTGACTAAATTACATTCAATGTTCTAACCGAGCTGTTAGGTCAGTGGTTCTATTCCCGTTGCCGTCTATTCTATATGAGGCTTTTTCAAGAAGTTGGCTCATACGCATATAGCGGCATGGTCATTGCGTACACGCGGCTATTTAGTGAATGCTGGGTTGCAGTATCTTCCCCTACTGTATGTATGAGTGTATTTCGGGGAAATATTTTCGCATATACAGGGTGTTCCAAAAATGTATGAGAATTTTTTAATAGTACACCTGTATTTTTTGCATACTTTGTTCTTTTTTGTGTTCTTTACTATTTTCCATTCAGAAGTATAAGACTAATAAATTAGAAACAATAATAAATCGTTTTGCACGCCTGGAAAAAATTATTAAAAAACGCTGCTACATAGTGTTGGACTTTCATACAAGAAGGGTTTTCTTATTTTATATAGGGTGTCCAAAATTTGGTTCAAAAATGACAACTTTCAATCTAATTTTTCTTAAGATTGTCCAATGAATCACCCTGTACACTATTTCACTATCTAATGCAGAATTTAAATATAAATATTTTTTGTATTACATGTGTATTAAAATTACGAACCCTTATCTAGATATTTACCAAAACCACAAATATGCCCATTTCATTAGTAAAGTATTAAAAAAATTTAATCAGCCATGGAAAGGCAACAATGTTTATTTAACAAATAATTTTGACATTACGCTTACGAAATACATAAGTACTTTTAAATTATTGTAAGTTATGTTATGAACGAATAAGTTCAAAAGCAAAGTACAGGTCGTAGGTTCAAATCCTACTCGAGATAAACTTTTTATTTATATATTTTAATTAAATTAATAATATTTTTTTTACATGAGTACTTTAGCGAATAATATTTTATTTTAAAAAATGAGTTTTTCAATTGATATCATTTTTGTATTGGGGGATAATGATCAAAATTGTTTTCTAGCAAGTAGAATGTATGCGGTTCAGTTTCCCGAAAGGCGCCATCCAGAAACAATAAGCTTTATCAGACTCCTCGAACGTTTTCTTGAAACACGGAGCGTATATTACAAAACGCAAGAAAGGATTAAAACGGTTACAAAAGAGGAAAGTCAATTAGCAGTTTTGTTGATAATTACAGAAAATCCAAACATTAGTCAGGCACGTGTGGGAGAAGTTGGAATACGTGAAAGGTGAGTTCAGAAAATTTAAAAAATACATCATTTTCATGCATACCACACTCATTTGCACCTCGCTCTGAGTGAAAACGACTATCAGTGTAGAGAGAAAATCCATTATTTTTTATGAGGCCAAAGTTCCCAACAATGGAAGCGTCAACAAGCACAATTTTCACTATTATGCTAAGGAAAATCGAAGAATCATACGACTAATCGACTACCAATATCGTTGGTCAATAAATGTTTGGGGAGGAATTGTTCTAACGGTCACCTTACCGGTCCATTGTATTTCGAATTTTTAACAAACAATTTATCTGTGTTGCTTTTAAATTTACCACCAAATATGCAGGCACAAAATATATGGTTACAACAAGATGAAGCACCAGCCCATTTTTCGCGACAGGTCAGAGCTTTGTATCATAACACTCGTCGGATTGGAAGGTAGGGACCAGTCAGATGGCCAGCAAGGTCGCCCCATTTAACCAAACTCGACTTTTTTCTATGGAGGTATGTAAAAGACCTTGTTTATGCGGAACGTCCGACAACTGATCAGAACATGCGACAAAGAATAATCAACGCGTTTGCAACAATTACACCCTCAACGCTCCAAGATATAGAAAGGTCCTTTTAAGCAAGAATAGACAGATGCCTTGAACAAAATGGAAGACATTTTGAACATCTTTTAAGATAAATGAGCTATTGTCAAAATTATTTGTTAAATAAACATTGTTGTTTTTCCATAGCTGACTACATTTTTTTTAATACTTTACTAACAAAATGGGCATATTTGTGGTTTTGGTACATATCTTGCTAACGGTCCAGAATTTTAATACACTTGTAATACAACAAATATTTGTATTTAAAATTTTGCATTAGACAGTGAGATAATATACAGAGTGATTCATTTGAAAATCTTAAGAAAAACTGGTTTAAAAGTTGTCATTTTTCGAACTAGGACAAAACAGATCTAAGACGGTTTTTTTAATAATTTTTTCCAGGCGTGCAAAACGATTTTTTATTGTTTTTAATTTAGTGCTCGTAAACCACTAAAACAAATGAAATAAAATTTTGGGAAATAAGAAAGAACACAAAAAAGAACTAACACATACAAAAAAAATACAAGGTGTACCATTAAACAAATCATTTTATGTCGGTATACAATATTTCCCGAAATACACTTATGTGTATAGTATAGGTCTGCGTTCGAACGAAATTCTTAACTTAATTGGCATAGGAACTATGGATGCCTGACGCACTATTGTACTATTGTATATGTAATGTACATATGTAATGTATGCCTGTATGCTGTGGAGGGAATGAAACACGTTGCCTTTTCCATTTCCTTTTAGATCCTACGACGTTCACTGGGGCACATAACAGACGTTCAATTAGAAAAATTCTTCTTTCTACATTTGTTGACTCGTTAAGTCTGACTCAAATCTTATTAAAGTACAGTGCCTAATTCCTATGTTGTTCGCAACACTGACAGAACCTTGTGGTGTTTTAAGTAAGCTAAATGGAATAATTTACGGGACTTCATTGCAACCTTTCCATGGCATGAATATTGTCTTAAGTCCTCCTCATCTTCGGACATTGCTTTTTCAGTACGTAAAGTCATCCTCATGGGCATAGAATTATACATGGTTCAATAAGCCTTGTGCTGGTGCAATATTTCTGAAAAAAAAATCCTATATTACTTGAAAATCTAATAAACATTCGAGAGTCATGCAGACTACTTGGTGCTAAAAATAGCTGCAAACATGTTATCACTGAAGCTAAAAAGTTGTTTGAAGAACGAAAATGCAATGAACTAGCTACACCTCCTTTGGGCAGTCGTAAATTTTAGTCTTTAGCTAAAGTCATCAATAAAAACTTTAGTACATCTTCATTTCCCCGCATAACATCTTTTGACGGATCTGTAGTTGCTGATTTTGCAGACATAGTGGATTTATTTGAATCAAACTCGTGTCTCCATCATTCTAGAAAAGATGTCAAATCTTTATACACTATGAAACTAGTTCATTTTCGATACAAGCTCCTAGAATCGATTATCAGTAGGCTTGATCTCAATAGGGCGGCTGATCCAGACGATATCCCAGCTATTGTCTTAAAGAAATGTTCCCCCGAACTAGTACCAGTCCTATCTAAGCTCTATTCGATATCTATGTGTTCTCGGGAATTTCCTTCATCATGGAAGTTAGCAACCACAAAAGGCGATAAGGTCCCTCGAACTACCGACCAATTGCTATCACTTCCATTTTGTCTAAATATCATGGAAAAACCCATCAATCAGCAACTGTTTTCTGTCACTAACAAACTCTTTAGTGACTATCAATATGGGTTTAGACAGAGTCGTTCGACAGGTGATTTTCTTTCATATGTAACCCAAGTTTGGAACAATAATTCGAACAATCCGTTGAAACAGTTCTAATCTTCTTTCATATGTAACCCAAGTTTGGAACAATAATTTGAACAATCCGTTGAAACAGTTCTAATCGTATTTCAAAGGCATCTAACCAAATTTGACATTAGAGTTTACTTGCCAAACTCACCCATTTGGGTTAAAAGATGCGCTCATCAACTGGGTTTCAAGCTACCTGATAAAAGACGAATACGTGTCGTAGTTGATGGCTTTTTTCAAAAGATGTTAGTACTAATGCAGGCGTGCCACAGGGATCAGTTGTAGCGCCTACATTTTTTCTGTTGTACATAACTGATCTTATTTCTTCAACGACTAACCCGATCCATTACTTTGCTGACGACAGCACTCTTCATTGTAGTTCATTTCTGTCTACTCATAATGGCAATCCACCTTCTATCCCAAATCAAGAAATTAAAGCTGAAATGGCAATTTCTAACAACAAAGACATTCCTCGAATGGGGAAGTAATAATCTAGTGAAATTTAATGTTAATAAAACTCAGTTACCTTATGTCCGCCAAAAAAGATCGAACGTTTCTTATTGTAAGGATGAATGGCTCAGATTTTATGTTTTCAGACTCTATTACTATGTTGGGAATGACTGTATCTTCAAATCTATCATGGGTTGACCATCTTCTGCCATCTATCAAAGCAGCTGCTCGTAAAACAAGGCTCAAATGCCATTCCATCTAGAATATAATTCTCATCCGGCACCTCTGGGTTGGTACTTCAATACGCTCTCGATATCGTTGATCGCATTCAAAGAAGAGCAATTAGGCTTATAAATGACCTGTTCTTAACTTCTGACATACACTCCTTTGAGCACAGAAGAATCGTTTCAGTTCTTTCTTGGTATTATCGGTATTACAATGGCTATGGCCCTACTGAATTCCACTCTTTAATATCTTTTCGGTCATTCACATCATCATCAATATGCAGTACAAATCTCCTCTACACGGATTCTAAACTATGGAATGATTTCCTTAATGGTATCGGCATTTCTTGGCAATTCAATATCTTGCAACACATCCTCCAAGTGTTCCTGAGTGCTTTAGCACGGTAGACCAAATTAGCGTGTTCAGGTCCATAATTATTAAAAAAAATGGTTTCAAACCTTTTCTTGAAAACTTGATTTTCTAATTTAGTGTAGTTATGACGCCTGTAGCGGCCATCATATGAACTTGAAAATTATTTCCAATTTTTTCTCGTGTGCAGTTTTACTAGGATTGACCTACCTTAATGGGACACCCGATATACTCTAATTTTTTAGATGTAATAAATCCATATGCGTTTTCATATTTTTTTCAGTTTCTAAATGTGTGCGTATGTATCAGGCTTCAACGGATTCTGTTGGGCCAAAATTTAGTACGCCCCCTAATTGAAGAATGCCAAAATACTTTTTATCTTCGTTCTTGTACACGATAATTCAAGAGGGACTTAACGTGTCAAGCTCAAAATTTTATACTGTGTATGATTCAACGATCCCTACAGTTGCCTCCCAACCCTCATTTTTTTTTTTTAATTCATTTTTGTTAAACGGTCCAATTATGTTGAAATTAGGCCTGGGTTTGTTTTTTGGGATAAGAAATCACACTACCCATTATGGAGGTATTTAGTTAATCTTTATTTTCGAGTAAGTGAACTCATTGAGTTACAAAGTTGCACAAATATAAACGTGTGTAAGTGTTTTTGTCAAAAAGTCAACGAATATCATTAACATTACAAGTATAGATATAGGATCACTCTTTTAGCAAAGTTGTAACAACCCATTTTGAGTTGTATTAAAATATACCCTAATTTATGTTCTTCGTTCATGTAGTTGTAAACATAAGAAACAAAATTTTAATTATAAGTGATTTATAGGCATGTGTTAGGCAACTTAATTTGCATTTTGGTGTAACTTAAGTGTACATACTTCTTAAAGGTCTATACTCCCACTTCTTTAAATTATTTTTTTCTGCTTATATTTTCGCGCAGGCGTCATCATCTGACATCCAAAGCGTCCATTTTTGCACTTCCTGATGAATGTTGTGTTGTTTAGGAAGCCTTTTTTTTTGGGTTTCCACCTAAATTTTGTGAAAAGTGCGATTGATTTAATGGTAAGATATATTTTAACGCATTATATTAAAAATTAAAACATTTGCTCTTTGCAGGAACTTTGATTTACACTTTTACTTTTCTACCTTAATTACATTTTAAGTACGAATTTAATTTTACTTTTACGTACGCTTTCATTTTATGATTGCAATTTTGCATTCAATGCTGATCTAAATTTTGATCACAATTATTTATTTGAACGTTCAAGAAAATGCAATAAATATTGAATTTAAAATTTCTTGAAGAGAAATTTATAACAAGTAAAATTCCATTTTGGTGAGGTTTACAAAATACAGCATTGTTATTTCAAGATATTGCACAATATTGGTGCAAAGATGACATCACCTTTGGTTTACATTTCCGTAATCGTTTAGATACCAGACGTTATTAAAAAGTTTGTGTACAAAATTTTACGAACAGGTATTTATGTTTAATGATTTTTTAGTAATTTAATGCTATTTTTAAGATATATTTTATATAATCCTAATTTAACTGTTAATAAACATAGTTTGTATATTTTTTATTTTTACATTTTGGTAAATTTTTATTGTAAACCTCGGTTTAGTTATTCCGAGCATAATTAAAAATAACTTGGCGTCGGAGATCAATTCTATTAGTGTTACATTGCAATTTTTTTCTATTGATGTTAAGCGGAAATAACAGCATACAATTGTGGTAATTAAGCAAAACAAAAGAATGAACCGCTCCACTTTAATCAACCGACTGGGATAAAGGCGTTATTTTTGGTGAACAGGTTGTATCTCAAGTTATTTTAACGATATGTTTAAGAGAACATTTTACAACCAACATATCTTTACACCATTTATATTATTTTCACACCTAAGTTATAAAGTTACCAGGTATTTACGAGCTCTGAAACTAATATAGTTTCGATATGGAACATCAACCATTTTGCAATAAAATTATCCCGCATTTCCTCAAGCATAAGAGAAAATGTCATTGATCAATTTATGAGATTACAAAACACGTGAATATCGATTTTTGAGCTCAAATCCATTTTCAGTAAAACCAGGCGGACAAGTTCAAATTCAGAGGAATTAACCGTTTTACAATAAAATATCTTAGGCGATTTATGA
The DNA here is from genome assembly GCA_036346205.1 of Vesta saturnalis. NCBI lineage: Eukaryota > Metazoa > Arthropoda > Insecta > Coleoptera > Lampyridae > Vesta > Vesta saturnalis. The sequence goes on from JARFJB010001166.1 coordinate 2,111,413, forward strand.
GCTTACAAAATAGGCACTTTTCGTTTTTGTCAGGCACTAATTAGATTTTTGGAAAGGGAGGGGGTAGGGTTGGATTTATTCGGTCTTTTATCAAATATTTGTCAAATAGCTGCATATAAAACATATAAACATATAAAAATACCAACGTCTAGACCTTAAACATATCGATTAATTATATTTTATAAACTTTTTAATACGACGCGTCATTTAACGGCAAAAGATTCTTAAGTGTTAGCTTTTATCGGAAAATGTGTAAACATATTTATTAAAGAAAATTTAATTTTACATAACTTTTCTTTATAAATTTTCTTAATACAGAGTCAAATAGGTTTAAAAATTAATTAAACAAGATTAAAAATGTTTAAACTGTATTATCGATAGAAGTGGGCAGTTTTGGAATTTTTTTTTTCACGTTAGCATCTATATGTCTATTAATGTTTAACATGAAGTTTTAAACGTCCATCTGATATACAGGGTGGCGCATTAGTGTGACAAAGTCCCATATCTCCTTTATTTAAAGAGATACAAAAAAAATTAAATAAAAAAGTTGTAAGATATGTTCTGGTGCATATTCCAAAAATATTTTTAATTATACAAGGTACTACTCTAATGGGCTGTATTGATATTTTTGTAATATATTCATACAGGGTGATCAAAAATGGACAATAAAAAGTAGATTCAAAAAAACATATAAAGTAATTTTTTTTTAATGGAAACCCACTATTTTTTTAATTCTATCTTATTTAGAATTAAAAATAAGGGTGACTTTGTATAAGAGTGTATATACCAAAAAATTGTAGTTTTTGAAATAATGATAATTTGACATTTTTTTATTGTAAAAAGGCTATACGGCTTTCAAGTTTTGTTGTTAGTTGGCCGTGACGGCGGGGCGAGGCGAAACAAAAAAAATCGAGCACTTCAGATCGAAATATTACAATTTATTGAACCCCATATAAATAATTATTTTATTAAACGAACTTAAAGTAAAGACAATATTTTTTTAATTCAACAAATTATGTCCTAATCCTAATCATAAACTTAACACTTCTAATGTAACTAAACCTGTAACTAATTATACAGATAAAACTACTAGAAACACGTCAAATACGTACTACCTAATAAGTTGTTCGAAATGCCCGCCTCTCTCTTGAATACACAATGCAATACGTCTCTCAAATTCGCTGCTTACATTTCTACACATTTCAACACTAATGTTTTGGAAATAGTTTCTAATCCTAATCTTCATGCCTTCCTTTGTTGTAGGCGGTATTTTATAAACCTGCTCTTTGACGTACCCCCATATGCTAAAGTCCATTTTAGTAAGATCTGGGGATCTAGCAGGACAAGCAACAGGCCCTCCCCTCCCACTCCAACATTCTGGATATCTAGCATTTAAAAAAGTTATTATCGGACCTGTATGATGTACTGGGGCCCCATCATGAAGAAACCACATTTCTTGTTGCATATTCTGTGGCACTTGACTCAACAAATTAGATAGATGGTTTTGCAGAAAGTCTAAGGATACTTCCACTGTTACTCGTTGATCAAAAAAATGTGGTTCAATTACATGATTACCGACAACACCTCCACAAACATTTAAAGACAATCAAGTTTGAGAAGTATAACTTACAAAATGTGGATTTTCGGTAGAATAGTAATGAAAATTGTGTCTGTTTACACTTCCGTTTCTGTGAAATGTGGCCTCATCTGTATATAAAATCAAATGAACAAACTTTCTTTGTTGGTTTATTTTGTTTTGAGCCCATTGACAAAATTCCAGTCGTCTTTGATAATCTTCAGGGGCCAACTCTTGAAGTAGTTGAATGTGATAGGGGTGCATTTTTTGAGACTTCAATATCCGCTGTACCGTACGTTGTTCAACACCAACCTGCTAAGAAATGGGTCGTTGTCCAATATATGGATTTTCGGTAACTGTTAATAGTACATTTAATTGATTTTCCTCAGTCTGTGCACGTTTTTCCCTAATATTTTTTTCATATAACACATTGCCTGTTCTTTTAAAACGCTCCAAAAGTTGATATAGTCTTCTTGCTAAAAGCGTATTCTTATCACTAGCTCCCAAAACAAAAATCATATCAACCATCTCGATTTGCGAAAAATTCATTATTTACAATTTTAATTCAAGTTTTAAATCAATTTGCTATAAAATACTCTAATGCATCACACAAATTATCAACTGACAATAAATAATGACGTTTCTGATTATCTCCATTATTTTTATATGCCTTCGCCTCGCCGTCACGGCCAACTAACAACAGAACTTGAGAGCCGTATCGCCTTTTTACAATAGAAAAACGTTAAATTGTCATTACTTCAAAAACTACAATTTTTTGGAATATACACTCTTATACAGTCACCCTTATTTTTAATTCTAAATAAGATAGTATTAAAAAAATAGTGGGTTTCCATTTAAAAAAAATGACTCTATAGGTTTTTTTGAATCTACTTTTTATTGTCCATTTTTGATCACCCTGTATGAATATATTACAAAAATATCAATAGAGCCCATTAGAGTAGTTCCCCATTTCCAAGGAAACCAACCATAACTAATTGCTAAAGGCTTCGTTTAGAAAAGATTTCCACCTATGTTTTGGCCTGCAAACGTCATTTTTGACAAAAAAATTGAAATTTGTCAAAAACGGGTTAGACTTAGGTATAGGACATTACACATAAAATGTGTCTAAAATTGTATGTAGAATCTAAATATGTAATAATATATAGGGTTTTCTATTTAAAAAAAAAATTAAAATTACTTCTAAGCTTTTATGATCTACCCTGTATAATTAAAAATATTTTTGGAATATGCACCAGAACATATCTTACAATTTTTGTATTTAATTTTTTTTTTGTATCTCTTTGAATAAAGGAGATATGGGACTTTGTCACACTAATGCGCCGCCCTGTATATTATTGTTTTTTCATGAGCTTACTAAAAAAGAGGTACCATAATTATCCTAAAAAATTTTTATTATTAAATTATTCCATTTATTTTAATCTCCACTTTGTAGGTTGGAAGGTCGTGTGTTGTTCCACACCAGATATTTATTTTTGCAAGGTGGACGGGCTAGTTCAACAGGGGTCTATTATAGATCCTTTCCGTTTTATCGAGGTATTCATGCTGCATATTGGCAACCCCACGTTCTTCTATATAGACGTATTACTTCTGTTATAACTCTTAAATTAGCGCTGCATTAACCTATTGTAAATAGTTGTGCTATTTGCATTTTTTTTGGAATATTAATATTGGTTGCCGATTTTCTTACCCCTTTAATGGTAATGCTAGCTTAACGTACATAATGAAATTGGAAATTAACTTACTTGATAAAGGGGTTGTTTACAAGTGAGAAAATTCGGTTTTAGGAGAGCTACCTACCAATTTAATATCTAAAGACCGGTTATGCACTTGTGGTTGAAAGTCAAGCAAAGAAAGATCATTCCCCTAATAACAATCTTTCAAATCCGTATTGTATTGTACATTCTCACACAATAAGCAATGTGAAACGATTAAGGAATTGTCAAAAAAATTACTTAATGAAAGCGGATGTTTTCCGGTAAAGCCGAAACGGAACAATGGCGAGTAATTAGAATTTGTTACACATGAATGTAAAGGGTGTTCTATAATAATATTAAGAAACAACTTGTTATAACTTTAAGATCAACTCCCGGAAGGCATAATTTAAAAGTAAATATACTTCGCTTCCATGATTTCTTTAAGTTCTTAAAACCGGAAGGTTCAAACTTAGAAATTAACGAAAATTATATTGCCAAGACATGCATCATAAATTACATTTTTTTTATTTCTAAATTATTATGTCTTAAGGTTAAAGAGCAGATGTACAAGTACTAGTTGTATAATAAAGGTGAAAGTTTTACGATCTCAGTATTTATAGACATAATCAACAATTGTTCGTACCGCACAAAAAGATTTCGTATTTTCTGGCTTGAAAAGTCATACTCAACTTATCACATCGATCTGAGATATTTATCTGGTTCGTGATTTTCTTGAGAACGGATTTTTGCGCTACAAACTCAGCGTGGATGAACAGAATTTTTGCTTTAACACGTTCTCAATTTGAATTTTCTTCATATGAATACGTGTGGTAATCTACATTCATGTTTATTATAGCGGTTGTAGTATTATAAAGGCAAATAACTGAATGCAGGTGTCCTACTGTTCCTTTCATGTGCAAGTGGATATTCAAGTATTTTCAACCTTGTTTAAATATGGACGCAAAAAAGTAGCAAGTACTAACCTATATATTATGAATGAAAAGGAAATTCATTCAATATGTTTGTAACGAACTTATTTTTTTGTAAGAGTGTGTGAATATTAATAGGATCTTTTGTATTAATTCTACACAAAGCTTAGCAGCAATTTATATTTGCGCAGCCTTTGTATTTCTTATCCATGTGTCTCGTCAAAACAACCCGATGTGGCCAGAACTTGACACTATATTTAATAATATTGTTTAGTTTCATTATTCTAAAGATCATATACTCGCACACAACGAAAAAAATGGATTAAGAAAGATAGCCCACGAGTATAATTGAGTTACCACAGTGCTGTTAATAGTTTTCCAGATATTCACAAATAAATGCCTTGTATAACGCAACACTGGTGAGTTAAGCTACAGCCACACTATTAACACGACACGTTTTAAAGCCATAGCGGAATGATTTTGAGGGAAACAAAAAACTCTTCTGGAAATGGGTCAAAAATACTAAACGTGGCCCAAAACAGAACGCTGTAGGAGTGATGAATATTAGCAACGAAATAGTATGGGACGATTGTGAATTGAGAAAATGCTGGCAAGAATATTTCGGAAAGCTGTACAGTGCATCTCATTTTGGTTGAGGCAGCCAGATATCTCGGTTGTTGTTGAAGATAGAACCTTGCGGTTTCCGCGGTCCTGTGCCACTTTTTTATTAAACTCAAGATGGCCTGAACGGATTTTGCCTAACTTCTTTCGTTTATAAATTACAGGGTGTTTTTGAAAATCCTCACTTTTTGGATCCCCTCCATATCTAAGAAGTTTCTCAGCGATAATGTCAAATTGAAAACTTGTCCCATAGAGAATTTTACGTAGAATCCAGGGGCGCACTCAATTTTTTTTTCGGGGTATCGTTATGGAGATAAGACACAAACTTATGATTTTTTCAATTCAACACCCTGTATTTTATTATCTCATTAAATTACTTATTTTTTTCCTTCGAAATGATATATAATATATAAACATGAAGTTTTCAAAAATGCTCCAAAATTACTAAAACATTGAATTTTAATAGAGTGCCATGGATTTCAAAGTTTTACTACAGGGATTATTATGTGTGATTTTTTTATAGTAGGTCATGGGTGCTACAAACACTGTTGTTGACTTTTGGAGCATTGTTTTATCGAGTGACTGTGGAGAAATGAACACATCTGCTGTCATGATGGTAATGGCTGAAAGATTTTCTCAGAACAACAAAAAGTATGATATCATACAATGTTTCAATCAATGCCACGAAAATGTTGACGAAGCATTAGAATTATATTTAAACAGGTAAACTAGTAATTTACAATAAGACATTATATGACATATTGTTTTTAAAACGTTAGATATCCAGAGAGGCGTCAACCTAGTCGGGCAACGATATTTCGACTAAAGAATAATCTACTAAATTATGGTGCGTATTCTAAACCCCGACCCAAGACGTATAACAAGGAAAATAATGAAGTGGATGGAATAAATGTCTTAGCCAGCGTCCGTGTCTCTCCTCAGACTTCTTGTACGAAGTTATAAAATGACATTGGCGTTCCCCGATCACGGGTACAAAGGATTTAAAAAAAAACACAAATTGAAACACTACAAAGTGAATATTGTCCAGCATTTATACCCTGGTGATGCAGCGAGGCGTGTGAATTTCTGTAATTGGTTTTTGAACCAAACTCGAAAGAACAATAATTTTGCGAGTAAAGTCATATGGTCAGACGAAGCCCATATAAGCAGTTCCGGTTTATTTAACAGGCAAAATACAAGGCACTGCTATGATGAAAACCAACACCTAATTTTTGAACAACAACAACAGGGTCGATTTGGTTTTAATGTAGCCTGTTTCTTATTGGGGACATCAATAAAATACCACATTTTGGAAAGGCTCTCAACGCGAATAGGTACTTGGCAATTTTAGAAGAAGTAATACCAGAATTCCTGGAGAATGTTCCCCTCGCCTATCTTAATGCCATTTACTTCCAACAATACGGTGCCCCTGCCCACAGTTCGAGGTTGATTGTGCCGTTTTTAGAAGAAACTTTCCAGTAAAAAATTGGATTGGAACAAATGGACCCATTACGTGGCCTGCAAGGTCACCTGATTTGTCAGTGTTGGGCTTTTTTTGTGGGATTTTTTAAAAAATAAAATATACGGTACGAGGCACAATAGTATTGCAGAACTTCGTGCAACAATAGAGGCAGTTTTCCAGAATTTACAAAATCGGCCTTTCATAATTTTAAATGCATTAAGACAAAGAAATTGTTACCTACGTTTTGTGTTTGTTAGTGAATTAGTGTTAGTATTGTTCTTGTTCCTTTCATGGAAAAATCGCAAGTAGTATTTTTTCAATTTAAACTGTTTTTGTATGAAAAATCCATAGCCTACTATTAAAAATCAATGTTTTAGTAATTTTGGAGCATTTTTGAAGAATTTATGTTTATATATTATATATCATTTTGAAGGAAAAAATAAGGAATTTTATAAGGTGACAAAATACAGGGTGTTCCATTGAAAAATCATAAGTTTGAGTCTTAACTTCATAACAATACCCCGAAAAAAAATTGAGTGCGCCACTGAATTCTACATAAAATTCTCTATGGGATAAGTTTTCAATTTGACATTATCGCTGAGAAACTTCGTAGATATGGAGGGGATCCAAAAAAATGAATTTTCAAAAACGCCATGTAACCTATGAACGAAAGAGGTTAGGAAAAATCCGTTCAGGACATCTTGAGTTTCACAAAAAAGTGGAACAGGACCGCGAAAACCGCAAGGTTCTATCTTCAACAACACCGAGATACTTGGCTGTCTCAACCAAAATGGGATGCACTGTACAGTAGTGAGGAAAGTAAGACTGAAGGGTTAAATAAGGAGAATACAGAAGGAATGATGAATGAAACTGAGAAGGATATTAGAATCAATGAGGTAGCGAAAACGGTAGGAAGGTTGAAAAACGGCAACGGAGCAGGCGTAGATGAAATCACTGGTGAAATGCTCAAGTATGGTGGTGCAAAGCTTATACGAAGGTTCTGTGAATTATTTAATGTATGCCTTATGTGTGGAAAAGTGCCGAGGGATTGGAAGAGCGCGATCATTGTACCACTGTATAAGGGTAAGGGGAGCAAGAGTGATTGTAAGAATTACAGAGGAATAAGTTTGCTCAGCGTGCCTGGTAAAGTATTTGAAAGAATACTGATTGATAGACTACGAAAAACTACACAAACTAAGATTTGGGATGTACAAAGTGGCTTCATGCCAGGGAGAGGATGTGTCGATCAGATGGTTGCTCTCCAGCAGGTGATCGAAAAGTGTTTAAAGGTAAAAAGGAAGTTGTACTGTACGTTTGTAGATCTGGATAAGGCATATGACAGTGTGAATAGGGAGAAGCTGTGGGAAATATTAAATGAATATGGCGTAAATAAAAGTCTAATAAATGGAGTAAGGGCAGTATACAATGGTAGTCGCGTATGTGTTAGGGCGAGAGGAGGTGTGAGTGAATACTTTAATATTGAGCAAGGAGTACGACAAGGCTGTGTGATGTCACCGTGGTTGTTCAATGTATACATGGATAAATGTGTTAGACAAGCATGTACCGATACATATGGTGTAATGGTTGGTGACGTAAATGTACGACTTCTGGTGTATGCAAATGACACAGTCTTATTAACTGACAGTGCGCTCTGAGGAAGTTTGATACAGCCTGTGACAGCATGGACCTAAAGGTAAACGTGGACAAAACTAAGTTTGTGGTGTTCATTTACTCTGCAAGGTATTCGTCCCGTCAGTACAGTATGGAAGTGAGACATGGGTATGTCAAAAAAAGCACGAAAGAAAAATAAGTATCGTGGGTATGAGATTCCTGAGAAGCGCATGTGGTAAAACGAGAAGGGACAAGATAAAAAATGAATGCATAATGACGGAGTATGGTAAGGAAAAGACGATGATGGATAGATATAAAAGTAGTACATTACATTGGTTTGGTCACATTGAGAAAATGAACAACGCAAGATTAACGAAACAAATACAGGGTATTCCAGTTTTTTTGTAGCAGGACTTTATTAGTCGATAGAGCTTTCAAAATTAAGACAAAAAGTTCATATAAAGATAGGTTGCCAAACGCTTAGTTTTCGAGATACAGGGTCTGAAAGTTTTAATTTTTTTTCGGTTCTTTCAATTTATCTTCAAAACTATTTAAAATAATAAATCCAAATTTAGTACACATATTACACTTCTTAAACTCAATATTAAAAGTACGTTTATCAATATCTACAGGGTAGTACATTTTCTGGGGTGGTACACCATTTATCCCCCCCGAAATTTTTCATGCAACGCCTCTAACTCTTAAAAACCAAAAATTTAGATTGCCCATTTGATTTAGGAACTTTTTTGTCTTCTGGTTTTTTTCGAAAAATGCATAGTTTTTGAAATGAATTAGCTGTAATCCATGAACAGCTTCCAAATGGTAAGTAAACAACGTCTGATGCTCCCGCAAAAAATAGTGTGCCATGAAAAGAATAATAAAAAAAAGAATCAAATTATGTCAATTCTCACGTTTTTTTTGTCTCTTAATAAAAAGTAGTACTCCACTGATTTTTTCCTAACTTTTCTGTTGAATTAAATAAAGGAAAATAAAAGTAAAATAACAAAATAAATATTAAAAAAATTCGTATTTATTGGAAAAAATTGGAAAGATATTCTGTTTAAGATTTTAACAAGAGCGAAATGAACGAAATAAATAAATTAAACAAATAAACTTAACCTATAACAACAAAACAAAAACGCTATCATAATAATAAATAAATTTAAAGAAACTGTTCAAAATGTTATTACACGCATCCCTAATCCTATTAATGAGTTCATCTCTTGTTGTCACAGGAGTTGCATACACCCTTTCTTTTAAATACCCCCACACAAAAAAATCTAAGGGATTTAGGTCTGGAGACCTTGGCGGCCAGGGAACTGGGCCTGCACGACCGATCCATCTTCCTGGATAATCGTTGTCCAGCCAGTTTCTAACGATTCTGCTATAATGAGCTGGACAACCATCAAGCTGGAACCAAGCCGTTATTCGTAAATTTAAGGGAATATATTCCTACATATTCCCATGTTCGATCTCTAAGAATTCCAAGAAAGCCGCAGCATTCATCCGATGTGGTAAAAAGTAGGGCCCAAAAAGGTGATTATTGTAAATACCTATCCAGGCGTTCACACTAAATTCTTGTTGGAAATGTCTCGGGCGAACTGCATGTAGATTTTCATGTGTCCAAACGTGCTGGTTGTGAAAATTTACCACACCACGGTGAGTGAAGCAGGATTCATCGGTCCATAAAACATTATTTAAAAAACCTGGATTGTTATTATTTTCAGCAAGAATACATCGACAATACGCAACTCTACGTTCTGCATCCCCTGGTTATAGTCCTTGAACAGGTTGTACATGGTAAGGATATCGGTGATACCGTCTTAATGTTCGGTGAATAGTAGTATTTGAGACTCCACCTAAAGCTACGGATACTCTTCTAATGCTAGTTGTGGGATCTTTGTCGAATTCACGCAAAATTCGTCGTGCAATATTTCTTTGCTGCCTATGATTATTATTTTGACGACCATGCACATTATTTAACCCCTGACTTATAATTTTTTGATGAACTCTTACAAATACTGAAGGATGCGAAGCTCTTCTAATAGGAAATCTTCGCCTATATTCACGGGCTGCTGCTGCTGAACTTCCATTTACAAAGCCATAAATAAAATGGATATCCGCTATTTCTTGATTAGAAAACAAACATTGCAAAAGATCACTTTTGCAACAAAAATTAACACAGTAAAATATGTAAATAAATTACATTCTTTCTTATGCACAAGTTGTATTTAAAATAAAACGTGAGATTTGACATAATTTGATTCTTTTTTTTTGTTGTTCTTTTCATGGCACACTATTTTTTGCGGGAGCATCAAACGTTCTTTACTTACCATTTCGAAGCTGTTCATGGATTACAGCTAATTGATCTCAAAAACTATGCGTTTTTCGAGAAAAAAAGCAGAACAAAAAGTTGCTAAATCAAATGGGCAATCTAAATTTTCGGGGGTAAAGGGGGGTACCACCTCAGAAAATGTACTACCCTGTAGATATTGATAAACGTTAAACTACTGTTAATATTGAGTTTAAGGAGTGTAATATGTGTACTAAATTTGGATTTATTATTTTAAATAGTTTTGAAGTTAAATTGAAAAAAAATTAAAACTTTGAAACCCTGTATCTACAAAACTAAGCGTTTGATAACCTATGTTCATATGAACTTTTTGTCTTACTTTTGAAAGCGCTATCGACTATTACAGTCCTGCTACAAAAAACTGGAACACCCTGTATATGTGGATGAGGTTAGGGGAAAGGCCGGGCCTGGTAGGCCGCGCAAAACTTGGCTGAATGTAGTATGCAGAATGTACTATGATAAAGGAAAGAAAGATAATGAGTTTTACAAAATAAAAGGGCATGTCAGAGACAATGTATGGATCTTGCGGGAGCTAGGGACATGTGCGGAGAGAGGAAAGCATGGAGAAAGATTGTGAATGAAAAATAAATAAGAGACATGGATTGTCTACCCCGCAAGGGAATGGCGTGAAGGTTAAGTTAATGTTTAAGTTAAGTTAGTAGTCGAAAATACAGAACAACTCATTTATTGAAAACGCAAGCTTTCTGCTATAATTATATTATGGTTTGAAACTGCATATAATTAGCAAACCTTAATAGTTGCGATTAAATTAAAAAGATTTAAATTATACTTACAAACAATGTACTGGGCTTTTACACATTCCTTAGAAATCTAATAAAATTTAAAAAATTTTCTTTGCACAGTTTTGTATGAGGCAACGTCCTTCAGGTAATATAAAAAAATGGTAACGGTATCTTTAACCAGCAGCGTGCAATGATACTTTTAATTAAAAATCACAATTAAAATAACAGTTTTTTAGTACTATATCTGCTATAAACAATGCTGGTTCCACTCAATTAGAACAAAACCTTCTTGCGTATCTTATACAAGGTTTACAATTAAAAAAAAAGTAAAAAAATATTATAATTATCGATTAATTGTTTTATAATGTTACAGAATATGTACCACTGTACTAGGCAACCCATCATACATATTCAAAATGTACCTGAATGGTACATGTACGTTTCTTTGAAATGAGCAATAAAAGATTAACTTTGTAGGTAAATAACTTTTGTGTGAGTAATTTTCTATAATTGTGCAGTTTGTCTTTGTACGGGGTGGCCAACTAAGAATGCGAGGTACTGTATCTGGGAAACTATACATCATAGAGGCTTGCGGAAAAAAATTTTATTACTAAAACGGCCAATACAAAAACTTGGAAAATATTTTCAAGTTTCTGAAATGGCCACTAGGGTGCGTAACTGCAATCTTGAATTTAAAAAAGTGATGTTTCTGTGAATTCTGCTATATTAACCTAATAACAAAATAACTGATCTTTGAAGTCGAGGATAATCTGAACTTTCTTTGTTTGACACTTTTTGACGTATGTCTAAAAATAAAGTGGTAGGGGGTATTCAAAGGTTACCTTAAATCACCCTCCCGTATCTTCGAAACGGCTAATCCGATTTTAACAAACTTGGGTGCGTTGAAAAGAGCTTTTCTTGGGCTACAAATAAAATAATTCAAGTTTTGTTAGTTTCACATGTCGTCGCTGGAGGGCTTTGTTCGGCATTCCGACAGAAACGGTTAATTTTCGCAAAAAAATTAAATGCATTGGTATGACTTTTTTCATGAACAAGTAGCTAAATGATGCATAAACAAGCTCGCGAAAACCGCATCTCGATATCTTGTTCCTAACCTAAAATATCGGCCAAAGAAAACTTTATACGAAAATCTATTGAATTTTTATTTTTTTTAACTATATTTTTCTGGAGTTGTTTCTATTATGTAAGTTATGGCCCTAAAAATGACCAATTTAAAGGAGGAAGGTTTTTAATGCTCCGTAAATGCTCGAAATGCTGACCATCACGCTCTATGCATTGCTGAAGCCTCTCATGACTAGACATGCATTGCTGAGGCCTCTTATGGGCAGACAAAACTGCAGCTTCAATTTCGGCTCTTAGTAGGTTACCTAGAAATTGCGATTTTAAATGTGTGTAAATTTATTCACCTGAATAAAATCACCCTTTTTGAAATTACTACGGGCAAGTAAGCAATGCTAAAGGTTATACGAAACGCCTATTTTTTGTTTGTTTAAATGCATATTCACTATGGATGTATACGAAAAATACAATTAATAGAAGCAGGCAATGGAAACAGATACCTAAATAAAACATACATAATCCTCAAATTGTCAATAGTTGTCAATACTTTCGCGTTACTTTGAGCAATTTTTGTACTTTCACAATGCGTTTTACGAATAATGAAGCTGTAGATATGCTTGCGGTTTATTTTGAATGTCTTCAGAATGCCGCAGTAGCTAAAAGAGTTTACGCGGCTCGATATCCAAATCGGCGTCCTTGCGACGTAAGAGTTTTTCCCCAATTAGTGGCGAGCTTACGAGCCAATGGTAGTTTTCGGCCTACGTTCCAACGCCAATGAATTGGAAGGACACAAGAAAATATTAACCGTGTACTGGGCTATATTGAAGGAAATCCTCATGTCAGCACAAGAGCATTATCCACTGAGTTGGGCATATCACGGACAACGGTTCAAAATATTTTGAAGGACCATAGGTAAGTTCTAATGGCCATCAAAATATATAGGTATTCGTTTAAACTGTTTACTTTAAGAATGCACCCATATCATGTCGTTTTGCATCAGGCCTTGAAAGAGGAAGATTTTGATCGAAGGTTAGACTATTGCCGTTGGATGTTAGGCATGATACGCGAAATTAGAGAATTTTTATTTCAAATTCTTTGGACCGATGAAGCCACCTTCAGTAGTGACGGGAGAGTCAATCTGCACAATATGCAGTATTGGTCTGCAGAAAATTCCCATTGGTTGCGTGAAGTTCAGCGCCAAGGACGTTGGAGTTTAAATGTGTGGTGTGGCATACTGGGAGGCAGAATTATTGGGCGACATTTTTTCGAGCAACACCTAAATGACAATGTATTTCTTGACTTTTTGGCCAATCAATTACCGTTGTTGTTGGAAGATGTGCCTCTGGAAACAAGGCAAAAATTGTTTTTGCAGTTAGATGGTTGCCCAGTACATTTTGTTATTAATGTGCGAGAACATATTAATGCAGTATTTCAACAGCGGTGGATTGGACGAGGAAGTCTGTGTCCATGGCCTCCGCGATCGCCAGACTTAACTTGTCTCGATTTTATTTATGGGGGCGCTTAAAGGACATCGTGTTTCGGACTCAACCTACTACTAGAGAAGATATGAAAAACCGGATTCGTAACGCAATACGTGACATACCGAGAGCCGAAAGTGAAGCTGCAGTTTTGTCTAGTCATGAGAGGCTTCATCAATACATAGAGCGTGATGGTCAGCATTTCGAGCATTTACGGGGGCATTAAAAACCTCCCTCCTCTAAATCGGTCCTTTTTAGGGCCACAACTTACATAATAGAAACAATTCCAGAAAAATATAGTTAAAAAAAAATAAAAATTTAAGGAATTTTCTTTGGCCGATATTTTAGGTTAGGAAGAAGATATCGAGATGCGGTTTTCGCAAGCTTGTTTAGGCATCATTTAACTACTTGTTCATGAAAAAAAGTCATACCAATGCATTTAATTTTTTTGCGAAAATTAACCGTTTCTGTCGGAATGTCGAACAAAGCCCTCTAGCGACGACATGTGAAACTAACAAAACTTGAATTATTTTATTTGTAGCCCAAGAAAAGCTCTTCAACGCGTTGTTAAAATCGGATTAGCCGTTTTGAAGAAATGGGGGTGATTTAAGGAAACCTTTGAATACCCCCCACCACTTTATTTTTGGACATACGTCAAAAAGTGACAAACAAAAAAAGTTCAGATTATCCTCGACTTTAAAGATCAGTTATTTTTTTATTAGGTTAATATAGCAGAATTCATAAAAACCAATTTTTTAGATTCAAGATTGCAGTTACGCTCCCTAGCGGCCATTTCAGAAACTTGGAAATATTTTCCAGGTTTTTGTATTGGCCGTTTTAGTAATAACTTTTTTTTCCGCAAGTCTCTATGACGAATAGTTTCCCAGATAAGTACCTCGCATTCTTAGTTGGCCACCCTGTACTTGCGTAAGTGTTTACCTAATACTAGATATTCGAATGCACTTCTTTTAAATTAAGTTTCAGTGTGTGACAGCTAGATTATCTAGTAATTGTATAATACTTTAAGTGAAAGTGAGCTATAAACGTTTAAATTAAAAATATATATTTAATCAGTTAGAAATAGAGACTTGTCTATCAACGGAAATAGTTAATCGGTAATCATGCGTTATGTGCGACCGGAGAAAAAAAAGAAGGCCTCCAAAGCACAATGTTTACGACAAAAACGTGAAAGAATAATAAAAACAATTGAAAACAGTGACCATTATGTATCAGAAGATGCCCATGTGAAATATTTTGAAACATAAGTACTTTCGTACTTAGGGGTAATAAATATTTTAGAAATTATATTATATGAAACCTCTCCAATCACTACTAATGTATGGTTTATTTAGATTTTCTTGATGATAATGATTCATGTTTCACGAATACATTTTGAGAAAATTTGAAAAATTGTTTAAAAGCGTCATGCGAGGTGTCATGTGTTACATCCGTCATCCTTCTTTTAGATATGCCTTCATCGTCAAAATTACTTATCTTTATGATCTTACGATTTTACTCCATATCTTTATATACATAAAAATGAGGAGTTATGTGACGATTTCAAAATCGAAAATTTTAACACCCCTTTTTTTACTTTTCACGTCGAATCAGTTAGTAGAGCGTTATTTTGTCCGGCTGGTCCGTCCGTCTGTAAATACGATTCCGCCTAAACTATTCCTACGATTTTGATCAAACTTTGAATTTAAAGTTTTTGTATAAAATGCCAGCTGTGATTAGTTTTCGGGCAATATCGATCGAGCCAAAGGGCACTTTACAAAAGGGCGTATGGATTTTTTTTTTTTCGTATATTAGAGAACATTATTTTTTATACGTAATTTTTTTTTAAAATAAATAATATCATTTTACACAACTTTTCTTGAATAGGTGTTTTTCTAAAATCAATAATTACTGAGAAATCGCCAATCACGTGATAACGTATACAGTATGTAATGAATATTTTCAATTATATTGATCATAGAAAAAAGTAATTTTTTTTTTGTTTTATAGGCATCGACAACTAATGTCATTAGCCTGTAGTTAAAGTCTTTTTTATGTTTCATTTTGATTAATTCGTTTTTTTAAATTCTTTCATACAAGCCAGTTTGTTTTAGATATTCTATCACAAGCTTCAGTTTGCTGAAATCATTTGAGGAGAGTAATTGACGTACATCGTTTTCTATATTTATGGTTTGTTTTATAGCATCATATTTTGGACAATATTTCAAGATATGTGTTACAGTCCGTGCATTTGGGAATTTCGTTACCCGTTAATAAGTAGGATGATGTTCCATTGGTGTGACCGATGTGTAACCTTATAATGACTGTTGCTGCTCGCCTTGTCAACTGAGCTGGTAGCGTAGTGGTGACACAACCTGATAGCATTCGGGAGGTAATGGGTTCGATTCCCGTTACTGTCTTCCTTGTATGAGGTTTTTTCAGGGGGTTTTCCTCATACACATGTAGCGGCATGGTCACTGCGTATATGCACACCATGTGCGGCTACTTAGGCGAATGCTGGGGTAGTATTTTCCCCCTCAAAACCCGAACTCCGTTTCTTCCGATCCTATCCTGACCATACCCATCCTTAATCCCAACATTCGTATATGCATAATGTATATATGTATGCTGGGAATCCGTGATTGTGGCTGAAGGAGCTCGGAAAGCTCGAGCAGCCCGCCCTCCCCCTTGGGAAGGGAATGAAATACATAGACTTTTCCTTTTTTTTTCGTCTTGTCAATTCGATAGGTAATTTCCATTTATTTATGTGTGTTTTATATAAGGATAGTTTGCTTTGTACGATATTCCAATTTTCCTGCCATTTTTTATATATTTGGTTTTTAACAAACAGTTTAGCATCACTTGGGGTTATTGGTTCGATTGATACTTCATTCAAAGTGGAAGTTTCTTTAGCAGCTGTATCTGCGTATAGATTGCCTTCTATATCTGTATGGCCCGGAATCCATACTAGTATAAATTTATTACCTCTTAAATTTGAGGTTTGTCTAATTTTTTGATTTAATCTTTGTATTATAGGATTATGGGTGTTATATTTCTTCATTTCAATAAGTGCTAACATTGAATCTGTACATATAATGCAATTTTGGTTCGTTACTGATGTACAGTGTGCCATTGCCCTTCTTATTGCATGAAGCTCTACAGTGTATACACTATTTACTTGTGTTAATTTCCATTTAAAGGATCTGTCACCTACGTAGTACGCATATCCTGTGCCTGATGTTGTTTTAGATCCGTCCGTAAAAATCAATAGGGATTTGGGTATTCTTGTATTATTTGGTGAAATTGATTTTTGATTTATGTCATATTTACTAAAGGTAGATACGTCTAGTCGTACTGTGAATTCGGGGGTGTACCATAGTGGTATGTCGCCAAAATCAACGTGTGCCACTTGTAAATTGAAAATTTTTAAGTAGCTTTTGTACTTCTCTGCTCTAACACATAATAGTCGGGTTACAGTGGGTTTTCCGGTATATTTTTGGATACGTCGAGTATCGTTAAAGATGTTGAAGTTGTTGTGTTTAATATTTGATTTTGTGCTTAATTCGTATTTTAAGGCGAAGGTTTGCCTACGATATGATAATGGCATTATACCTAATTCGCAGCACAAGCTTGCAAATGGGTTGGTTCTAAAAGCGCCCGTTATACATCTGATTGCAGTGCAATGAATTGAGTCCAATACTTTTAACCTTGATGGTCTTGCTGCTCCGTAGGTAGCACAACCATAGTCTATTCGAGACATAACTAAAGCTTTGTATATGTTTGCGAGTATTTCACGATTTGAACCCCAGTTAACATTTGACATACATTTTATACTATTATAGCTTTCTTGGCTCGTAGCGGTTTTTTGTAATTGGGTCCTAAATGACAGAGAACTATCAAAATGGAACCCTAAGAATTTTACGGAATTTTGACAGTTAATGTAATCGCCTCTTAAGAACAGGTTTGGTCCCCTATGTGCAGTACGTAATCTACAGAAACACCTGATCAAAATACATCGAAAGAAATTGTAAAACCGTTTGGAGAAGAACGGCAGTTTCCACATTGCACTAGATGGGAAACATGTCCAAATAATGTTGGGAGTAACTTTTATAATTACAAAGGTATAGATTCTATTGTCGTCCTTGCCTTAGTCGATGTGAATTATAAATTTATTTGGGTGGATGACGGTAATTATGGGAAAAACAGTAACGGAGGAATTCTTGAAAGGTCGCAATTGGGTAAATGGTCGGCATGTAATAGAATCCAATTTCCTGAAGATGAACCATTAACACCAACAGGTCCAACTCTGTCCATTTGTCATGGTGGGGGATGAATCGTTTCCTCTTAAGCGCTATTTGATGAGACCTTTTAGTAGAAACAACCTACATGACGAAGCAGAAAAGATATTCAACTACAGGCTTTTAAGAGCCCGCCGCATCGTAGAAAACGCATTTGGTATCTTAGCAGCGCGGTGGAGAATTTTTAGAAAACCTATTGAAACTAATCTAGACACTGCTGATAGAATGATAATGGCAGTATATTGCCTACATAATTTTCTTGGTGCATCCTTCGCTGAACATGATGTTGATCAATCTGAATTAAATTCAACTGATGCTCTGAGGCCCGTTCAGAGAATCAGGAGAAATTTCACAACAGACGCTTTCGAAGTAAGAGAATTGTTTAAAAACTTTTTCATCTCTGATCAAGGCAGTCGAAAGTGTTTGTGGCAAAGAGATATGATCCGCAGGGGTATGCCTAATTAAGAATTTGAATTGTTTGAAAACAATTGAAATTAAGACTACCTAAATAAAAATTACTTAAATTTTCTTTTTTGTTTTTCACCTATTTCTTCCCAAGCTTCTTGCCTTTTCTTCACGTCCCTATACTTTTTGTTGATTGTACAGAAAACCATACTTCCTGACTTCCTTAATCAACGTTTCTTAAAAAATTGTAACCTGATTACAAGTAGTCATTGTTTTATGCAATATGATACACCAAACCCTCGACTGGAAAATATAGACCGAAATGTCTCAACACGCATTAACACGTGTGAAAAAATCTGACCCAGCTAGATCCAAACAAGACGTAGTATGTCGTGTTACAGTATGCTAACCGTGTTGTCAGAACAGTATGTGCACATCCATAAGAAAACATGCAATAGATATTTGGATAACTCGTGTTAACACGTCTTAAAATGTGTCGTGTTAACAGTGTGGCTGTGGCTTTACTCTATGAAACATATTCATGTGTGAGAGTGTGTGAGTGTGTGAGTGTGTGAGTGTGTGAGTGTGTGAGTGTGTGAGTGTGTAGTGTGTGAGTGTGTGAGTGTGAGTGTGTGAGTGTGTGAGTGTGTGTGTGTGTGTGTGATGGTGTGTGTGATGAGTGTGGTGTGTGTGTGTGTGTGTGTGTGTGTGTGTGTGTGTGTGTGTGTGTGAGTGTGTGAGTGTAGTGTGAGTGTGTGAGTGTGCAGGTGTGCAGTGTGAGTGTGATGTGTGTGTGTGTGTGTGTGTGTGTGAGTGTGTGAGTGTGTGAGTGTGTGAGTGTGTGAGTGTGTGAGTTGTGTGTGTGAGTGATGTGAGTGTGTGTGTGTGTGTGTGTGTGTGTGTGTGACTGTGTGAGTGTGTGAGTGTGTGAGTGTGTGAGTGTGTGAGTGTGTGAGGTGTGAGTGTGTGAGTGTGTGAGTGTGAGTGTGTGAGTGTGTAAGTGTGTGCGTATGAATGGATGTATCCAACTGCAGAACAATAAGATGTACTTACTTGAATTATCGTATTTAAGCTTGATTTCATTTCTCCCACAGCTGATTAAATTTTTGGTGAAAACAGTGGCGCAGAGGGAGGTGTATGAGGTGCAGTTACACATCTTATGAAACTGCTACATATTTCCAAGATAGCACCATATAGATTTTAAAGTAATTAAGTTAAATTAATTATAGTCTACGCAATGTTTGGATAAACCGCGTAATTTGCCGGAAAAACAATTCCTAAGGTGGAGTTTAAGTGTTCCATACTTGAATAACGATTAGATTTATAGAATAATATCTTTCTTATTAGGAAAATAATAACTAAACAAGATTGAAAATGCTTAAACTTTATTATTAATATTTTTGTAGAAGCGGGCTCTTTGGAATTTTTTCTTCAAGTTAACATCAAGATACTACCTAAATAAAAATTACTTAAATTTTCTTTTTTGTTTTTCACCTATTTCTTCCCAAGCTTCTTGCCTTTTCTTCACGTCCCTACACTTTTTGATGATTGTACAGAAAACCATACTTCCTGACTTCCTTAATCAACGTTTCTTAAAAAATTGTAGCCTGATTACAAGTAGTCATTGTTTTATGCAATATGATACACCAAACCCTCGACTGGAAAGTATAGACCGAAATGTCTCAACACGCATTAACACGTGTGAAAAAATCTGACCCAGCTAGATCCAAACAAGACGTAGTATGTCGTGTTACAGTATGCTAACCGTGTTGTCAGAACAGTATGTGCACATCCATAAGAAAACATACAATAGATATTTGGATAACTCGTGTTAACACGTCTTAAAATGTGTCGTGTTAACAGTGTGGCTGTGGCTTTACTCTATGAAACATATTCATGTGTGAGAGTGTGTGAGTGTGAGTGTGTGAGTGTGTGAGTGTGTGAGTGTGTGAGTGTGGTGTGAGTGTGTGAGTGTGTGAGTGTGTGAGTGTGTGAGTGTGAGTGTGTGAGTGTGTGAGTGTGTGAGTGTGTGAGTGTGAGTGTGTGAGTGTGAGTGTGTGAGTGTGTGAGTGTGGAGTGTGTGAGTGTGAGTGTGTGAGTGTGAGTGTGGAGTGTGAGTGTGTGTGTGTGTGTGTGTGAGTGTGTGTGTGTGTGTGGTGTGTGAGTGTGTGTGTGTGAGTGTGTGTAGAGTGTGAGGTGTGTGTGTGTGAGTGTGTGAGTGTGAGTGTATGAGTGCGTGTGTGTGAGTGTGAGTGGGTGAGGTGTGAGTGTGTGAGTGTGTGAGTGTCTGAGTGTGTGAGTGTGTGAGTGTGAGTGTAGGTGTGAGTGTGGAGTGTGTGAGTGTGTGAGTGTGAGAGTGTGAGTGTGTGTGTGTGAGTGTGAGTGTGGAGTGTGAGTGTGTGAGGTGTGTGGAGTGTGAGTGTGTGTGAGTGTGTGAGTGTGTGAGTGTGTGTGTGTGTGTGAGTGTGTGAGTGTGTGAGTGTGTGAGTGTGTGAGGTGTGAGTGTGTGAGTGTGTGAGTGTGTGAGTGTGTGAGAGTGTGAGTGTGAGAGTGTGTGAGTGTGAGTGGTGTGTGAGTTGGTGTGAGTGTGTGTGTGAGTGTGTGTGTGTGTGTGAGGTGTGAGTGTGGAGTGTGTGAGTGTGTGATGTGTGAGTGTGTGAGTGTGTGAGTGTGTGTGTGTGTGTGTGAGTGTGTGAGTGTGAGTGTGAGTGTGAGTGTGTGTGTGTGTGTGTGTGTGTGTGTGTGAGTGTGTGTGAGAGTGTGTGAGTGTGTGAGTGTGTGAGTGTGTGAGTGTGTGAGTGTGTGAGTCTGTGAGTGTGAGGAGGTGTGAGTGTGAGGTGTGTGAGTGTGTGAGTGTGGTGTGTGAGTGTGTGAGTGTGTGAGTGTGTGAGTGTGTGAGTGTGTGAGTGTGTGAGTGTGTGAGTGAGTGTGTGAGTGTCAGTGTGTGAGTGTGTAAGTGTGTGCGTATGAATGGATGTATCCAACTGCAGAACAATAAGATGTACTTACTTGAATTCTCGTATTTAAGCTTGATTTCATTTCTCCCACAGCTGATTAAATTTTTGGTGAAAACAGTGGCGCAGAGGGAGGTGTATGAGGTGCAGTTACACATCTTATGAAACTGCTACATATTTCCAAGATAGCACCATATAGATTTTAAAGTAATTAAGTTAAATTAATTATGGTCTACGCAATGTTTGGATAAACCGCGTAATTTGCCGGAAAAACAATTCCTAAGGTGGAGTTTAAGTGTTCCATACTTGAATAACGATTAGATTTATAGAATAATATCTTTCTTATTAGGAAAATAATAACTAAACAAGATTGAAAATGCTTAAACTTTATTATTAATATTTTTGTAGAAGCGGGCTCTTTGGAATTTTTTCTTCAAGTTAACATCAAGATACTACCTAAATAAAAATTACTTAAATTTTCTTTTTTGTTTTTCACCTATTTCTTCCCAAGCTTCTTGCCTTTTCTTCACGTCCCTGCACTTTTTGTTGATTGTACAGAAAACCATACTTCCTGACTTCCTTAATCAACGTTTCTTAAAAAATTGTAGCCTGATTACAAGTAGTCATTGTTTTATGCAATATAATACACCAAACCCTCGACTGGAAAATATAGACCGAAATGTCTCAACACGCATTAACACGTGTGAAAAAATCTGACCCAGCTAGATCCAAACAAGACGTAGTATG
This sequence comes from Vesta saturnalis, assembly GCA_036346205.1. Taxonomy (NCBI): domain Eukaryota; kingdom Metazoa; phylum Arthropoda; class Insecta; order Coleoptera; family Lampyridae; genus Vesta; species Vesta saturnalis. Next base: position 2,133,382 of record JARFJB010001166.1, read on the forward strand.
TCGTGTTACAGTATGCTAACCGTGTTGTCAGAACAGTATGTGCACATCCATAAGAAAACATGCAATAGATATTTGGATAACTCGTGTTAACACGTCTTAAAATGTGTCGTGTTAACAGTGTGGCTGTGGCTTTACTCTATGAAACATATTCATGTGTGAGAGTGTGTGAGTGTGTGAGTGTGTGAGTGTGTGAGTGTGTGGTGTGAGTGTGAGTGTGTGAGTGTGAGTGTGTGAGTGTGTGAGAGTGTGAGTGTGAGTGTCTGAGTGTGTGTGTGAGTGTGAGTGTGTGTGTGGTGTGAGGTGTGAGTGTGAGTGTGTGAGTGTGTGAGTGTGAGAGTGTGAGTGTGTGAGTGTGTGAGTGTGAGTGTGTGAGTGTGTGAGTGTGTGAGTGTGTGAGTGTGTGAGTGTGGAGTGTGTGAGTGTGTGAGTGTGAGTGTGTGAGTGTGTGAGTGTGGTGGTGTGGTGTGTGAGGTGTGTGAGTGTGTGAGGTGTGTGTGTGTGTGTGTGTGTTTTTGAGTGTGTGAGTGTGTGTGTGTGTGTGTGTGTGTGTGTGTGTGTGTGAGAGTGTGAGTGTGAGTGTGTGAGAGTGTGAGTGTGTGAGGTGTGAGTGTGTGTGTGTGTGTGAGTGTGTGAGTGTGAGTGTGTGTGAGTGTGAGTGTGTGAGTGTGTGAGGTGTGTGTGTGTGTGTGTGTGTGTGTGTGTGTGTGTGTGTGTGTGTGTGAGTGTGTGAGTGTGTGAGTGTGAGTGTGTGAGTGTGTGAGTGTGTGAGTGTGAGTGTGTGAGTGTGAGTGTGTGTGTGTGTGTGAGTGTGTGAGTGTGAGTGTGTGTGTGTGTGTGTGTGTGTGTGTGTGTGTGTGTGAGTGTGAGTGTGAGTGTGTGAGTGTGTGAGTGTGTGAGTGTGAGTGAGTGTGAGTGTGAGTGTGAGTGTGAGTGTGTGAGTGTGTGAGTGTGTGAGTGTGTGAGTGTGTGAGTGTGTGAGTGTGTGAGTGTGTGTGTGTGTGTGAGTGTGTGAGTGTGAGTGTGTGAGTGTGTAAGTGTGTGCGTATGAATGGATGTATCCAACTGCAGAACAATAAGATGTACTTACTTGAATTCTCGTATTTAAGCTTGATTTCATTTCTCCCACAGCTGATTAAATTTTTGGTGAAAACAGTGGCGCAGAGGGAGGTGTATGAGGTACAGTTACACATCTTATGAAACTGCTACATATTTCCAAGATAGCACCATATAGATTTTAAAGTAATTAAGTTAGATTAATTATGGTCTACGCAATGTTTGGATAAACCGCGTAATTTGCCGGAAAAACAATTCCTAAGGTGGAGTTTAAGTGTTCCATACTTGAATAACGGTTAGATTTATAGAATAATATTTTCTTATTACGAAAATAATAACTAAACAAGATTGAAAATGCTTAAACTTTATTATTAATATTTTTGTAGAAGCGGGCTCTTTGGAATTTTTTCTTCAAGTTAACATCAAGATACTTGTTCACTTCTATCTGACATGTTCATTATGTACGTATTACAAGAGATGTTGCATAATTATCCTAAAAAGTGCATAATTAATTTCTTTTAGTTTTTACTTTGTAGGTTGGAAGGCCGTAACATCAGATACTATGTTCAAAACTCATTCAATAGGAAATTTGCAATAAGATCATATTGAACGAACAAAATCAGAATGTTATGACGTACTTTGCTAAAACAAGAGTGCGTTACGTAGCATCCTCTATGCTATATACCAAAAAGGATAGCTTATTCGATTTTTACAGGTCAAGAAACCTAATTGTACCGACTTTTATATTTATGTGTGAAAAAGTAACTTAAATATAACAGGATTACTGAAATGTTGTAGTCCTGTATCTCAGTACGTATTAGTGTTAGTCTCCCAGTTAGTTGTTCAGCAAGAAATTAATATTTTCCGCAGGTAAAGTATTGCCCATTCTTTACGTAACACCCTGTATAGTCTCTTACGTACTGTGGTAATTAATCAATATACTTAATTTTATGCCTTAATCAAATGCGTAAAGATACAGAACAAAAATCGTAAAAATAATATTTTACTTACGGTATAACTAACTTACAGTTGTTTTTGTGCGCTAAAGCAAACTCGAATACTTCTTTAATGTAAAAGCTTAGCTTTTTGTTTTCTTTTTGTAACTGTTATTGATATTATACCCTTTGTTATTTTTCGTTTTACGACATGTTTACTTATCTAACGAAATATTTTCTATACTGAATACGTTGTGAATAATTTTGCTCGTCATATCCAAAAAAATATATAGAAAGGACGTGGACGTTGTTTATAAAAACTGCACATTCAAGAGAGCTTTATGCTTACCATACATAAAAAGTATGTATATACGAGTTTATTCTATTGTAATTTTTTGTCCTATTCTTAGTTGAAGACAGACAAAAGCAGGTTGTTAATGTGGGGATGAAAAATACCACACTTAAAACATTGCGAATATCATGCTTTCATAATACATAAAAGAACCTTACGCAATTTCCCATTTTCTCTAAAAGCTTGGTTCTGAAAGTCACTGCTTTGTTTAGTAAAAACAAAAGAATCGATTTATTTATAATCCCTTATAATACGACCTACCCACTTTTTTTATCACAAAAAGTAAAACAAGTCCCATATGTCGATGTCGATATTTTAAGTGTAACTCTTCATAAGAGCTTTGAAGCGTTCCAGGGTGCTCTCTTGTATGTACCCAACCCTATAACAGAGAGGGATACGTGAACGTTACCGAATTGTGTCAATGAACCCTATTATTATTTAGAATTGGGGCGTCTTTTGTATTAGGATATATGTGCACATATTTTTTCACTACAATTCATCCCATGCTGTTTTATTGCAAACGATTGCAAAATGTCATTGTTGCCTACATTGTTTATGGGCGTTGAAATGCTTTCATGCAGATCAGATTTTTGTGTCTCTCAATAAACTTATGTACCTATTCATCGGTTTGTAACCATCGCCTTTGTTTGAATTATTGTTTTAAGTAAAGTAGAATTTCAAAGTATCCGGAAACAATGCATATGTCCTTGATTACAAGCATCTAAGACCATTTTTAACAATTATTGTGATGTTTGTGCAAAAGTAGAGATATTTTCAGTTCTAAAAGTTTTTCAGTTGATTTATGTAAGATGCCATGAATCAGATATTCACTTCATATTTTATACGTTTCTTTTTTATCGGTGGAACTTTAACGAAATTTTTGAGTTCGTGCACTTTACAAATAATAAAATGTGATTTACGTCTGAAAGACTCCTCTTTGATTAACGATTTATTGGATTTATTTTTATCTACCAGCTTTTTTTGTAAAAAATCATTGTGAAATTTTAATGGATTACCATATCTTTTACTATTTATCAATGTTTATCTTCTATTCACAATTTCCGTAGAGTAACAATAATCCTACAGGCATCATGGCTTAAGTACAAGCAAAATCTGCATAAAATTATTAATTTTGGAAACATAATATAATATACATTATAAAAAAATAAACAAACAGTAATCATCGGTTTTTTAAGTGAAGAAAGACTGTGTTAAGAAATTTGGATAATTCAAATATAATTTAATGGTATATTTGTATATTAAAGTTACACAATCTAAACGTTTCAATAGCACTTACAGTTATCTTCGTCAGTAATAATATTATCTCAACTGCTCCACATAAGTTAAGGATATTATGAAAAATTTTAATTTTTCAAAAGAAAAAAAAAATTTTAGACGATTTTAAGCTATTTAGTTTTTAAATGCTTGTTTTTTATTATAAAAAAGTTTACAAATTAAAAAAAAAATTTTAAACAAAGAGACAAGAAAAAATAAAAATTAGTGAAAGTGACTAATAATAATTAATTTCAAATTAATCAAAAAACAAAGAAAATGAAAACAAATTTCCCTTTCAGCAATAACGAGCATGTCCTCCGTGGGCTTCAACGGCAGCTTGGCAACGTTTTTGCATGCTGGTTATGAGAGATTCTTGCGGAATCTGTTGCCAGAGTTGTGGAAGCAAATTTCTCAATTATTCCATTGTTTGTGGTTGGGGATTATGATGATCTAAAGCTCGCTGCAACTGATCCCAAGCATGCTCTATCGGATTTAAATCAGGCGTTAGAGCAGGTAAAGCTAAATAAAGAATTCCATTGGTTTCAATTGCATCCATAACTGTTATGGATCCAGCGCTATCGTCCAAAAAAAAAGGAAACCAGGGCCCACGGCAGCATGAAACTCTGGCACAATGTTGTTGATCATCTGATTCAAGTATACTTCTGAATTCATGTTTCCCGGAATAACCAGCAAGTCGGTACGGCACACAAACAAACAGTGCCTCCTCTGAAAGGGTGAACTTCTTGTACTAATCGCCGATGTCTTGGCACCAAATGTTGTGTCCAGACACGCGTTCGACGACTATCCGAAAAACGACCATATCTCGATTCATCAGTGAATAGTACCAACTTCCACTCTTCTGTCCAATTGATACACTCTCTTGCCCATTCTAATCTTTGTCGCATATGTTCACGAGTCAATGGTACACCTCTAAAAAGTCGTCTAGAACGTAAATTGACATCCCATAAACGTCTTCTGACAGTTTCAGCTGATATTAATGTTCCTGTGACTTCTGCGAGCCTCCTACACAACATTCGACTTGTGCTCAAAAGTTCTCGGTGTTCAGAAATGGTGACATATCGGTCTTCAGCATGGGCGCCCAATTCTAGGTCTTTCTTCAACAGATGCAGTTTCTTGAAAACGGTTAAAAAGTCTAGAAATGACACTTTGGCTAACTTAAAAATAAGTTGCTATGTCACTTTGTCGTTGACCACCCTGTAGCAAACCAATTGCTCTATTTGCTTCGTCAGATGTTAATTTTGGTACCAAATTTTCACAATATGTCACCAAATTAACCAGTAAACCAAACAAATAATTGATTCGTTAGAACGGGTTAGAAACAGAAGAACTCTTCTCAGCCCTCTACATGCAATATAATGCTACATTTATCCGTATGGCATAGGTATGATAGCTAGAAATTTTTATAAAGTGTCAAACATGACAAAAATTTGAAAATTAAAAAATTGTGCAGATTTTCAGATATATCCTTAACTTATGTGGAGCAGTTTATTAAAATTGTAAAATATGTTGAAACAATTTTGTGAAATTTGAAAAACTTTAATATACAAATACACCATTTAAAAACCCAAAAAATATAAGTATTTTAATGTGTGTAATAATGGTAAAAGTTTACATTTTCATATAATTTTCGTTACATCTAATTTTTTTCACTTTTATACAGGGTGATCCAGATTGATTGAAGTAGTTCGCTTGCTTCAAAAAAGCCATTCTCCACTTATCTCATTTAGTGATCCCAACAATTTACAGTGGTGTACATACGGGTATTACTGATTGGGCGGGAAATTCAAAAGTTGATGATATATCAACAATAAATACAGCAAAATTTTAAATAACATAATAAGTAAATGGAATGTTTTTACTTCAATTTAGTTTTAATTTGACTGATAAGTTGATATACCCACCACATTTCTGGAATACCCCATATAGTCAATAATATTTTCAGAATATGTGTTCGTTAATGGTACAACTTTCACCAAATTTTAGGCCTATATATATCGTATATATATATATATATATATATATATATATATATATATATATATATATATATATATATATATATATGTGTGTGTGTGCGTGCGTACATGCGTGGGTGCATGCGTGCGTGCGTGTGTGTATGTATAGGTCAACTTAGCATTAATGTGTTTTTATAGTGTTATTATAAAGGTCGTTTGTTTTTCCAAAAAGTTTACAACGGCACTAACCGGCACAAACTCGGCACTAACCTATAGATCCAATTGCGATGTTTGTGCCGTTGATAAAGTGTGAAGTTAGCATGACTTTAAACAATGGCTGTATTTCGGCAGTAGCTTGTTTTGGCAAAAAGTTTGCAACGGCACTAAACGGCACAAACGTGGCACTAACTTATAGCGCCAATTGCGACGTTTGTACCGTTAACAAGGTGTGAAGTTAGCATAATGGCAAAAAAATGGCCGTATTTCGGCAGTCATACGTTTTGCCAAAAAGTTTTCAACGGCACTTACCGGCACAAACGGAGCACTAACCTATGGGTCCAATTTCGACGTTTGTGCTTTTGATGTTCTGCTAACTTCATGAACCCGATGACGGAGACAGATTATAGTCTCCGAAAGCTTATAATAGGTGCTGAAAATGTTGTCCATTATTTGCTAAGCATAAATTTACTCTAAGTTTAATATTCTCGAAGATGGCTACTATTATGGGGTTATTGCATTAACGGCGTTCACTATGGCGTTCTGTAACTTCTCGATTTGCATACACAGCATTGTTAAGATGACCAACGAGAAAGCAATCGAGCGGAGTCAAGCAGGGAGATCGTAGTGCCCATCGATTCTTGCTTAATATTCTATCACCGAAAAATTTTGATAAATATGCCAACGTTGTACGGGCCGTGTGGGCTGTTGCGGGATCTTACTGGAAATACGTATTTTGAAGCTCGTCGTCGTGTAGTTATTCAATAAAAAGTCATAGAATTAATTGTTGATAGTTTTCAGCATTTATATTTTCATTTAAAAAAATTTACCCAATTATTCGGCTTCTCGACATGGTAATCCAAACTCCAGTTTTAACTGGATGTAATGGAGTTTCAATAAATACATGGGGATTTTGAGTTGACCAGGTTCGGTAATTTTGGGAATTTATATAACCGTTTAGATGAAACCATACCTCGTTACTGAAAAATGTTATATCCAAAACATCATTGTTATTGAGATTTTCGTTAAACTAGGTACAGTACATTCGACGCTTTTCAAAATCAGGTGGCAGCAATTCTTGTAATACAGACATTTTGTACGAGTGCATTTTCAGTTTTTTTACAAGCCCTCTCACATGTCCCATACGACACCCCTACAATTACAATTAATAAATAATCAACATTTAGTAATAAAAACAAATTTTACTCAATTACCACTTTGAGCAATCGTCTTAAAGATTTATTGTCGTGCCTGAAGCTACACTTTAAGACAGTGCAATAATGGTTTGTCCTTATCAACAATATTATATGGATCAAGCCGGTAACGGTATCGGTTCCATCTACAGATGCGCACCATATCAACGTGGTCACGGAATAGGAAGCCGACTAGGTGGTATATTTAGAAGTATAATACCGTTATTTATGGGGAGACTGTACCTTTTAGGCATTTTTCGTTTTTTATCCCAAAATAAATCTCCATTTCTTTCTGATTAAGAAATATATAACACTTAGTATTTACAAATCACCTTTATAGTAAAAAATAAATAAATAAGAACTCTACAAAAATTTTCATTCATGTTTATTAGTATTTCAATAGTATAGGGTTGACATCACTGTTTATTACTGTCAGCAGCTGTATTTATCCTTGTTTGCTGTATTGTTATGTGTTTACTGATAAGGTTATGTTGTGGATATTGTTCACAGTCTGATCACAATTTATTGAATTGTGTTAGAAATACGTTTTCTGTTGTGCATAGTGTTTGTTACCTAGAAACAATGCCCAGGATAAAAAATTTAGTTCCAGACGGTTTCATGGAAACTAATTCAGCAAATCATCTTCAAGTAGGCCTAACCAATCTGTAAGTTCTAGTAGTTCTTTAGCAACCCCAAGTAGACCTATACCTAAAGTTGTCATCCAGCTCTAAAAAACTGACTAATTCCCAGTTACCAAAAGAGTCTGAGTGTGGTGAGAGAAATGTAAATTGTTAATTTGGAACTTATTTCTTATTTGATTCGGTCAGCCACAAAATATAAGTCGTGTAGTGAAACAAATTATCTCGAACTTGAGATCTATGATGAATTTAAATCTGGTTTGGCACACAGATTTTTACTCAAGTGCTGTATATTTGAAGCAAGCTGTATAACCTCCAATTGTGCAAGGAATAAATATGAAGTGAATACAAGTATATATATATATATATATATATATATATATATATATATATATATATATATATATATATATATGTAGCGTTCCCAGGTACCCTATTTTAAAAAGTGCAATTTGAACTTATTCGCAATAATGCAAATTCAAAGAACAAAACAATCGCTAGCGATTTATCTTGACAAGAATGCTACTATTACTCAAATTAATTGCTTGCCTTACATTGACTTTCCGGGCAATAATTAAAACCTTAGAATTTATTTACAAGTCTGATATTTAATTACTCGCAACCCTCAAATCTGATAAAAACAATTGGCTGTCTAGTGTTAGGTACGCTGTGCTAATTGAATTAGATATGCTTGGATGAGGTTAAGTGTTGCATCATGCGGGACAGGTAAAAAAGGAAACTACTCAAATTAAAATTAACGAGCTTTGCGTAAATGATGTTTCATCCCGTTAATTTACTACGTTGGGAAAGAACCACCAAGAAAACTCACTTTATTCGTAAATAAGTAATTGCACAAGTACAATAATCAGTCAAATCACAAAAAAAAAACAATGAAAGGGTTCAATATATAACAAAACACCATTAAATCAGATTAAAGTGCGCACAAAATTAATACATTAAGGAACAAAAAAATGAAAAAGCAGTTTAGTAAACACATAAACACAATAAAAAAAACAAACATACACAATTGCGTTAAATAAATCAGATTAAAAACACCAAACATGTGGCCCTATATAACCAATAATGCCGGTATTTAAGTAAATAAGCACATAAAACAATAAAGCAAATTACGGTACATATAAAATACAATAACAGCAAAATTGCACAGGTGATAATAAAATAAAGGCAAGGACAAAAGAAAATAGGCAAGGAATTTACACGTACACAATTGTTTAGTGACTAATAAAGCACAAAATACACATGTACAATTACAATAAATTACATATAAAGATAAATTAGTCGCAGGCAAACAATTATAGTTAACAGACGGAATCAAAAACACAAAAAAAACCCATTAAAACAAAGCCTTACAAGGGTGCAAATAAATCATAACAACGTGACCGATACACAAGCTTGAGTGACTGCTTTAGAAAATACAGCGCCCCTTTCTCAGTTTGCACATTTATTTATTAGAAAAACAAGTAAAAATGGAATTCGAAGTGTTTTAAGGTCATATGGACCCGTGTGTGCGCAAACCCTCAGTATCGCCTATTTACAATTATAACCGGGATTTATCTTTACACGTTTGTTCACGCCCACCTCTACACAAATATAAACAGTCAACAATGCCAAGTCACACTAACAAGGAGAAGCGCACCCCTTTTTTTAACAGATTTCAACTTAAGGAGCCGGCGTGCGTAATTAGATACTTTTTGCAAGGCAATGATTGATTTTTAATACGTTACATAGGCTTAATGAATTGTTTGCTACGAGCTTTAATTACATTAAAATACCTACTTACACTTGAATATATTAATTTTTGGAAAAAACCTACACAAAAAGAAAAGGATGAACTCGCGTTTTTAGTTGTTTTCCTAAAATATACAAGATCGGATATATTTATAGACAGAACCGTTTACAATGAGGGTTTATAAGTAAGCAATCCAATCAATCCGGCTCAATCAAAACTCTAAACGCAACTGCCTTCCCATACGCCTTCAATTACCTACTCCTGGAATCAAACCCCCGTTTTTCAAAAGTAATAAAAAAAACAAAAATTATTACGTGAGAAGATTTTTCACTCATTATTTAACGAAATCTTAATTTTAAAAATATGCACTAGTCTGTAGAAAAACCTACGTCCAATATCGAATTTCCTAGTACCAAACAAAGATGTCTTTTGATTTGCGACTTAATTATTGACTAGTGACGTTTTTACACCGAGTATGTGCGCCTAGAAATTTTCAACGATTCGTTACGCAAGTCTCGGCAGAACACCTGTTTCTCTAACCTAATAGATGTTTTCTTTTTCTTTTCAACCCTTACTCAACTATCAATTACGTACATTCCAATATTTCTTACATAAAACACATAAAATAAAGTATCACGGAAATCATTAGCGACTCACGACTTATTCTCAAGATATTAAACACCCATTATTTATTTTTTCTATGGCGGTACAATTGCGATTTGACAAACATTTTATTACAATAATAACATTTTCTCGGTCCGCTACCTACAATATATATATATATATATATATATATATATATATATATATATATATATATATATATATATATGGTTGATTTTAGGTTTCCGCGGTGTAGTATGAAACACTGTTGTTTATCCGGGCGTTGTCTCGCGTCTTCTGGTGATGTTTCTGACTCCTGCCAGTACAAAAACGACGTTTCGGCAAAGTCTCATTTGCCATTTTCAAGTTTTCTCCTTCTCCAACTGATTCGTTCGGCTCCGTGTTACTCGAATCGAATCGAGTTCGATTCGAGTAACACGGATTTGGATTAACGCCCTCTTTTAAAATAGAAATCATTAATATTTGAATACTGGTTTAATAATTATATTTTGCATCAATAACGTTAATATCAAGTTTAATGACGTTCTACTAAATTTGATAAATGTATATTTATTTATTATTTTCAATAAGCGTACTTACATTATTGCGCAATATTGGTCGATTCAGATCTCATACGACTTTAATATTAATTGCGACGTTTTTTTTTCTAAACTTGTATTACAAGCTGGTTATTTATTGGGTTCGATACCAATTAGTTGAAAAAATTTGAGTGTACATGACCAATATATAAAAAAAATATAAAAAGTGCAATGGGGATTGATTATTCTAATCCTAATTAAACGCATTAAGGAGTAACTCATACTATAACGTACTACTTTTAAACAACCTTAGACTGCCTAATTGCAATTATGGCTTATGTATAATTTTGCTCCCACTATAAGTTTAAAACTAGAAATCACCCGCCATTTGGAGGTTTCGATGAAGGAATGGCTTTTAACTCCTTCGTTGCAGTTTCTTTTATTTTATCTAAAATCTCTCGAAAATCTCTCCACGCAGCGGTAATTTAGGTTTTGTTTGATCAAGTTTTGTTGGCGTGTTTGGCAAACACAAATAATCGGCCACTATGCTTGCTTTGTGAGAAGGAGGTCATTTTCTACGCACAGCATCTCTCAAACGACTAATTAGGGTCAGGTAATACTCCTTATTGATTGTTTGACCCGTTGCCACGCACTTTTAATACACAATGCCTCGATAATTAAAGAAAACTGTGAGCATAACTTTTATTTTTGATCGACTCACGCGATTTCTTCAGTTCTGATTCATTGTCATAGCGCTACACGGATGATTGTTGGCTAGTTTCGACATCATATCCGTAAACCCATGTTTCGTCACCAGTAATTATGGATTTCATCATACCTATACCTCTAAAATCATCTTTCGGAACTCGCAATTCAGGTCTATTAGCACAAGTTGCGCGTCATACCCAAAATAACTTTTTCGAGGTTATCATCGGTTGTCGATGTCGAACGTTGAACATAAGTGTCGGTGAAGGTTTATCGACCTGATAGAAAAATATTTTTTCCAGGCGATAAAGCGCGCACGATTTAAAATACAAATTGATCATAGTAGTAATGCTTTCTTTCAGATATCCCACAAAAGATAATAATGCGAAAAAGCAATTAATCTTACAAAACGCTAATCAGACAAGCACAGAATTAAGATCATCACGCCTTGATAGAAGCTATTTTGAACGTTTGTAAGTAGCGGATTGCGATAATTTTATTATTGCAACAAACATTTTTTAACTCGAAATTGTTACCGCGATAGGAAAGTTAATTAATAGGGTTTAACATATTTTATTAAATATTAAGTCGTTATTTGAGCATGGTTTTCGGAGTATTTTATTTTTGTACCTAATATTTGGCTGAGGTTGAAAAACATGTGTTTGAGGTTTAATTAGCAGGTGTACGCTTAAAAGTTGCTTTACTGAAGGGGCGTAACGAATCACTGGAAATTCTTATGCGCACAATCTTAATGTAAAAATGCCACTAGTTAGTAATTAATTACGTCAGTACAAACTGGAATCAAAGTCGTCTTTGTTTGGTACGTGCGAACTTGAGACCTAAACGTAGCGCTTGTTACGGACGAATGCATATTTTTAAAACTAAGATGTCGTTCAATAATTAATATGATACTGTTCCAACATAATAATTTTTTGTTTTTTATTACTTTTGAAAAAAGGGGGTTGATTCCGGGAGTAAATGTAGTTAGTTTTGAAATCGGGGGAAAAGAAGTGACAGAGCGTCGACCGAGCCAGATCGATAGGATTAGTTAAATACCTTCATTGTAAACAGTTTGTCTTTAAAATAATTCTTGTGTGTACATTTTAGTTTGAATTAGCCAACGCTAATTTGTCTTTTCTTTCGGTTGTTAGTTTTAATGTATTTTTCAAATATTAATCTATAAATAACAGTCACCCTTTTTGAAGTTAAAACGCGTAGTATGTTAACGATTTGTGTCTGTGATCAATTAAAGTGTAAGTGGGTATTTTTATACAAATTAAGGCTGGCAACAAATAATTTTTACAAAAGAAAATCGAGCATTACATTGCAAAGGTATTTCATTCGCGCGCGGGATCATTAAGCTGAAATCTGCTAAAATAAAAGACAGTACAGGGATCCCTCACTCTTATATTTGTGTGAATTAGCATTGTTGTTTGTTGTTTGTATTTATATTTGTGTAGAGGTGAGGAGTTGGCGAACGGGTACAGGATAATGCTCTGGTTATTAATTGTAATGTGCAATTGCCAAGTGGGTACATACTCCCGGGTACAGATGACCATTAAACACCCCGAATTTTTGTTTTTATTATTGTTATTGTTGTATAGATGAATGTGTAACCTGAGAAACGGGCGCTGTATTTTTTTACCGCACTCAACCTTATATATCGGTCACGATGTTATGATCTATTTATAACTAACCCTTGTAAGGCTTTGTTTAATGAGTTTTTTATGTGTCAGTTTGTTAAGTAGAATTGTTTGCTTGCGAACTAATTTCTCCTTATATGTAATGTATTGTAATTACGTATGTATTTTGTGCATTAGTAGTCACTAAACACTTGTGTACGTGTAAATTCCTTGTCCTGGCGTTTACCTTATTATCACCTGTGCAATTTTACTGTTGTATTTTATACGTATCGTAATTTGCCTTATTGTTTTATGTGCTTATTTACTTAAAGACCGGCATTGGTTTTAAAGGGCCACATGTTTGGTATTACGATTTTTATTCTGTTTACTTATGACAATTTTGTACGCACTTTAACCTGATTTAATGGTGTTCTTTTTTATATATTTATCCCTTTCATTGTTTTTTTTTGTGTTGATTTATTAATGTACTTGTGTAATTACTTATTTATGAATAAAGTGGGTTTTATTGGTTCTTTCCCACAATAGTACATTAACGGGCTGAACCACCATTGCGCAAAGCGTGTTAATTTTAATTTGAGTAGTTTCAGAGTTTACCTGCCCCACATGATGCAACACTTACCTCATCCAGCCTATCTCAGTCAAATAGCACAACGTACCCACCACTAGACGGCCACTTCGTTTGATCAGATTTGAGGTTTGCGAGTAATTAAATATCAGACTTGCAAATAAATTCTAATCTTTTAATTAGTGTCAGGAAAGTCCATGTAAGGCAAGCAATTAATTTGGGTAATAGTGACGTTATTATCAGTAAAGTCAAGATAGATCATTTAGCGATTGTTTCGTTCTTAGATTTACATTATTGCGCATCAGTTCAAATTACACTTTTCAAGATAGGGTACCTGGGGGACGCTACACGTTCAAACAAACGACATATATAGAATTGGCATCGAGTAATGATAAATTCACTGAAAAGTTATTGTACAACACCTTCCATGCATGGCGGTATAGAAGGATTTAGCTAGTTGAGGTCTTCACCGGTAGATGGTAACTCATTAATAAGAAGCAACAACCTCACATATAAAAAGTCAACTTACCAGCTAAAAAATATACTAGAATTGTTAATACTCACTGTTTGAATGAATGTAATTTAAAATGTGTTAGCCGCTTACCTGTAACAGAAAAAGAATTAATTAGAGTTCATACAATAATATAAATATTTATTTCTATGCGCGGTTTAAGTGAAAGTCGTAAGATTGTTTAACACAACTTACTCGGTCCCATTTTTTTTTCACTAATGTTGCTCCTAATCTTCGAAATTTTTTTGCATAATCATGATGATTGACACCATAATTTGGTGCTACTTTGTACCCTAACATAATATTTGTTGCTCGTACTGTAGGTAGCGGATGGCGAAAATGTTATTGTAATAAACATTTTCAAATCGCAATTGTTAGCGCGATAGAAAAGATATTTATGGATTTAAATATCTTGATAATAAGTCGTAATTTGATAATGTTTCCTGAATATTTTATTTTCTGTATTTTACGTAATTGATATTTGAGCAGGGATGAAAAGAAAAAAAAGAAAAACAGGGTAGAATAGCAGGTATACGCTTAAAATTGCCTTTACCGGGGACCGTACCAAATCTTTACAAGTGCTGTATGCACGTTCTTGTGGTAAAAACTTCACAAATGTAACAATAAATTGTATCGGTACATGCAGAGATCAAAGACGTCGTTGTTTGTTACTTTAAAATTCGATATTAGATATACGTTTTTCTACGGAGGAATGCATATTTTAAAAATAAATACTCCTTTTGGTAATTAATCTGTAAGTATTCCCACGGAATGTTTCTTGTTTTTTACATAACTTTTGAAAACGAGGGTCGATGTCGGGAGGAAATACAAGTAGTTGAAGTCGGAGGTGGGAGGCAGTTGCGATTAGTGTTTTGATTCAACTGGATCGATTTTATTGTTTAATTAGAAACTCTCATTTTAAACCGTTATGTCTATAAATATTTTTTTCTTGTAAATTTGAGAAAAACTAAAAACGCTAATTCGTTATTTTCTTTTGTGTAGGTTTTAATCTAAGTGTTTTCAAAAATTAATCTATCAGTAATCAGGCGTCGCGTCGAGTCTATACCGCGTATCTTAACTGTTTGTGATAACGTGTTTAACTAAAGGGAATAGATTCAAGTGTAAGTAGGTATTTCAATGTAAATTAAAGCTCGCAGCAAATAATTCTACAAGCCTATATCACGTATTAAAAATCAATCATTGCCTTGCAAGAAGTGTCTAATTACGCACGCAGGTTCATTAAGTTGAAATCTAGTAAAAGAAGAGGGGTGCGCTTTAGACAGTATCGTAGCCCTACTCATTGTTAGAATGACTTGGCATTGTTGTCTGTTGATTATGTTTGTATGGAGAGAGTTGTCGTGGACAAAACATGTAAAAGATAAATCTCGTTTATAATTGTACACAGGCAATACCGATTATTTATACACACACACGCGCGCACACACACACACACACACACACACACACACGGGTCCAGATGATCGTAAAAACTCCATTTTTACTGTTTTTATTGTTTTGTATAGATGAATGTGTAAGCTGAGAAAGGGACGCTGTATATTCTAACGCAGTCATGCAAGCTTGTGTATCGGTCACGTTGTTATGATTTATTTACCCTTGTAAGGCTTTGTTTTAATGAGTTTATTTTTTAGTGTCTTTGATTCAGTCTGTTTAATTAGAATTGTTTACCTGCGAACTAATTTCTCTTTATATGTAATCTATTGTAATTGAACGTATGTATTTTGTGCTTTATTGGTCACGATACAATTGTGTATGTGTAAATTCCTTTCCTATTTTTTTTTTGTTCTTGCAGTTACCTTATTATTACCTGTGCAATTTAACTATTGTTATATTTTATATGTACTGTAATCTGCCTTATTATTTTAATTGCTTATTTACTTAAAGACCGGCATGATTGGTTGTATAGGGCCACATGTTTGGTATTATAATTTTATTCTGATTTATTTATGACACAATTGTTGGTGTGATTTTATACTGTTTGGTTTTTTTTATTGTGTTTATGTGTAGTTAAACTACTTTTTTTTTTTTTTTGGTTCCTTAATGTTATAATTTTGTACGCACTTTAACCAGATCTAATGGTGTTTTGTTATATATAGAACCCTGTCATGGTTTTTTTGTCATTTGATTTATTAATGTGCTATTACTTATTTACAAATAAAGTGGGTTTTCTTGGTGGTTCTTTCCCAACTTAGTAAATGAATGGGTTGAACCATTATTTGCGCAAAGCGCATTAATTCTAATTTGAGTAGTTTCATTGCTTACCTGTCCCACACGATGCTACCATTAACCTCATCCAAGCCTATCTAATTCAAATAACGCAGCGTAGCTACCACTAGACGGCCAATTTTTTTTCCAATTTGAGGTTTGTGAGTAATTAAATATCAGACTTGTAAATGAATTCTAACGTTTTAATTATTAATTTGAGTAATAGTAGCATTATTGGCAGTAAATTCAAGACAAATCACTTAGCTATTGTTTTGTTCTTTAATCTGCATTATTGCGAATAAGTTCAAATTATGCTTTTCAAGATAGGGTGCCTGGGGACGCTACAGTACACTTCATAAATTTTTTTACAACAAATGATGGTATAAAAATGATTAATAAATTATAATTTTGTGCTAATTTGGTTCTATTTGGTTACTCTAAAATGAAACTTGTTGCTCATATTTTTCATAAAACGTTTTGGATAAAACGTCATCGAAATCACGTAACGTATCAGTCCAATTATTTTATAAAAAATGCAATCAAAAATTTTAATTTCAAATACAAGCAACAAGCTTTGCTTTAGGGTAATAAAGCTGCACCAAATTATAATCTTTCAATCATCCTAATGTCATGTTATGAGATTTTCGAAATTTCCATAATGTTTTAAACCCGAACATTATTTTATGACAAATAACAAATTCTATTTTAGTGTAAGAAAGTTGCTAAATTTTACAAAAAAATGCGAGCATTAAATACCATTATGGAGTTAAGAATTACCAATAATTTTGCACAAACTATAGTGTATTATTGATCCTGATACCATGGTTTGTTATAAGGTTTCGGTGATTACCATAACGTTTTAGCCAAAAAGTTTTGTACAAAATGCGACCATCAAATGCCATTTTTAAGTTAAAAAATAGCACCAAATTATGGCATATAAATCATTGGGGTACCATGCTTTGTTATAAGGGTTTCACGACATTTTAGCCCAAAAAATTTATGAAAAATACGAGCAATAAATTTTATTTTAGGTTAACCACATACCATTAAATTAGCACCAAATTATAGAAACAAATAAGTTTCCGTCGTTTGACAAAAGTTAGCGCTACCAGTAAGTTATGATTAAAATTGTCAGAAGTAAAACATCATTATAGTAAGGTAGGACATCTGTCAACAACATAACATCAAATATTAATGATTTTTTATCAGTATAATATATCCTTTTGTGTGCGAAAATGTCGAGTTTTGAGCCGAATAAACGTCATTTGCGGGAACTTTTGAATTTGAAGAAATCTGCAGCTGAGGCGCATCGGTTGCTTGTTGCTGATGCTGCCTTAAGTGATAAAAGTTGTCGTAAGTTTAATAACGGTGAATCTGACAGAGAACGTATAGGAAGGCCGAAAGTGTACGACCAAGTTGACTCAAAAACAAGGAAAATGGGTTCCACATGAACTGACGCCTACAAACGTTGAGCGTCGATCTTTGGCATGTGAAATGCTGCTTTACCATCATAAAGAAAAGGGTTTTCTGGATCGTATCATTATTGGTGATGGATCCAATGTGATAACCCAAAAAAGGAGAAATCATGGTCTGACCATGCTTCAACATCTACAGCTAAACCAAAAATTTGTTGTGCATTTGGTGGGATCAACTTGGTGTCGTGTATTATGAGTTGCTTTAACCGAACGAAACTATTATTAGGGCTGTCTACCGAACACAATTAATAAGATTGAGTAGAGCACTCAAGGAAAAGCGCGTCTAATACTACTCCAGACACGACAAAATGTTGCGATACCACAAAAATTGGGTCGATGCGTGTATAGCCTCATAAGTTGAAGCATTCTTTCGACACGGTATCCGTATGCTGTCAGAAAGATGGGAAAAAGTAGTGGCAAGCGATGGATATAATTAGTGGAGTTGATCGGCCTATTTCCACAGTTTATGCTTTTTGAGCGCGACGTATTTTGTCTGAGGTACCTTGTATATATGGTATTATCGCTGTATATCTAGGTTCTTCTTTTTCGGTTACTCTTTCCCTGTTTAGGTTAGGTGTTAGATCGGGGTAGCCATTTTCATTGAGTGTTCTAGCGATATTTTCTTTTTCTCTGTTCAGGTCCTCTTGCTTTGAGTATAGTGTTTTTGCTCTATAGTACAAGCATTTTGCCACATCTAACTTCATGTTTTTGTGGTGATTGGAGTTGTAGTGTAGGTACCTCCCCGTGTGGGTAGGTTTCCTGTATACACTTGTCGTGAAAGTGTTGTCATTCCTGTGTACAAGTACATCCAGGAATGGCAGTTTTTGTTCCGACTCCAACTCCATTGTGAATTTGATGGACGGTGCGCGGCTATTTAGATGATTTAGGAATTCATCTAGCTTATGCTCTTGTTGGTAGAATTTGTCCTCTACCAACAAGAGTTTGGGATGCCAATGGGTTCCCCACTATCACCCATAGTGAGCAATATATATATATATATATATATATATATATATATATATATATATATATGGAAGACTGAAGACCAAGCAATATCCGAATACACAGAGAAACCAAGGATGTGGCTTAGATACGTGGACGATACATTTTGGCAACACGGCAACCGAAAAAGAAGAACCTAAATATACAGCAATAATACAATACATACAAGGTACCTCAGACAAAATACGAAGGATAGGCAGCAAATACAAGATACGCACTGCGTTCAAATCGACCAGAACGCTCAGGGGAATACTAACCAAAACCAAACCATACAAGATCAGAATTCCAAGAATTGTGTATAAAACCTACCATGCGAATGCGGCAGAGCATACACAGGAGAGAGAGAGCAGTAGACCACTCAAAGTGAGAACGCAGGAACATAAGAACAACGTCCGCAAGGGCGAAACAGAAAGATCAAGAATCGCCGAACATGTCTGGAACGAAGACCACCGCATCCAATGGGATAACATACAGATAGTGGCAAAGGACGAGAACACAACTTGTCGGAAACTCAAAGAAGCCACATACATTTCCATTAGCAGAAAATCTAATAAGCCAAGCTAGTTCAGAAATGAAACCCAGTTCTAAAAAATATATATTGGATTACTCAGTGGCTCAGTGGTAAAGGTGTCAGGCTAGTAAGTGAAAGGTACCAAGTTCGAATCTGAGAGTAGTCAAGTGCTTGGGAAAAAATTATATATAACATATGAATTCGACTCAAGTGCGAAAACAATCCTTCTCAGGACTAAGCCTGATGGAAGCAGAGTCCGCTTCCGAAACGTTGCGCTCAAAAAGCATAAACTGTGGAAATACGCCGATCAACTCCACTAATAGGAAACCACAGTTACAAAACACTTACAATACAGAAATGGATACAAATTAGCTAAGTACTTGTACGTTGGCTGTACTGGCTCTATATTAAGCAGACACAGCCTTTAATTTTTTGTTAATTATAGGCGCACTAATTTTTTTTTTTTTTGGTAACAAATTATGGTACGGGGTTCAAAGGATTGTGCTGTAATGGCTATGCTAATTTTATGTGCGTCAATACATCGCCTTTTTGAAGCGAGAAACCTTCTCAATTAAGATTAAGAAGGGTATAAAGGGTGTTATCCTTTAGTTTTATTCAAAATAAAAATGATAAGTTACAGTGACCTAAATGTCAAACAAAGAAAATTTAGTCGTTTACAAGTAACTTAGCCAATACTTAAATGAACAGAACCATCTAAAACTTTGATATTATCCGATAGTGTAAGAAGGAATAAGGTCAAACATGTTTCCGAAAATAATTGAGCTAAGGGTACACAATATGTTAACAAACTTATTTGTGAAATTTTAGAAGAACGTGTCTTTAAAATAGGTCAGTTGTTTATTGTAATGCAAGTTCTAAGTTAATAATCGTATAAATAAATGTTGTAGCGGAACTTTCTTACCGAATTACAGCTAATTTTAAAATTATTCTGCAAATGAGCTATGGAGATGAGAAAAATATTTGCATAACATAAACGAAATTTCAGCACGAACTTGAAGCTTTGGTTTAATTTAAAATCTTAAATTGTAAATTCTAATTGTGGAGAAAACAAATCTTTAGATTAACATCAAAGGGCACATACTTCCTTTCATAAACAGTCTCAGTGGTTTAGACTACTTTATGAAAATGTATTCAAAGTAGACAAGCGAAGGGTGTTCTATCACAGAAACGTATAAAGAGATGACAGACAAGGGATTCATCTCTGTAGATGACACACTAGGGTAATTTGAAAACAAATCGAATCTATCTTACAGTTTTTGTGTTGTTTTTGGGTGTCAAAAGAATATATTGGAAAGTTCAACTTTGAAAAAAAATTATGCCAGAAAGAAACGAGGGTGGACTAAATAAATATTTCTTTCCGTTCAACTTTAATATGGACGGTTATTGTATTACTTCAGTATCTACTTTGTAATCGCACAGAAAAGACGCATTAATAACAGTAATTAATTTACTTCTTTACTCTTGAAGGATTTGTATATGTTTGGACGCAATTAATCTGAAATTAAATTTTAGTATCACTTTATAAATGAGTACAGATTGGCAATAGTGAGACGTGCTGAACATACATTTGTGACGTATATAATTTCATTCGCCATGCTGTACTCCACATTCATAATTTTAAGTTTGTGTAAATGTACATAAAAATTTCACTCTAGGTAAAATCCTATACTACGCCATTGACTCATATATCATGCATTCTCTAATCAATTTATAATTTTCCAATTTGTGGGGCTAAGTAATTATTTAATTCATGGTTGTATACTTTTATTTACTTATTTCTACACTGAAATTAACATAACGACATAATTATATACCTTGTACTTCAAATTTCTAGTGATAATAAGTAGAACTTAAAATAACTTATAATATCACAAAAGAATAAATTAACTGAAAGACATGCTGTTCTACATTTAATATTAATTAATCAATCTACACTAAATTGGGATCAAATCGAAGATACTAATTTATTGAATAAAAACTATTATATGTTCCTTTTTCAACGAGCTTGCTCCGGAAGTAAAGTTGGTTTTATGGGTATATTGTTGCGTGATACCTTCGAAGAATAAATGCTACAATTGTTACTAAAATAAGCGTTTTACTTTCTGGCTATGTTTACGATTACTTATTGCAGATATGAACTCCATTATCTACTGATTGCTGATATACCTCTGGCCGTTATCTGTCTCTTCAGGGACGTCGTACCAGGTTACTGTAAATTAAACTATGCTAACAATTATATACCATCAATCAATTACCGGTTTACACCAGTGTAAATTGCGTAGCTTCTATATTGAATATAATTGCTTGCGTCGAACTATTTTAATTATTTGTGCCAGTTGCGTGTTACCTAAAATATTGAATTTTGATTAAATGAATATGCGAAATTTACTATATATATATATATATATATATATATATTTAGCGTCTTTGAACTTATTTGCAATAATGCAAATGCAAGAACAAAACAATCGCTAAGAGATTTCTCTTGACTTGACTGACAATAATGTTACTATTACTCAAATTAATTGTCTGCCTTACTTTGACTTTCCTGGTAATAATTAAAACATTGGAATTTATTTACAAATCTGTTATTTAATTACTCGCAAACCTCAAATCTGATTAAGTGGCCGTCTAGTGGTAGGTACGTTGTGCTATCTAAATTAGATAGGTTGGATGAGGTAAGTGTTGCATCATGAGGGGCAGAAAAAAAATGAAACTACTCAAACTAAAAATCAACGAGCGTTGCGCAGCGGTGGTTCAGTCCGTTAATCTAATATTGTGTATAAATTAAATAACACAAAAACAATGAAAGGGTTAAATATATAACGAAACACCATTAAATGAGGTTAAAGTGCGTAAAAATTATAACATTAAGAGAAAATGAATAAAAAGCAGTTTAGTTACACAGAAACACAATAATAAGAATAAATACATGTAGTCACACGCATAATTGGGTCATAAATAATGAAAATAAAAATCATAACAGAAATCATAACACCAAACATGTGGCCCTTTAAAAACCAATCACGCCGGTCTTTAAGGAAATAAGCACATAAAATAAGAAAGTAAACTACGTTACATATAAAATATATCAACAGTAAAATTTGACAGGTGATAATAAGGTGAAGGCAAGGACAAAAGAAAATAGACAAGGAATTTGCACCTACCGAATTGTTTAGTGACCACTAAAGCACAGAATACATAAATCAAATTACAATAAAGCTGATACAAAGAGAAAAAAACAATAAAAATAAAAATTCGAGGTGTTTAATGGTTATCAGATCTCGGCAGTGTGTACACGCTTGGTAATTGCCTTTTACAATTAATAACCAAAGTGAGAGGATCCTGCAATGCCTTTTATTTTAACACATTTCAGCGTCCGCGTACGAATAAGATACCTTTTCAGGGCAATGTTTGATTGTTTTAATACGTTACATAGGCTGGTAAAATGTTCGGCTGCGAGCTTGCATTTATATAAAAATACATACTTACACTAGAATAAATATTCCTTTAATCGATCACAGACACAAATCGTTGCCATATGCCGTATAATCCCCGAAACAAAAGACAACTTAGTGTTGGCGAATTCAAAAGAAAAATGTACACGCAAGAATTACTTTAAAGACAAACTGTTTACAATGAAGGTATTTAATTAACCCAAAAATAGATCTGGACACTCTAACTGTAACTGCCCTCCCCCATTCGATTTCAAAACTAACTATTTCTACTCCCAAAAAACCACCCCCGTTTTTCAAAAGTAATAAAAAAACAAGAAACATTAATTTCCGTTGGAATAGTTTCATATCAATTACTGCACGTATTTCAAGTGTTTTAAGCGTGCACCTGCCCCATACACCCATATGTTTTACAACCCTAGACAAATACAAACAATCCCAAATTCCTTACCTAAAAATATATACATAAAATATTTTGAAAACAGCAAATTATGACGTATTATCAAGATATTAAAAATCCACTAATTATCCTTTCTATCGTGGTAACCATGGCGACTTGACAAACGTTTATTACAATAATAAAATTTTCGCGGTTCGCTACCTACAATATATATACAATACATAATATATATATATATATATATATATATATATATATATATATATATATATATATATATCTAACTAGCATCTACTAACTGTAAACCATTAGTTACTGTTTTGGTTTTAACTATCAATTTATATTGACAAAATGTAACTGTGGCTTATAATGCTAAATTTGTATGCTTCTTCGATGATTCAGCTTCAGTCATCGTATTTAGAACTTGAACTTGAATATAAATTCTATTTTACATCTGTATATGTATTTGTCTTTAATTAAGGGTAGAGACTTTGTGGCACGAGCTTTTATTTTTCATTATTATTAACTTTAAATACAGAGAATAACAAGTGAAGATCGCTTTGTTTGAGATAATATTACTAACTCTTTTGTTACGTTAGTACCTATACCCTAGAGCCAAACCGTTTACGTCTTTCGCTTTTGCTTACAATGTTGCGTCGAATAAACAGTGACCTTTGATGTGTTACTGCTCTCTTAGGTATCTGGCCGTTTTTATTGCAAAAAAATGGAATTGTGTATGATTTTTAACTTCATAAATCGATAAAATGCTATTTTATTGCAAAGGAGTTAATTTCTTTGACGTTAAATATACCTCTTGGTTTGTTTAGCCTCGGTGCCGTGTAGGTTTCTGCAGAGATGAGTTGTAACGTGGTTCCTAATTGTAGTTCTCTCTCATGCTGCTTTACGGCTCAAAATTCAAATCTTTCGAAATTTGTAAGTTCGTAAATCGATGATAGATATTTATTACAACATGCAATGTCTCCATTGTGCTGGGAACATGCACAGTGATTTTATTGCAAATGGTTTGCGGTTCAAAAACCTTAAAGCACATAAATAGCTTGTAAATTGGTCGAAACAATTCACCCTAACTCATAATTATGACATAAGTTGGCGTTTCTAACTTAAATTATACCACAAGAGTGCGCTGTAAGCTGTATGCTAACTTCTAATTGACACATTAAGGAGGAGTGAGATAGAAGAACCTTTCAAAGTTTTAAGTTCTGTCAAAACTTCCTTATTCCTAGATTCAAGATGTAGGAACCGAAGATCAGGACCAATTCGTTCAAAGGGACCTTATTCAAAGATGTTGAAATTAACTTCTGCCAAAAGGGCCTCAGATGAACAAACAAGATTCCTGATGTTGGAATAAGATGTTAAATTCAGCCAAAGGGCAATTAAGATTAAAAGATGGCGGAACATAAAAACAGGGTGCCGGAAAGTCAAAAAGGTACAGGGAAACAAAATGGGCATAAAGAAAAAGAGCTTCTAATAAGCAGGCAGGCGGATAGATCATGTGAACCAGTGAAAAAACTGTGTCAGCATTCGATAAAAATTGATACGAAAAAAATTTTGACTCGTTTGGACACTTTCCGATATGTGGTTCATGAGAAGAATACAGCGTTTTAACATCTATAACGGGAATCCCCTACAGGATTTCCACCCGGACGTATATGATTAGTACGCTATAACCCTTTCATAGTTTAGGTTTTGTGATTTATCGATGTCTGATTTTGTAAATGTGTTTTTTACTACATGTTTAATTGTAAATGATGAGATAATTAAGTTAATGTATAAAACATAATCGGAAAAACGTTGATGAGTTTTTATTTTTTGCTAAAAGTGATAGAAGTATTACATGAAAACTGAAACGCTTGCGTTATATGAAAAGCATGTCCTTGGTTTTACGTATGTTACGTTACCAAATAAAAACAAACTCAGAATCAATAAAAGAAAATAAAAACTAGTCAAGCGGTTCGTAAAATGCAATTAAAAACGTATTATGAGTCAGTGAACAATTTAAAGTGCCGATAAGAAAGACATGAGTTCAACATTACGTCATAAAATACTCAACCACGGCTTCTGTTGTCCCCAAGTGAAAGATATGACTTTGATATTAGGTAGTCCTTAAAAGTAAGAATGACTCATGGATTGCATTTTCTCCAAATTAAAAACACGACCTCGGTACTAAGTGATAAAGTGGTGACTCATAAGTGCAAAACCGCGTTGTAGACCACCTTAGCGCCGTTTTTGGTTGAGTTAAGAAGGTGGATGTAGCATCCATTATTGCTAGTAAAATTTTTTATAGAAAAAGTGCTGTACCATTTGTATGGAAGTTATTTTAAACTATTATATAAAAGTTTGAGACGATTAATCAAGAGTGAAATTTGTCCATTTGGGAATTATTAAGCATACAAATCCAGATTTATTTCAACCTGCGTAATATTACGCAACTATTTGCAAAAACGCTGACCCAACATGCCACATTTCGTTATCTACAGTGTGACCAAGAATAAGGTATTCTGATGCCATCAATTACTCACAACATTAATTACTAACAATTTTAAGTATTCATTAGGTTATAACGTTAGTAACATTAGCATTAAGTATTTCAGTTTATAATTAAATATAGGTAGTGTAATAAAACTTGTTGCTGTAGAAATTTCTTTTAACTTTATTGTATAATGGTTTACTTGTTTATTCCATGTTTAAAAACAAGTTGGTATCCGAGTATTTAACAATTAGTTTCAGGAAGAAGCAACCCCGATTTTAAAGCGAACATATCTAGGTACATGTAAATATCTTTTGGTTAATCAGGCAAATCGATAATTGTATGAACCTGGCCCACTTTAATCTACAACTGAGCATAAGATACCAAATCTTCTATTTATTACCTCAACTGTTAAATAGCTAAAATTTGTAGCCATGGGTGTAGAAGTATTTACAGAACCTAAAAAGGGGATGAATAATACGTGACGCAAATCAGAACCGGCGACCACATGCAAATCAAAAGGGCTTCAAGTGCCGAACGCAAATCAAAAGTGGCGTCAGGTGACTCCTTTCCTACGCCAAGAGTGGTAGAAAAGTGGCGTTTACTACTAATGGAATATCATTGTATGACAGATTCTATTTTTCAATGTTTTAGTGAGATAAGTGTGCGTACACATTTACGTTTATATGTTTTCTCCGAAATTGAATCCGCTTTTTTTTTTGGTATTACCTTATAATTTTACTTTAACAGTAGAGGGAGCCCCGGCAGATACCAGAAATGTAAGACTGATGCCTCCAACAACCGAATAATTGCTATCCCTTCTATTTTGTCTAAAATTATAGAAAAGGCCATCAATGAGCAACTTATTTCTTTCATTGAAACTTCCAAACTCCTCAGTGACCACCAATACGGTTTTATGCGACCAAAGTTTGAAATAATACAGTAGAATAAGCCGGTAAAACAGTTGTGGTCGCTTTAGATATAGCAACGTATTTGACCAAGTTTGGAATAAGAGTTTACTTGCCGAACTTACGTTGTTTGGATTAAACAATACGCTCATCAACTAGGCTTCTAGTTCCCTTTCTAAAGGCGAACACGTGCCGTAATTAACGGCTTCTTTTAAAAGAAATTGACATTAACGCGGGCGTGCCACAGGGATCAGTTATAGCTCATACACCTTTTCTGCTGTACATAAATCATCTTAATTCTTCAACGACTAATCCGATTGATTGCTTTGCTGGCGAGAGCACTCTTCATTGTAGTTCATTTCAATCTACTCATAATGGTAATTTACCTTCTATCTAAAATCAAGACATCTACGCTGAAATGACAATTTTGATCAACAAAGACATTCAACGTATCCGTGAATGGGGACGTAATAATCTAGTTGCACTTAATGGTAATAAAACTCAGTGTTGCCTTGTTTCCGCCAAAAATATCAACCATTTCCTGGTATACGAATGAAAGGTTCAGATCTTTCAGACTCTACTATTTTCAAATCTGTCATGTGTTGACCATCTTCTGTCAGCTATTCATAAATGAGCTACTAAAGCAGCTGCTCGTAAAATAGGCTTTTTGTACAGCATCTAAGTAGTATTTTAACTCCCGACAATTCTTACTGCTTTATAAGGCCCAAATTCGGCCTCGTCTATAATATAATTCTCATTTCTCGGTTAGGTTGGCGTTCCCCAATATGCTTTCAATATCGTTGATCATGTTCAAAAAAGAGCGGTTATGTTTATAAATGCCGTATCCTTAACTTCTGACATAGAGCTTCTTGAGCATAGAAGGATTGTTTCAGTTCTTTCTGTGTATTATCGGTATTATGACTATTGCGCTGCTGAATTACATTCTTTGATATCATCTCGCGCTACGTTTTCTAGCAATACTCGGTTCACTAATTCATATTATCAATATGCAGTACAAATTTCCACTTGTCTTAGTAAACGCAGTACACATTCTTCCACATGGTTTCTAAACTCTGGAATGATCTCCCTAGTTCCTGCTTTCTTTTCATTTATGATATGCAAAATTTAAGGTAACTGTTCATAGGCATCTTTTGGAAATTCAATATCGCCCTATGTGCTTTAGTACGCTAAGCTAAACTTGTTCAAGAACACATGTAATACCAATCGAAATGTGACCTGTGACTACTGCTTTGCTGGTCTAGATTTGGCTTTAAGTTCTTAGGAAATTCGTTAACAGTAGTGGAAACTTTAAAAAAAAGTACAAAACGTTTGTGCCTCCTAAAGTTTTACCCAGAAGGAATCGTGAGGAAAAAATATCACTATTTGGTTTCACTAAAAAGACAAGCAATGGTGTTGTATGTTCTAAAAAGAAATAAGAATGTAGTAGTGTTATCGACAATGCACCACAACGAATAATGTAGTGCAGAAGAGCATAAGAAACCTGAAATAATTACATATTATAGCACCAAGACGAGGTTGACACGATGGCTCAAATGGGGTATAGGTATATTCTCAAAAGAAAAAACGAACCGTTGGCATATGTAATTTGGACAATATTGCATCCATCGTGGTACCAAGGAAATCATGAAAGGATATTATTTGTAACATTTACGGCAGAAAACTTGGTCTTGCCCCAAAAGAAAACGCTCGAGAAGTACAGATAGCAAGCATTGTATGAAAAAATTAATTTCGTATTTACAGGGTGTTACATATTACCAGGGTGAACCAAACATACTTTTTTTTACACCCTATATAATATTTCAAATTTAGATTAAGCTCATCTCCCCCATACTTCCAATATCGGGTTTCATTACGTTATACAGTATTTCAAAATGTCAAATCAGTCTCATTTCAACGTCCTGTATACCTAACAATACTTTTTCTAGGCATAACTTTTGACAAACGTACTTTTTTTAAATGGGACACCCTATATATTATTTCAAATTTAGATTAAGCTCATCTCCATACTTCCAATATAGGGTTTCATTACGTTATACAGGGTATTTCAAAATGTCAAATCAGTCTCATTTCAACGTCCTGTATACCTAACAATATTTTTTCTAGGCATAACTTTTTGACATTGGTACAGTGTTACGAGAAAGTGCTATTTCTTTATTATTGCACCAATTGAATATAGATGATTTTGTAAATTTTTCAAATGAATCACCCTGCATTTTATTTTAAAACGTGAAAATACACTTTATGTTCTTTCATTTTATTAAGCACTTCCTATAGCTGAAATCGTTAATTTCTGAGATATTTTCAATTTAATAACAGAAAGAGATTTTTTTAAATTTCCATTATAACAAGTTGGCCGTGAATAAATAAAAGTGTGACAAATTATTATAAAAATTCAAAAAATATCGGTTATTAAGATAAAATTCTTATAAAATTAATTAATTTCGTAATAAATGTTCAAAATATTCACCGAAAACATCAATACAGCATTGCAGTCGATCTCTGGAATGCTTTTCGTATTCTATTCTTCATATCAGTGGTTAGAGGTATTTGATACACACGGTTTTTCATATAACCACACTTGTAGAAGTAAATTTTACTTAAGTCTGGTGAACGATCTGGCCATGCAATGGGTCCTCTTCCACCATCTTCCAGGAAAATGGTTAAGATGATTATGAATTAATCTAGTGTGATGTACCGAACTCCGTCGTCTAACAACCACATTCTTTGACGAATATTAAGAGGGACGCTTGCCGACAGTAATGGTAAATGATTTTCTAAAAGTCCAAATAAACCTGACCATTCACTGTTCCATCGAAAAATGTGGTCCAATTACGTGATCTCCAACTATACCACCCCAAACATTCAAAGACTACCTAGTTTGACTATGAGTTGCTATAAGATGGGATTACTTGTCGAATAATAATGGAAATTGTGTCTATTCAAAATTCCATTTTTATGGAACGTACCTTCGTCTCCAAGCAGGACAAAATCAAATTCGCCTGATTGTGGATTTGTTGTTGAGCCCATTCACAGAAGCAACCTTCTGGGATAGTTATCTTCGAGTAATTCTTGATGCAACTGATATGGTATAGATGCTTCTTATTTTACGCAGTATTCTTCGGACGGACCTGTCACTAATATTATGCTGACGCGAGATTTTTAAATTCATTTTCCTCGTTAAGTCAGGTTTTGGTTCTTTCCTTTTTCATAATCTACTGAACCTGTCGATTAAACCGATCTACTAACCTTTCCAACGTTATTTTCTGGGTTGTCTTCGTGCGGATATCTCTTGTAAATTCTTTGTGCTAATAAACAATTTTTCCTATAAACACTACACAATCTCAAAGAAGTTTGTTAAATGAATACTAATTATTACTGAATAGTATCTATCTGTCATTTGTTCACGTAACTTGTTATAATATCTCAGAAATTAACGATTTTAGCTAGATGCTTAATAAATGAAAGAACATAAAGTGTATTTTCACTTAAAAAAAAAATTGACAAAATCATGTGTGAGTTTTGGCTCGCTTTATATTCAATTGGTGCAATAATAAAGAAATAGCACTTTCTCGTAACACATGTCAAAAAGTTATGGCTGGAAAAATTATTGTTAGGTTGTTCTGTCTAGGGTATACAGGACGTTGAAATGAGAATTATTTTTGTACAATTGACCATAACTTTTGAAATACCCTTATAACGTAATGAAACCCTATATTGAAGTATGGGGAGATGAGCTTAATCTAAATGTGAAATAATATATAGGATGTCCCATTTAAAAAAAAGTATGTTTGGTTCACCCTGGTAATATGTAAATATAAAAATAATTTTATAATGTGATGTTTGAAGTTGCCTATAATTTTTGTAAATAACTTTTTTTGATATATCCTTTAATAACGGACATATGTTACTTCGACGCACTAATGCCGCACCCTGTATGTTAGTTACGATCTTCTTCATATATTTTTCGCAAATCAACTCGGTATACAATCAACTAATCAATAAATCTGGTAATAACGCACAGGGGTCCAACGGACCCCGTGTGCACCGTTGCGTTATAATCTCGGCCTACCCGGTTAAATTAACATCAAGCCATCAAATAAGGTCCTAATAAGCAAAGGCTTGTACCTGTCAAACATTTGGAAAGAAAACGTCTGTATGTAGACAAACGTTACAACACCGGTGCGAGTAGCGAAAGATTTAGGCTTGACCCAAAAAGCAAGCCAATTTTTTAAACTTAGAAACGGTTGTGTTTAGGGATAGGGTCATGTTAACAAATGTAGTAGATTTTTAAATTCTTAGCACGATGCCGTTGAGAAAATTGAGACATTATAATTGAACAGTGGCGTAGTTACATATTCAGCGCCTCCTTTTTTCTCACAAAATTATTTAATGACCATTGATTTAAAATTTTTAAATATATGACATATTCACACAGTAACATTGAATTAATTAAACATGATTATGTTATAAACTACATTAAAACATTTACAAATCCTAAAACTGTTTTTTATTCCTTTTTCTATTGCAATCGCAATTAATTTATCCACATTAAGTTGACCAGCGATTGTTTTTTCAATTGATATTGAGGTCAGAGAGCTAAGACGGGATTGAGACATGCTGCTTAGTAAATATGTTTTGATTAATTTGAGATTTGAAAAGCTTCGTTCTACTGTCGCTGTCGACACCGGTAAAGTTAAAAAAATTAGACACGCCGTAATAATACTTCAGAAACTACTTGAGGCTGGGGTGTAAATTATCTGAAGAATAAGCCGATTTCAACATTTCGGAATCAGCCAAAATAGTTTCATCAGATGATGCGACAAGATATACTGGCGATAAACATTTAAAAAGTCTACATAATCCACGCACGGATTTAAATCTAATATGTAATTGATTATACTATGTCAATAGGTGGTAGGCATGTATACTCCATGCCAGCCGGGGAGGTACCACCACCCTTACCATGGGCTCCTTAATATTGGGTCTCCGATTTTCTGACCTCGGTAAGGGCTGCCGGTTACCTTTTCCATCATCCTTATCTATTCTCATCCTTATTCTTCCTTCTCGCCCTCACTGTCTTCCTATCGGATTAAAAGTCCCAAATTAAAAAATAAGATGGCTGTGGTTTCTAGGGTTATAAATTCCGGACGTAAAATCCTGCCCCACTCGGATGTCCGGGAGGGCAGGGTCCAAGCGACCTCGGTCATCGAAAGTATCAACTTTCTGATTTACTACTGCAACATCCGCGGTATCAGGTATAATCTTAATGCTATTCACCAACATCTTGAACAATTACAACCTGATATATTGTTTCTATCTGAAACACAAGTCTACTCTGAAAGCTCCGAGTCACCCGACTTGCAATTTCCTCAATACCATCTTTAACTTTCGATATAAAGGAGGCGTATGTGCGTACATCAAGGACAGAATTGCTTGCAAGAGGGTTTCTTCATTAGAAAATAAAAACTTTGACGTGATTTGGTTTAAACATTCTGGTCCTAATTTTGTGAAATTATAGTGTTGCATTTATAGGTCTCCTAATGACAGCAACTTTCAAGACTTCTTCGATTACCTTAGTATGAAAGTAGACTATCTCCTGTCTCAGTCTCCATCTTGCAATATCTCATTTGTAGGCGATTTCAATGTTCATAACTCTAATTGGCTTCAATTTTCATCTACTACAAATCCGCTGGTCATAGTGCAGAAACATTTGCTATTTCATGTGATCTCACACAAATGATTTCTGAACCCACAAGAATCCCTGATAACCCTAACCATACTCCACATCTTCTAGATCTCTTTCTTACATCAAACCCTTTTGTTTATAAAACTTCCGTTCTTTCGCTTTAGGTCTTTCCGACCATTGTCTAATAAAAATCATTTCTACTGTACCTAATTCCACTGTTGTTCGCAAAACCGATAGAACCTTGTGGTGTTTTAAGTCAGCTCGATGGAGTGATTTACGGGATTTCTTTGCAACCTTTCCATGGCGTGAATATTATTTTAAGTCGTCCTCTTCTTCGGACATCGCTCTTTCAGTATCTGAAGTCATCCTCATGGGAATGGAGTTATACATTCCGAAAAAACAGTACCGTGTAGGTCATTCACGTTCCCAACCCTGGTTCAATAAGGCTTGTTCTGATGCAATATCTTTAAAAAATAAATGTTACATTAAATGGAAATCTAATAAATCGGTTGACAGTCATGTAGAATACGTTGGTGCTAGAAATATCTGCAAAAGTGTCATCACTAAAACTAAAAAGTTGTTCGAACAACGAAAATGCAATGAACTAGCTACATCTCCTTTAGGCAGTCGTAAATTTTGGTCTTTAGCAAAAGCCATTAGTAAAAACTTTCGAACATCTTCATTTCCCCCCCTGACATCTATTGACGGATCGGTAGTTGCTGATTCTGTAGACAAAGCCAATGTTTTTGTGGATTTGTTTGCATCAAACTCGTGTCTCAATGATTCTGGAAAAGATGTGCCCTAGTCAACTCTTCTTCATACGTTATGAAACCAATCCATTTTCGGTACAAGCTCTTGGAATCGATCATCAGTAGGCTTGATCTCAATAAGGCGACTGGCCCAGACGGTATCCCAGCTATTGTCTTAAAGAAATGTTCCCCCGAACTAGTACCAGTCCTATCTAAGCTCTATACGATCTCTATATCTTCTGGGAATTCCTTCATCATGGAAGTTAGCAAATGTTCAACCTATTCCCAAAAAGGTGATAAGACCGATCCTCAAAGTACCGACCAATTGCCATCACTTCCATTTTGTCTAAAATCATGGAAAAAGCCATCAATCAGCAACTGCTCACGTTCCTTGAAACTAACAAACTCCTTAGTGACCACCAATATGGGTTTAGGTAAAGTCGTTCAACAGGCGATCTTCTTTCATATGTGACCCAAGTTTGGAACAATACAGTAGAGCAGTCCGGTGAAACAGTTGTAGTCGCTTTAGATATCTCAAAGGCATTTGACCAAGTTTGGCATAAGTGTTTACTTGCCAAACTCACCTCGTTTGGGTTAAATGATACGCTCATCAACTGGGTTTCTAGTTTCCTTGATAAAAGACGAATACGTGCCGTAATTGATGGTCTTTTTCAAAAGAAGTTAGCATTAACGCGGGCGTACCACAGGGATCCGTTATAGCGCCTACACTTTTCTGCTGTACATAAACGACCTTATTTCTTCAACAACTAACCCCATCCATTGCTTTGCTGACGATAGCACTCTTCACTGTAGTTCATCTCAGTCTACTCATAGTGATAATCCACCTTCTATGTCAAATCAAGAAATTAAAGCTGAAATGGCAAATTCAATCAACAAAGACATTCAACGTATTCTCGAATGGGAAGCAATAATCTAGTTAAATTTAATGCTAACAAAACTCAGTGTTGCCTTATGTCCGCCAAAAAGATCGATCATTTCCTGTTGTAAGTATGAATGGCTCAGTTCTTAAGTTTTCAGACTCTATTACTCTGTTGGGTATGACTGTATCTTCAAATCTCTCATGGGTTGACCATCTTCTGTCAGCTACCAAAACAGCTGCTCGTAAAATAGGCTTTTGTACAGATCTAAGCAGTACTTTACCTCTCGACAACTCCTTCTGCTGTATAAGGCCCAAATTCGGCCTCATCTGGAATATAATTCTCACCTCTGGGTTAGTGCTCCCAATACGCTCTCGATATCGTTGATCGTATTCAAAAGAGAGCGATTAGGCTTATAAATGGACCCGTCCTTAACTTCTCACATACAGTCCCTTGAGCATAGAAGGATGGTTTCAGTTCTTTCTTTGTATTATCGTTATTACAACGCTATTGTGCTGGTGAATTACATTCTTTGATACCATCTCCGGCTATCTTTGCGAGAAACACTCGGTTCGCTCAATCACATCATCAGTATGCAGTACAAATCTCCACTTGTCGTACCAAACGGGCGCAATCCACATTTTTCTACACGGCTTCTAAACTCTGGAATGATCTCCTAGTTCCTGTTTTCCTCTCACTTATGATATGAGAAAATTTAAGGTAGCTGTTCATAGGCATCTATTGGCAATTCATTATCCCTCTATCCATCCTCCTAAGTGTTCCTGAGTGCTTTAGCACGATAGGCCTTATTTAGCCTATTCTGGTCTACAATCACAAAAAAAAAAATTACTTTATAAAAAACTTCCACTTTAAAACATTCTATTTTGAAAGGCTCATCCACTTATAGTACGTCAAAGATTTTTTACACGACGCAGTCTCTTTTAAACAAGGTTCAATGCTCCATTTAGTTGATAATTCAACTGCCTCGTTTTAACAATACCCCAATTATTTCTTAAGTTTTGAATTGGATTAGAGTGAAGACAGCATCTCAATTGAGTGCTCTACACCTTTTTGAGTACCTTAGCATTTTGGAGACAGTATTAATAGGTTCCAGTAGTTTATTTTGTACAATTATCAAGATAATGGTTGAAAATTGTTCTAATTGTTATCAAACTTTTAGCGTCGCGTTGCTCGTCCTGGCTTCTTCCGTTTAATGTAAAGTGTTAATATTTTAATAACATCAAAATAGCGCGTCAAAAGACTGAACACGGAAGACTACCGTGTTGGACAAACCCTTTTTAATGTTTTTGCCAAATTGCCTTACAGAACTGAAAAAAACATACGTTCAAGTTGTTCATAAAATTTTCGGACTTCCTGTATACCACGTCCCACTTTGGTTGAAATTATAGGGTATCTAGTTTGCTTTGTAACTTATCGAAAGGGTGAAAAGTGGGTTTTATACAGAATTTTACGTAGAATTTATTGGCGTACATAGTTTTACTCAAAAAAGTCAGTTTCTTCGCAATAAACCAAAGTTTTGTTTTTTTTAAATTGAACACCCTGTATATATTTTATATTATATAATAGAGCTTACTCCTAATTTTTAAAAATTATATATTGTGTGACACTTCTTTTGCATTATTAACCTCAAAAATGCATGTTACGTTTATTTAATATTCTGATGATGTAGTTGACCATGAAAAAACAAGGTTAAGGGTTAGGAAGTTTTATGCAAAAACACAAAATTAAAAACTAAGCATACCTACATCTTTACAAGCCTAATATAAGTTACTAAAAGGAATGTTCGAAATGATGACCATTCTGTCTTATACATGCTTCTTCCAATTCATTCTATAGCATTAAGCACAATAATACGGATGTCTGGAAGCTTCTCTAACTACATTTGTCAAACGTTCAATGTTATCATATTGAGTTTGGTATATTTTATTTTGTAAGAAATCTAAGACTGACAAATCCGGAGACCTAGGAGGCCATCTTGTCGGCCCATTAGTGCCACACACTAAAAACCAAAATTGCTTTCCAAAAACGGGCGTATAATTTGCTCATTGTGAGATGGGGCTCCATCCTGATAGAAATAAATTTGGTTCAAGCGAGCTGTCATCTAATAATTCAGGCACAACCATTTCTGAAAAGTCTAAATATCTAGGAGCGGATAAGTTCCCTTCGAAAATGTAAAATTTTATTTTAGATCCACATATAAAGCAGGAAACGTTTAGTCCTTGTTGTCTTTGGGGGAATATTTGGTGTTAATTTTTTTGAGACCGGAATCTGCTATTGTGCCTGTTTAAAACACTTGAATTGCTAAAATGTTCCTTGTGTGACCATATGACATTTCTTCCCAAGTTGGGTACTATATGTAACATTTAAATTTAGATGGTTTACATTTATGGTGGCGAAATATTCTTTGGATTCTTGTTTTCGAAACTCCAATACTACTTTCTATAGTTCTGCAAGAACTTATAGGATTATCCTCCACACTGGCTAAAACGGTAACCTCATCAATCTTTCGGTTTTCTTTATGATATTTTTTTGGACCGGGTTTAGAAAATGATCCATAATTGATTAAATTTCTTTTTAATCTATAAAACGTGATTTTACTAGGTTGTCTCCGTTCTGGAAACCTACATAGATGTAAAATGTTACCTAATTATCAAAATTAATTCCAAGGAAACTACATTATACCTGTTGAAATACAAATTGTTGCGTCGGCGTTTTCATTACTATGACCAAAGCATATCAGCATACCATATTTTTCAAAGTTTTCAAAATTAAGATTTTGTGTTTATTTCAAAAATAATGAAATTTAAAATTATAAATGGTTTGAACAAAATTAAATAATTTGCATGTATATATATATATATATATATATATGCAAATAATTTTTATATATATATATATATATATATATATATATATATATATATATATATATATATATATATATATATATATATAATTAAATTTGAAAACAAAAGAACAAAAACTAAAAATGTTTTTCAAAAATGAGTTGCTAAGCCACGATTTGTAATGCACTCATTTAGACGGTGTGGCACGCTATCAATCAAGTGATTTATAGCTGCCTGTGGTATATCAATACAAGCTATTTGAATTTGTAGCCAGAATCGCGTAAGTTATCTGGAAGGTGTGTAAATTATCTAATCGCCTACCGACCTCATCCCATACATGTTCAATGGCGACAAATCAGGCGTCCGAGCAGACCGTGAGAGGACGGCAATGTTAGCTTCTCCTGAAAACGTGTTGTAGCCCTTGCCGTATGAGCGTATTATCCTGTTGGAAAATGGAATTTTTCAGCCCCTGAAGATATAGAAGCGCAACGGGTTCTAGCACATTGGCAATATAACCAGTGGCGTTTCAGTTGCCATCAATGAAGACCAAGAGTGATCTGTTACCGTAACCTATTGCACGCCATATCATCACTCCTTGTGAAGGCTGTGTTGCGTTACAAAAATGTTGATTTTTTCTCACGCATCCGTCTGACCCTCCTACGACTATCGTGGGCACAAGCAAAATCGGAACTCGTCACTAAACACAATTCGATGCCATTCTTGCGAATTCGCCCTTTCTTTGCTCCATTTAACAGATGACATTGACATTATGGGTCCTACCTCTCATCCAATTATTTTTAATCGATCGAGTTATTGAAAATCTGTCTCCTGTGGCCAAAAGTCTTAAGCGTTCTTCGCGATCTGTAGTCCTGCGGGACGTCCAGATCCAGGCGACGTTGCAATACTTCTTTTACATAACGAGAAATTTTTCTTAGCGAAAGTCCGGCTGCTCATGCCAATAATACGGCCACGTTCAAAATCAATCAATTGGGAAAATGTTGATGTTGACGTACTCTTGCATTGTTCCAAGTTAAGACCGAAATTGTGAACAAACAATTTGAAAATTGACAGTTAATTACACTGACGGTTTATTTCTTCAAATTTATTGTTGCAAGTGCAAAGGAAAAAACTACTAGCTAGATTTGATTCAAATTTTAATCGTTTGTTTGTTCTAATGAAAGAGATCGTTGACAAAATTTCAATAACATCGTTCAACAAATTCTTTTATGAAGTCAGTATATTTGTAGACTTTTGCTACATTGTGTAAAATAATGATATATTAATGACCCATATTCTTTAATGAACTTATTTAGAAAGTAGTTTATTATAAGGTAATTTTGTTTCTAAGAATAAATTATATTATTAAATTTTCTATGACGTTTTAATTTTTTATAAATTGAAGGAATATAACATATTTAGATATTAGTTACAAACACGAAGTAAACGTTTGAATACCACTGCCAAATTATAACAGACAATTTAGTCTTTAAAGAAATGCTTAAACAAATATTACTATCTCTTTGTAACACACCTGACACAAAGACATATGTTTTAAACGTGTAGTGTCTGTTTTAGTTCACCACCCGCAGCGACGATAATGTAGCATTCCATTCTATATATTTCCAGATATCGTGTGTTAGAACAAAATAGATACAAACTACGAGTGTGCACGCCGAACAAAGCGCTAAGCCGAAATTCGCAATCATTCATTTTACGGACTATAGGTAGAGGTGCATGCATAAACATAATAGCGATTCTTTCAATTTGGGCTTATTACAAAGGTAAAAGTTTAAAAACATTATCTTGAAAATATATCGTCGTAAGTAGGTGTCTTCTTCTTCTTAGCGACCGGAGTTGATGAAAGTGCCCGTTTAACAAAATTCTCGTTAAGGGCAGTGAAAAACAGCAGTTTTTAAGGTTTCTTAACAAACCGATAGTAAACCTGGACGAGACTGGTTGTCCATCGATTAAACAATTGAAAAAGGAAGCAAAAGCATATAGTTGTTTAAACCATAACATCCTTGGGCCTATGTGTCACTGGAAAAGCCTATATTGCAAGACTGGGTGCATACCAATTCCAAAGATGTATGCGGCACAAGTGTTGAGATGCTTGAAATCGATCCCCAGCCACAAGAAGAATCTGTTTCAGTTTGTATGTGCTTCTAATCAACTATCGAGGCACGCACCTAGACCGTGTGCAATTATCGTAAACACCGATCCTGCAAACAAACCAGGTCAGCATTGAACTGCTATCTACATTGACGAGAATGGTAACGGGGAATATTTTGATTCCTTTGGACGAGCTCCGCAAGGGTATCATTTGCGCTTCCTAGATGGTTCCATTATAACAAAACGATTCTGCAAGATTACCATTCGAATGTGTGTGGACTTTATACGTTAATGTTTCTATATTTTAGATTGCATCATTTACCTATGTTTGATTTTGTAAATAAGTTTTTCACTCTATCTTTAATCTTAAATGACGAGATAATCAAATTATTGTACAATTTTTGTTTTCCTACTATTCTAGTCTGATAAATAAAAAAGAGATTTTATTACTTTGTTTTTTAATTAAGCGTTACGTAATACCTACTGTCATTTCTTTCTTTTAATCGTTGTATAAAAATTTATGATGTTTAGCATTTATTATTAAACAAATTATGCTACTCAACTCAAGTATTACATAATTACACAAACTGTAATTAACTCTGTTATATTTTAATGACGATTTTATAATGAATTCGTTTTCTATAAAACAATTTTGTGTGTATGTACAGCATATAATATTTTATTCACATTCCAAAAATTATTTTTACTCGATAACCAATTTTATATCAATTAAGCATAAGTTAAAACACAGAAAGTGGTATTAATGTGCTTATACGTGCAGCAGAAAACGGTAGTTATAACCTTAATTTATTTGCACAGATTTAATTACAGCTAGTGCAAACAACATATCTTTTTTAAAAATATTAAGTGTTTGGATACCGAGGACCTGTGTATATACAATAATTTTAACAAGAGGATGGTGATTTCAAAGGTAAGCAACCAGTTTTAATATTCGTTTAGAAAAACAATATTCTGATTACTGTGTCGTGTAATTAACTTTTAAATAATTTTTTGCATTGCGTGTTCAGATTAATTTAAAATGACAGTGAAATGTAATTATTAGAATATATCCCCAATATATAAATTTTCGTACAGGTAAAAGATCACAATCTGTAGATAGGAATTAAAAGAAATACAATTATGCAATCTCATTTGATAAAATAGAAATGGGCCCTAATACATATTAATAAACACAGCTTAAATAAAAATCTTTTTCAATCAGAACACGTGCAATTGCCTAACCTCCAGGGGTTGTACTGCTCTTAATATTACCAATAGGACATTAATTAGGGTTGAAAAAGGCCCCCCGAAAAGAAGCCGTCGCCCAGCCCCAAATCCAAGACCAACCCCAAGACCAATCCCAAGACTAAACCCTAAATACACCCTTCACGTGAGCAAGTACAAAAAAGGCTTGGCTGTCAAAAAGGCTCTTAGTACAACAAAAAGGGTTGAAAATTCCATCAAGCATCCGAAAATAAATCATAAAATAAGGCCGACATAAAAATAGTTATCAAAAAGACCATAATTAGGGATGAAAATTCCATCAAGGGGGCTTCCGAAAAGAAACCAAAAAAATAAGGGTGAAAAATACAGTCTCCCAGGAGGCCGGCTTTGTGACGTCAAAATTCAAGGTAGCGGAAGGTGCCCGGGTTCTACTATCGTGTACAATGATAAGATGATAGTGGAGGGCAAGTGCAATATTCTTTCAAAATTGCATAGTTTTAATAGTTATTTTAAATTGAATTTGTGGACCAATATCGGATTTACGTTAAATTTAGAAATTTTTCAATAGAAAATTGTTCATTTGTTCTGTACAGAGTGAGCATGTAACGGGGTTCAATGAGTACAAAAATGTGATAATCAATTTTTTAATTTGAATAGTATTTCATATGGGCACGTAACGGTAGCCAGTTTTTATTACACAATTAAATTTTATTACGTTTAAAAAAGTAATTTGTATTCACGTGCAACTAAAAAAAGAACTTCCGGTTAATCCAAAAATATCGACTTAATTTGATGTCTTTTACCACATCAAATTAGATTGACGTACCAATATATCAACAACTACTTTATGTCTTACTTTACAAACCTAAGATTTAAAATAGAAATAACAGCATTTCAAATTTATTTACAAAGAGACAGTATCTAAATTTTCCTATTTAAGTAATGCTTGTAATAACATAGAAAATTAATTAAAGATTGTTTAAATATAATCCTTGAATGTTAATTTGTAATTTAAATATAGCGTAAATCGATTTAAATAAATTTCACGCCAACGTCATTGTCGATTTTTGGTTAAAAAATATAATCACTGATAGATTTACAACTAACATAAATTTTGGTAAATTCACCGGAAAATAAAATAAAAAATCCCTAGTTTGTGTCTGTAAATCGGACAGATGTAACGCAGTTAATTTAAATGCGCTTGTCATATTTTAGTCATGCCTCTTGCAAACTTGATGATCACCTTCAGGTAACGAAACAATGTATGTGTTTATAAAAATGTTACAAAAGCGATGCTTAGTAGACCGTAGAACACGCGACCGACAAACAAATCTGTCAGAAATGATTGAATAGGTGTCCCTAGGGTGATTACTCGATTTAGGGGATGATTTATATGAGGGATTCGCTTTTTTCACGCGCGATCTGGGGGTTGTAATAATGACAATTTCAGTTTTCGTGAAACTTTTTATATAATCCTGGTATTGTGCTAATAATGATTCGTTAACTTTATTGTTGTTTTATAAGACATTTATATCGATAAAATTTGGATGATTTAATAACGAGCACAATGCGGGCGCTCGAGTAATAAAATAAGCGAATACAGGTTTCTGAATTACCTTAATTTTCGAATCTTTGCAACAATGTTGTATCCAGCTTACACTTAAGGCTGTTTAGCCACAAGCGGGTTTCTTAAATGTAGCCGTATATTTTGTTTATCACCAAGCAAAGTTCGCAATTTATTTATAAACGCTCTTCGTTTACTTCTGTATTCATCTACTAAAAAAAGGAATAACAGTTTATGTAGCTATTAGCAGTTTAAGACCGTACACATTTTCAACAATTTATTGTTATAACATTAACAAGTCTAGGTTATGTTAATTTTTGCAAATAGTAAGCATAATTTCCCTTTATGCTGTTTATACGAAGGCGTTACAACATTTTTTTTCTGAATATCATAAATTTCCTACCATCGCAAGAATTTTGTTCGACGACTTACAGGTGGGATTATACAAATTGAATCAGGTTTATACAATAAGAATTATAATTTTCGCCAGATATCTGCCAATTTATTATTCGTTTAATTAAAAAATTTAATTTATTCTTAAAATAATCACTTAAAAACTTGTAAGTGATTGGATTCATGTCATATTAATACCTACTGGACATTTTTTTAATTTACACTGGTAATAATTCATATACCCACTGTAGTTTTATCATCCTGTAGTTGAGCATACTTAAATGTATATACAGGGTGGGCCAATAATGCACGTGTGGAAGATTGTGGGTTTATTAAGGGGGGTCGCGGGGTCTATCTTTTACATGTTAATTTGCCCAACCTAAACCCAATTTAAACAAAAAGTGAAAGTGGTAGAGCTTTTTTTTTTCACTGAAAGTTTACACTTTTCTACATATTTTGGGCAGAGGGTTTTTAAATACAATCACAAACCAGAATTTTATATATTTTTTTAAAAAAGTTATATTTTTGAATTAAAAACTTTGTATATAAATCAAGTTTCTAAAAAATGTACTAGGAATTTTGTAAAACCCTCTGTTTAAAATGTACAGGTTGTCCCATTTTTGTATGTTTTACGGGGTATCTCGCCTATTTTTTAGGTTAGAACCTTGCGGTTTTCGCGACACTATGCTATTTTTTAATGAAACCAAAGATGCACTAATCAAATTTGCCATAGCCATCTTAGTTTGTGTGCTACAGGGTGATTTTGGAAAAATTGCATTTTCAGTCATCCCCTGTAACTCTGTTATTGTCAGACATATTAAAAAGTAAAAACTGATATTTGTAGATTTTTTTACGTAGAATCCAGTGGAGTATTCAGATTTTCTTTAGAGGTCACAGTTTATGAGATATTGACATAACCTACTTTTTTTATGGGACACCCTATATATTTTTTTAAAATCTTTTTCCCCTTGCCAAAAGCTTTTCAAAAATTAGCATAGTCTATATTTATTTGTATAAATAACGTGACAAAATGATTTTTCTATAATTTACATTGATAAAAACAAAATAATTAATTAATCACAAACATTGTTCAAATTGCAGACCATTATGTCTCCTACAAGTTTCACAAAGTTTATAAATTCTTTTAATAGCATTTTCCAAAATAAATGATTGTCTTCGTAATTCTGCAAAAGCATTTTCCGTTGCAATTTTAATTGTTGCATGTTGGCATATTGCCTTGAATAAATTATATTCTTTAAATACCCCACAAAAATCCAAAACCGAGAGATCCGGTGATCGTGGTGGCCATCGAACAGGTCCATTTGTTCTAATCCATCTCCTGGGAAAACGTTAATTTAGCCAGTTTTGTATTATTCTAGCATTGTGGGCTGGAGCCTCATCCTGCTGGACGTCAGACATATTAAAAAGTAAAACTGACATTTGTAGATTTTTTGCGTAGAATCAATTTTCTTTAAAGGTCACAGTTTTGAGATATTGACATAACCTATTTTTTTATGGAACACCCTATATATTTTTAAAATCTTTTTCCCTTGCCAAGAGCTTTTCAAAATATAGCATAGTCTATATTTATTTTTATAAATAACGTGACATAATTTTTTCTATAATTTACATTGATAATAGTGGATAGCCGTGGGTAACCATGGTAACACCAAAAACAAAATAATTAACGTTCTGCCATTACTTAGGTATTTGATTTTGAAGTTTCTGCTTCTCTCAAATTATTCCTAGTTACATTTTCCCAAATTTAGTGCTGATATTTATTGTTATTCGTTGTTTTGTTTATTGTTATCGTTCTTGTTCTTGTTGTTGTTGTTGTTGTTTAATTATTTTTAATATGGCTCGAAACTAAAAATTTGAAAACTTTGAGAAATATGATATGAATACCTGCTTCATATTATCTAATGAAAACGCAGACCAGGCCTTAGAACTCTATCTGAACAGGTCAGTTAATCTTTACCTTAGAATTTGTATTTATTTTAATACCTATTTTGTCATATGGATATCCCGAAAGAAGACAACCCGACAGAAGAATATTTCAAAATTAAAATTTAATCTTTGCCAACATGGATGTTTTGACAAACCTCGACCCTGAGTTTACAACAAAGAGAACGAGGAATCAGAGATCAACGTTTTAGCAGTTGTTCAAGCCACTCCTGAAACCTCGTGCAGGAAAATAGATGAAGAGACCGTGTGTCTAAAACAA
Source organism: Vesta saturnalis (assembly GCA_036346205.1). Taxonomy (NCBI): domain Eukaryota; kingdom Metazoa; phylum Arthropoda; class Insecta; order Coleoptera; family Lampyridae; genus Vesta; species Vesta saturnalis. Next base: position 2,177,534 of record JARFJB010001166.1, read on the forward strand.
AAGTGCAAAGGATTTAAAAAACATAAATTCAAACCCTACAAGTATAAACTTGTTCATCATCTGCACCCTGGTGATGCTGAACGTAGATTGAGTTCTGCAATTGGTTTATAAATATGAAAACTTAGGACAATAATTTTGAAAAAAAATAATTTGGTCAGACGAGGCATACTTCACAAGTTCGGGAATTCTTAATATCACAACACGCGGTTTTGGAGTCAAGAAAACGCCAACGTGATTTTTCGTAAAGAGCGTCAAGACAGGTTCGGATTTAATGTATCCTGCTTTATTTTAACCGAAAAATAGTTTACAAGGTTTATGAAGAAAACCTAAACTCTAATGGGCACTTACAAATTCTACAAGAAAAACTATGAACATTTTAGAAGATATTCCACTGGCTCAACTGAACATATATTCTTCCAGCAGGATGCGTCTCCAGCCCACAATGCTAGAATAATACAAAACTGGGTAAATGAACGTTTTCCCAGGAGATGGATTCGAACAAATGGACCTGTTCGATGGCCACCACGATCACCGGATCTCTCGGTTTTGGATTTTTGTGGGGTATTTAAAGAATAAAATTTATTCAAGGCAATATGCCAACATGCTTCAATTAAAAATTGCAACGGAAAATGCTTTTGCAGAATTACGAAGACAATCATTTATTTTGGAAAATGCTATTAAAAGAGGAGGAGACATAATGGTCTGTAATTTGAACAATATTTGTGATTAATTAATTATTTTGTTTTTTATCAATGTAAATTATAGAAAAAAATCATTTTGTCACGTTACTTATAAAAATAAATATAGACTATGCTATATTTTTGAAAAGCTTTTGGCAAGGGGAAAAAGAATCTACAAATATCAGTTTTTACTTTTTTAATATGTCTGACAATAACAGAGTTACAGGGTATGACTGAAAATGCAATTTTTCCAAAATCACCCTGTAGCACAAAAAACTAAGATAGCTATGGCAAATTTGATTAGTGCATTTTTGGTTTCATTAAAAAAAGTAGCACGGTGTCGCGAAAACCGCAAGGTTCTAACCTAAAAAATAAGCGAGATACCCCGTAAAATATACGAAAATGGGACAACCTGTACAGCAAGACTAGACAAAGTAAACAAAAAAATCATCTCATTATCTCTTACCGTTCCTGAGAAAATGTTCCTTAAGTGCTAAAAATATTCGTTTGCGGAAAAATCAGACGAAAGTTAGAAAACATTAAAATGCAATATGTTTTGAAAATGTTTCCTTTAATGCATCCCAGCTCCATACTTAGGGTTGTCTGGGTCCTCTGCTTCTTCATACATATCCTCCAGCCTTCTTTAGATGCTATTAGCTTTTGCCGGCACTTTTCTTCAATTGCTTCAATGCCATTTCTGCCTTTTTCGCTCGTAGAGCGTCGACAAACTTCATTCTGTTGATGCAGTAAGCTCCAGGAACAATATCTAACTTTTCTAGGATTTTACATCTGACTATATTTCCCTCATTATAGGTACAGATTGCTTCATACACGCCAAGTTCCAAGGTATTTTTGTGGACAAAGGTTGCTTTCGGAATGCGCCCAAATCAAGCTATTGAGAGACTTACTAGTATTTTGGGTTCCACCGTGTAAGCGTCTGCGGAGTAATTCTGGTTGAGATCAGTCTCTAAATATAGGCTTTATTCTAGGGAAACGGGTATGAATAGAGTGGTCATATGGCTCTTCCTTTCCATCGCTTTGCGGTACTTCACCACGTGTCTGGTCCAGGAGGGCATAACTCATGGGCTGGAGATTCATTTAGAAGCCAGATGAAAATATTCGGCCCAAACAGCTTTTTCATATTATCTAAATTTGAAGTTTCTTCTGATGGCAAGGCCATAATAGGTTTGAATTTCATTAATTGCTTCATTTGTAAGCCGGCCACGACCTCCAAGTGTTTTCCCATCTTCTAGTTTCTTTTTCCCAGCTTGAGATTTCAACTTTCGAAGGCGTGAGCCCATGCGTTTTGCACGTGGACCACACATTCGAGTTTCTTCTTGAGAAATCAGGTCCATATGGCTCAGCAGCAACAACGGAAGGGTATGCTGCACTGTCACCGCCACCAAGAAAGTACTTATATTTTATGTTGTGCTTGGTTTGTGACTCACGAAACATGTCGACAATACCTTGACTTCCATGCCGCCACTTACACCAGAAAAGTTTGCAATACAATTTGATTCATGTTGGTTTTCCAATCTATTTTACATCTACAAAACTTTGACATAATTTTAACATCAAGCACTTTACCAGTTAGTGCACTTATCGCAGTTACTATGCCATTGAGAGATAAATGACCTCTGCGTTGCCACAAATTATCGAAAATTGCAGTAATGTCACAGTTTTCATTTTTTGCAAGCCTACACATTCTTCTACAGCATCACTCATCGATTGAAAACAAACAGCCTGCACAGCCTGCAGTAAAATGTGGTTGTAACCCCTGAATTCAGAAGGGCACGACATATTCATTAGAGAAAACAATTTTTGCCCTTCTTCCGCTTCTTGGCCCTTTCCAATGCAGCGAAAGGCATATGCACATCGTAATTCAAATCTGTGATATTAGTTAGGCCTACTTTCTTGCTCTTTGAGCAAACAGCAACACTTGAAATCAAACTTTGCAAAGTCTCCATGGATACGAGATCATAACAAGAATTTTCATCATCAGTCCTATAAAACTCATATTTACCTAAATTAGGCTTAGTTTTTTTTTGAGGCACTAGTACTAGGCCTACTACTACTGTTACTAAGACTAGTGCTAGGCCTAGGCTGTAAAGCTTGTTCAAAGTTTCACTCACAATAGCAGAAGAATTTTCAGTTTCAATCTTGCTACCACTTGTTTTCTAACACCACTAAAACGGGTTTTCGTTTTTTAACAAATTTTGAAGAATATCTAGGCATTTTCACAAGAAAAACACTGACTAAACGCATTTCTAAGTTCTAACCTCAAAACACCAAACTATAGTCTAAAGTCAAAATAACACAAGCTAATGTTTACCTAATTCTCAGCTGACAGAGTAGCAGTGTAGCCAACACATAAATAAAATTACAAAGATAAATGAGCACTGTATAATGTATGTATACTATAATAAAATCAATATTATGTGTTTACACTGTATAACAGTGGGCTAATTTGTGTAGTGTAAGCATTTGCTAAAATATTAATTTCTCGAAAAGTACTGGTTAGAACTTAACAAAACATAAATTAAATTAAGGCACGAATTCCAGATGATAAAAATGCAAAATCTCAAAGGAATATTTCTAGAGTTTGTTGATGGGATGTGGTGGGGTATCCGTAAGGCTATAACCCTAAAATATTTTCACTTGAATCGGAAAGTTTATACAGGGCGATTTATACCAAAGTTGCATTTTTTTAATGGAACCCTCTGTATATTATTGCATATTTGGATTCTTTGGGAAATTCTAGTGCGACTTTATGTATCACACATGATACCTAAAACGAATCGCTTAGCCGCAATTCGTCATTTTTACAAATAGTAGAACGTCTGAAAAAAATTAAATATCGCTGCGATCACAAAACTTAAGCCAATCGAATTCTTCTTGTGTTTAGAGAAATTACTTTGCCTATTTTGAATATTTCAATCAATGGTAACTTGATTATTTCAACTGGAAAGACCATTTTTGCATCAAATGCGGAATTTTTTTACCTATCGAACGATACAAATTAGTCTGTATCTATCTTTGCTAGATTTCTTTTAATTTCTGATTAATTTGATGTTTTTCAATTTTTACTATTATCTAGTAACCCATGGAAAGTAAACAAAAAACGATTCACATTATAAAACATTATTTATTAAGTAAAAAAAACATAAACAAAAAACAAAATTACGAGCTAAAATAAAAGTAATTTTAATAAACGTTCAAAATGTCTACCAATGTAACGGGAGCTTTAGAAAAACCAAAATTTCGCGCTAAATTATACTAGATTAGATATTTATATATTATCTTTATGGTTGTTGTTTATTTGTATTTGAATGTAATTAATATTAAGTAGTGACGGGACCTCTCGAATGAAAAATAATCGATCATACGATTGTACGGATATCTCGAGATAGTGGTCATGAGAAAATCATTCGAATGGTTTGTTGATCGAAATCAGCACGCACTCCGTCGCGTCACTCATCATCGAATTCATTCGTTCCTCTTTCCTCTCGCTTCCAGGCTCCGGCGATCAGATCGGATTATTACAATGCAACTTCGGCCGAAGTCGGGAACGTCACATTTGGATTACTTACAGATCTATCGCACATTTTGTAGCCTGACATACGTGTCATTTTTACTTGCATCGTGTTTAGTTTGGAAATATCAAAGCGCGCATTTCGATTTATTTAAATTTTATTCAATCATTCGACATCAACGAACATTCAAAATAATTCTTATTAAAGTTTTAATGGTTGAAAGGATACGTAGCACCATTCTTAATACAACAAATTCTTAAATTAGATGTTAGGTTCAGTATATATGACTAAACAAAAATGTTATGTACAAAATGCAAAGAGAACGATTCTTGCACAGCTTACATTCCACACTGAACTGATCAATTGATGCTAAGTGACGTCATTTTTCGAAATGAAATCATTCGATTGTAAATATCACTCGAGAGGTGAAGTTTAGATTGTTGAAATCATTCGATTGTGCCCATCACTAATTTATTAAGATGAAAAGCTTAAGAGTATTTCCACAAGTTATCTATATATTCAATTTCAAAATATTTAAATACGCAAGTAAATTGATGTGTTGGATGGGATGACACGCTGTCATAATAGTGATTTGCAGTTTTTAAAATAGTCGCGTTAAGTAAGCAAACAAGAAGAGTCGCATAAAATAAGCGGTCTGAGTTGAGTTGTCGGTCGATTGACGTCGTGACATTGTACAGTCACGCGGCCCTATAAGTATGAAAATTACAAATAAAAATTAATTAGGGAAGAAGTAGAAAAATACCTTCCTTATTAAAATAACAAAAACTGCAAATATTGTCAATTTGGCGATAATAAAAAGATTGCGTAATAGTTTACAATAGCGTTTTAAGTGCTTGTTGAAAGTGTTCCAAGGTGATGGTTTGATAGCGAGTGATAAATGCACAATAAGACAATCGACCCAATTAATAGATCGGTATATAAAGTATAACAACTAAAAAACATTGATAATGAAAGTATGGACTTCCGTAACTCGCTTGCAGTTTGTTACGCATGCCGCTTGTGATTAAAACTGAACAATTAAATAAAAACTGTATAGTGTAAATATATTAAACAATTATTTACTATAGTATATTGAGTATGAAGAACAGTAAGGGACGTTTACCGGTCGACGGTCATTTGGCCAATTTGGCCGGATACCGGTACAACCCTTAATGTTCGTGATAAAGTTTGTGAGTGGTGTATGTCAAATTATCTATCGTTAAATATTTCAAAATGTAACATTGTTTCGTTCATTCGGAAAAACAATCCAATAACATTTGATTATAATCTTAATATGCAAAGTTTATCCCGGGTTAATCTCATTAAGGATCTAGGTGTCTACTTCGATACAAAGTTTTCATTTAATTTACATATTAGTCAAGTTACAAATGCAGCTTTGCTATTGCTTGGATTTGTAGTTAGAAATTGCAGGTGGTTCTCAGACATAAATGCTTTTCGGTCATTGTATTTTGCATTAATACGATCTAAGCTTCAGTACGCATCATAATATGGAGTCCCTTATACACCGTCCAAAAAGTAGTACTTGAGTCTATGCAAAGAAAGTTTTGCAAATACATTTTTTTCAAATTCTATGGCGTTTACCCTGATAGGCATTGCGATCATACTGAATTGCTATCTACCACAAACATCGATTGTTTGGAGAATCGAGAAAAGAAAGTGGGAATGTCCTTTCTTCATAACTTGGTACACGATAAGGTCGATTCCCTGCATTGTTAAAATATCTTAACTTTTATGTTCCACGTCTGGGTTATCGAGGAAATGACAAATTTGATAAAAGACACAACCTTTTTTGATAGAAGTCATTTTCAGATACATCTTGAATTTATTTATTTCGTTATTTAAATGGATATAATTAAAACATTCTTATGTATCTGGTTTGATTGATTGTTTTGAAGGTCGTTTTCAAAACGAAATTATGTTTTACCAAAATTGAAAATGCAATGGTAAATTTTAGGCATCTCTTTTTATATCAAAACGATCATTAATAGAAATGTGATAATTTTAATAACAATCATGGTAATAAAAATTTAAAAACTCTAATAAAAATAATATGGAAAAATACATGGTCAATTTAAAACCGTATGTTGCACACGTAATTATTACATTCCAAACTCTTAATGAGGTTTTTTTTTATAACTGTTAATGAGTGCGTTTCAATAAACAATTTGTGTGTCCGTATGTATATGAATATTTTTCAAATCGCTTTGAAAAAATTACTTTTACTGATAGAGAACCAGTTACATATCAACTATGAATAAGTAAAAAAACGTAGAAAGTAATTTAGTTTGCTTAGACGAGCAACACAAAGCAGTGACTATCACTCGTAAACCAGTCCCTCAAAAATGCTCAGAGCTGACAAGTGTGCTGTTAACCTTTTATTTATTTACTTGTACAGATTTTTAATTACAGTTATAAAACGCATCTAATTTATACGTAACAAGTTTCTTTAAAAAAATATTAAGGCGTACAACATTTTAACGGTCGGATGGATATGAAACATATTTCAATGAAATCAGTGCAGGTAAACTATGTTTTAATATTCGTTTTAGAAGACAATATTGTAATAACTGTTATGTAATTAATTAACTTAATAAAAAATTGTTGTTTCATTAGAGAATAACCTGAATGTCAGTAATTTTTTTTTATAACTCACTGAGGATTTTTTAATTATGACATTTACAATAAAAATAAGTGTTTTATAATTAAATTTTACTGTCATTCAAATTCCCCACGAAGATCAATCCTTAACACAACTGCTGTCTTACAAGAACCTCCTTATTAGAAATACAATGTAAATAAATTTCTCGTATAGGTAAAGATCATCCGAACGTACCCAATAGCATATGACCATTTTAAAACAATAGGATCGATAATTTTAATAATAATATCTTATTAGGGTAATTATGCAATTTCCAACATTATATGCGTGTGCGTTTGCCTAACCTCCAGGCGTACTGCTCTTAATATAGGCAAAATGGCCTTAATTAGGGTTAAAGCTGACCATCAAAAATCATCCTAAGACTAATTCCTGGTCCAAGACCTAGTCCAAGCCAAGACCAGCTCCAGGTCCAGCCCTAGCCCAAGACCAAACCCAGGTCCAGCCCCTAGCCCCAAGACCTAGCCCAAGGCCTACATCTGCCCCTCACGTGAGCATGTACAAAATTACTGTCAAAAGGTTCTTAATACAACCAAAATAATCAGGAGTGAAAAGGGCCTCCGAAAAGAAACCATAGGGTAGAAAATACCAGCTCACACGTAGGCAGTTATAAAACAAGGGTGAAAAACACGTCCTACAGGTGGTGTGTAAAAATTAGGGATGAAAAGGGCCTCGAAAAGAAACCATAGGGGTGGAAAATACGGCTCACACGTGTGTGTGTAAAAATAATTAGGGGTGAAAAAGCCTCCGAAAAGAAACCATAAAAATAAGGGTTGAAAATACGTCCTCCACGTGAGCGGGTAAAAACAAAAGGCTTTAATTAAGGATAAAAATTCCAGCAGGGGTTGAAAAAGGCCTCGAAAAGAAATCATAGGGTGAAAAATACGTTCCCCACGTGGGCCTGACCGGAACTGACGTCAAAATCCAAGATGGCGTCAAGTGCCGGACTACTACTTGCATTTTGTATTCTTTTTGAATGTCTTCAGTGTGGCTGGAGCTTAATAGTAAACGGTTTCCTTAACGTAGCCCAACAAAAAAGTCTAACTTAGTTAAGTCCGGTGACCGTGGTGGCCAATTACATGGCCCTCTCTAATCCAGCGATTTGTAAGGCTCTATCCAGATGGTTCCTGACTTGCAGTGAGTAATGTGCTGGAGCTCCATCGTGTTGCAGCCACATTGCATTTCTTATTTCTATCGGTAAATTTAGACAAACGGGCAACTCATTTTGTAAAAGTCTAAATACATGTCCACGTTTAAATGGTTGAAAAGTGCGGACCAATGACGTGGTCTCCAATGACCCACACACATTAATAGACCATCTATGCTGTCTATCGATCTGCCTGAATATCTTCGGGTTGTGGTCCAAGTAATAATGAAAATTACGCCGATTAACAAATCCGTTTTATGGAAAGCGGCCTCATCGGACAACAAAACCTTATCGAAGTCAAACTGAACCTTATTTTATCAATTACAGAATTCCATACGTTTATCAAAGTCTTCTTGGAAAAGTTCTTGGTGAAACTGAATGTGATACCCATGGAACCGATTAGCTTTAAAACACGTTGAACAGTACTTTCACTAACATCTACTGCATCAGCCACTACCTTCCGACTAATGGACGGATTTTCCGTATCCTGTAGTAGAACATCCAATTCCTGTTCTTCTGTTCGAACTGGTTTGAGGTATTTTACTTTTCCCGTTTGCGTGAATCTCTCCAATAAATTCTGCAGACTAGCTTGTCGGGATGCCGTCATTCTGGATAACGTTCTGCATAAACAGTTTTTGGGACTCTCAATATGAAAATCATATCCACAAGCTCTTCCCTGCTGTAATTAATCATAAAAGGCATAATTAGAAGCAAACCACTTTAAACGACATCTACAATAGTAACAAATGCAATACAATATTTGTCAAAATAACACTCATGATATTAGATTGATTTAACAGCCACCTATCTTTTTACTATAATTTCTAATGAAATAGTTGATAAAACGAGTTTTTGGCGTTTTTAAAGCGTTAGGAATTTTGATAGGGACATATTTTAAAAAAGTTTTGTTTTTAATTCCGATCGAATGCCATCAAATTATACAGGGTGTTTGACAGTAAATTTTGAACACACTATAATTTAGATTCCTCAAATTTGGTCAGCTTGATTGTTAAACCCTAGTTAATGTGTTGCTGGATTATTATCTGAAACGAGTCACTATTTGTATTTTTAACCATTTTAAAGCAGTGGTGTAACATTTTTTAATATTTAATTTTTTTTGTTATCGAACCGATTTCTATACAATTTTAGGGTTATGTAGACAATCATAGAAGTCAATAAAATCTGCAAAAGGTATGTAATTAAAAAATATGCCATTATGACGTCACGCTTTTTGAACCACCCTGTATATCAATCAATTTTTCTAAAATGCTCCCTGGATCACAGATAAAGTGTGCAAAATATTAAGACTTTAAGTTAAATAATAACTAAGCTACAAAGACGGAGCTGAAATGAAGACCCTATATGCATAGTGGGATTAAGGATGGGTGTGGTGAGGATAGGATCGAAGAAACGGAGATAGGGTTCTGAAGGGAAAATATTACCCCAGCATTCGCCTAAGTAGCCGCACATGGTGTGCATATACGCAGCGACTATGCCGCTACATGTGTATGAGGAAAACCCTGAAAAAACCTCATAAAGGTAGACGGTAACGGAATCGAACCCATTACCTCCCGAATGCGAAGCAGGTCGAGTCACCACTACGTTACCACTCGCTACATAAGAGACAAAACGTTGCATTAACACAGATATAAATTAACTCCAACCGAAAATATACTCGATATTATAAGAACTTGATATAAAGTAAACGAACATTCTTCATTGGATAATTGAACAGTTACTAATGAGTTCTTAACATATGAAAAGGTGCCCCTGCTGAATGCAATTATTCAGTCTTTTATTATGTTTTTCCCACGTTGCCCAGCAGCTCCAGTGTTATCGTTCCACAAGCGTCTCGTATCCGTATCTTCCACATATTCTTTTGTAGTACATGAGAATACCCATTATTTAATATATCCATAGAACACATCTAATGGGGTAAGATCGCACGTGCTTGGGAGCACTGGAGAAACCTCCACGCCCAATCCATTTTGCGGATAATATATAAAATTTACGTACTCGTCAGGGCATAGTCGTCATACAAGAATGAGAGGTCCAATAATGTATTGGAGAATTGACAAGTGATACGACTAGTCAGAGTGTCAAAAAATACAGTCCAATAATTGTATTGTCGAGAAGCACCAAACTGTTAATGGACCAGTGGTTGGCTTGATTTGTCGGATTCAAACAGATTGTCTAATGGGCAATAGGCATTTGACATTTATAGTACCATTGCTTCTAAACATAGCCTTGCCAGAAAACATTATATAGGATAAAAGTTTGGATAAATTTCAAGTTGTTATGGTTTTAGTTACTACACGTATTTTTTACATTTTGTAAGTTTTACGTACCGGTTGGTAGGCAACATACACTATTTCTGGCAGATTTATTAGTATTTTATTTCTAGTCTGGCAAGACCGGGTAAAATAGTACTCGTGATCTACACCAAATTTCAAAACTTTCTTTGATAAATATTAATGCTACAATTGGTTGAAAAGGAAATTTTATGAACAATCGTGTGACCTTTTTTCTTGCGGTAACGCCATTTTGTACAGCTATCGTCTAAGGAAACTACATGTTATGAATTTTCTTGTAATTTTACAAAGTTAAAGTCAAATCAAATCTTTTATTTCAATATAAATAAAGTAGTTCAACATAAATTATAGCACAATCTTTAAATAAGTGATTAAATAAATTAAATTAAGTATCCTTCTCTATATAATACTAAAACATTTTATATAACATACTGTTATTGTGGAAATCCCATGAGCCAGGGCGCTGGATGGTGTTCAACCTTATAATCCTATAATAAAATAAAAAATTGTTTCTTTACAGAAAACAACTATTATTGATAATTGCTCGTACGGTGGGTATGACGGTGGAAGCTCAATGGGTTCTGTTCTTATTTGATTAGAGTTAACTAGAATGGTAGGAGGCAGTTCATTGTATCATAGTGGTCCACAGTATGTGCATGCCTCATGCCCTGCTAGGTCAGTTTCTGTGGATCCGGAGCAAACCTTGGCGTCTCCCTGGTCCCCTGTCCGTGGTCCACCACTTGCAGCGTATCTCAATTTTGAAAATTTTAACAGTACTGCCAATTTATATAAATGTTCCATAGTCAACACTGAAGTCCGTGTACATTGCCCTGGCAGAATCCATTGCTTCTTTCCTCAGAATTCTTCTGAGCAGATTATTCTGTGCGACAACTGCAATTCGAGAACAGAAGGACAGCTGTTTGCCATGACAGTATTCCATATGTGAGGATAGACTGAGCCAGGCAAAGTACATGGTCCTTGCAGTATCTAGGTCCAAAACCTTAGTCAATCTAGAAAACACATATGTTAATTGATTCAAGTATTTTGTTAGGAATTCAGTATGTGCTTTGCAGTTCAACTACTGGTCTATTTGGATTCCGAGATACCTTATGTGTTGGACTTTTTCTATTAAACTATTTTCCAATTTTATTTTAGTGAATTACTAGGTTGAGAGCTATTATAAATTGAAAAGGTTATATATTTGCTTTGCTGGTATTTAATGAAATTTATTTTGATCTAATCATTGTTTAACTATTACAAGACCTTTAGAAGCAGTGATAAAAGTAGTGGACTAAGATGGAATCGAGAAGAGCACCACGATATCGTTGGCAAATAGATAAATATGGCCGCCTATTTCCCGTTCTAGTCGTGTTAAATCATTTATTAATGCCACAAACAGAACCGGTTCTAGAATGGTGCCCTGAGGCATGTCATGGCAGGTGCTTAGCAGGGTCAGTGAGGACTCCCAGCCTGACTTGCTGGGGCCTGCATGCAAGGTAATTAGTAAACCATCTCAGTGCTGCTCCTCTCACCCCCATGAGCTCTAGTTTTTAACCAGCAGGACATGAGACATGTGTCAAAGGCTTTACCAAGTCCGATACATGCCCTATTGTCTTGGTGCCCTTGTCTAAAGAATTACTTATTTCAGAGGTGACTGTGTCCAGGGCTTCCTGGGTCCCTACTCCTGGTCGGAATCCAAACTGCCTTGGCGTTATTAGCTTATTAATTTCCAAATATTGAACTAACTGTTTTTCACTATTTATTCTATAATTTTGCTGCGTTAGACAACATGGATATAGGAGATAATTTCCAACTATAGATCTTTAAATTAAGGGATGATAACTGATTTTTCAAAAGTTCAGGAAATTTTCTTTGCCAAGGCTGAGATTAATTATATAAGTCAAACGAGCTGCAACGTAAGTTTTAATTAGTTTAAGCCTGTGGATGGATATGTTATCCAACAGGACAGCACCCTCTCGAAGCTCATCAATAGGTTTGATTATTTCGTTTTCATGTACCCGGCAAATTCATAACCAGTAATCGCTAATTTCGTTTAAATTTAGAAGATTTGTTTGCTGGCTGTTTGAGGCAATTTGCGCTGCCATATTTTCACCTATGGGTCTGCAAAACTGATTCAAATAGTCAGCGCATCTACCCTGATCATTAAGTTTTGAAATATTACCTGTCTTTAGGCAACCGAACTAACTGACGAAATTATTCTTGTACTTTATGCAATATTCTCTTAGTTTTTATTAAGGGCTCCTTGCACAACTTCTTGTACCGTTTTCTTAGCGATATAGCGATATGGGTTATCCAAGGCTTTTGTGTTTAAATTTACAAGATTATTTCACTAGTTTAGTTTATGAAGATACATCTAAACAAGATTTTTTATATTAATCAAACAATGTGTATCCTAATCTAAAGAAGTACAAGGATAGACCTCGTCCCAACTCTCATTTTGTATATTTTGAATATAATCATCATATCTTATCATCCATTGTATAACCATTGCTGGAAGAGTGGTTTCCCGTTCCTCCAGCAATGATGAAGATGACTGGCCTATAATTAGTGATATTTGTTTCTATAACCACTGCTGATTACGAATGTTAGAAAAGATGTGGTCAATCTATGAGGATTGCATGTCACGGGCCATTGGGCCATCATTTAATAGCGTAGAGCAGATAACTCTGGGAAGAAATCCCTTAGCAGCAAGAAGCTCTAAATAACCAAATACAATTCATGATTTGTGTTCACTAATTATGTTGAGATTGACGTCATCAATTAGAATTGTGCCCGGGTTCAAATGCGGTTGGTTCTATTTAGACCACTAAAATTGTACTCGTATAATTTAAGTTTTCATGGCTAAATACGTACCCTTAACATAAACCACCAAACCACTATTTTGGTTTAAATTATTTTTTGAGTTATACTGTGTCTAGTTTGGTTTAATGATACTCCTCCACCCCACCAATCAAGCCTCCCCCAATGCTATAATACCAAAAGGAAATTTAAGATCAGTTAATTAAACTAAAAGCGCGTCAAAGTTTCTGTTTATGCTCTGTATATTGATATATAAGCATGAAACCACCCTGAGCCTCCCCTCATGTTCACAAACTCGTGGCTCAGGAGCAATGGACTTTCTGTTAATAAATCACTAATAATTTCATATGGATTCAATTAAAACCGTTTTTACTTATAACTTTAGAGGGAACTACAATAAGTTTTATTACTGATGTATAAACTTTTAATGAAGTAGTAAATTTTAAAAATACATTAAATTTTAAGGAAACATTAAGATTTAGACAATAAATTTGTTTAAGAACAGCATTAAATTTTAGCAATAGTTTGGTTTTAAAGAAAAATTTTCTTTTAATGAAAATAGGAAAATATAAAATTTTACTGAGATATTAAGTTTTTCAGAAATTTTAAATTGTACTTCGTATGATAACAATAAATTTAAAAAAAAATTCAAAATTTTTGAAAAACATTTTTGAAAACACTTAATTTTTGAAGAAATATTCTTAGTTAGATTATTTTTTTTGAGATATTCTGATTATTTGTCTCTCATTATCATCTTTTCACAAGTATCTTGCCTTCTTCATGACAGGTGTATATTTACAGCCGTTTTCCTGAGCTATATTACGAGCTTTATCAAGCAGGCGCCGCATTGTAACTGTTACATATTCATGAGGATTTATCCTGTCCTGTGTGCAACTGTTGTGAAGCAGGTTAGCAGCAATACCTGGCCCATTCGTATCAGCACGAGCCATATTTTTAAAATCACCATTGGATTTTGCTCTCGCGACGCACAAATTTTACAATTATGGGTTTCACCTTATTACCCCCTGAGGTAGGGGTGCGTTGGGATACACTAATACCATTTGGAGTAATGTTGTTTTTTATTGCCTTTGGAAGTGAAGTCACGATATCCACAGCCACCTCGTGTGGGGTTTCAGGAACCCCAGTAATTAGTATATTGTCCCGTCTGCTGTATTGACGGAGTTCCTGGATTTCTTTTTTCAATGAGACATTTTCATCTGATAAATTTTGCATTTTTTTATTCATGTCCTTTTTCTCTTTATCGTTTTGATCTGATCTTACTTTAAAAGCATCAAATATATCAGAAAGGTCTTTTACCGAATTTTCAAACCGTTGAATTTCAGATTCTTATGTAGATTGTACAGTTCATTTAATTTCATCTACCATTTACTATCATGTTGACATCTGCTTGAGACAACACTCCTTGGCCAGTAGCTGGGAGGCCCCCTGACCATCCCCTTCTTCAAATTGCAATTGGGCCTTGTTGAGATCAAACCCATTTGGTTCGGCGACTTTGTATGCACGCCGGGCATTTCCACTCTCTCAATTTATTTTCTGACATAAGATATGAATAATCTTCTGGTTTAACATGTCCATATATTAAATGCAGAACGTGAGATCTTGAAATACTCTGTGTACAACCTTCACAGACCCAATTTTATCTAATAAAATGCGTCAAATTGGAATTGTAAGTTACATCTCAGTTTAAATTGGTTTTAATTTAAAACATGCACTGCGGGAGGCAAGTCTCCATAATGTTATTACCCCCTTCAGCCCATTACTTAATATATTTAAAGTTTCCACAACTACTGCTAGTCTCCTAACCAAGACGTTGATTTATTTAGGTTTTGTTTCTGCCTCGTTCCTTCTGTATGTTACACCTGTACGTGAATGCTTTTCGAAACTGGGATTCATAAATATGCGGGATGTACCTTTCCTCAGCACTGATCACTAAAACAAGAAACGGTGGCTTACAACTCTACCCCGAAAATAATGCAAGGGGATTTCTTCGTTCTTGACTCGATTCCTACCTAAAACACCGATGTTTGGGTATTCCCGACACAATCAAGTTGCTGGTAAGTTCTATTTTGTTCATTACATGACCGAGCCCTGGAGCTGTAAAGAGTCAACTACGACAACCATCATCGCAGTGGGTATTACTCACTTCTAGATGCTACTTCGGCGAATTATTAACAGAAGTTGGAAATTTTCCTTCAGTTGCTTACGGGTGCTTGATATAGCTATAAAAGATAATAGATTGCTTCTCCATGGCTTAGTGATTCATGTAGCAACGTTATGCACCTAAAACCTTTATTTGTTACCTTTGAATTAATAAAAATAATTCGGTAAACTACCTACGAAAGGTACATGTGTTGGAATTTCCTAAACAGTTTCGGTTGTACGCTAATTATAACGTGTGTTAACCATTATTAGAACCGGATTTTAAACAGCTGTCAAATTTCACATACTATACCTTGCCGTCATTACATTTGCACTATGCTCCCGTAAATAGACATCTTCATACGTGTTAGAATTTTAATGTATGCTAGTTTAGTTATATTTCTTGATACTTTTTGCGCTTACTGCTCTTTGTATATAAATTTAGGCTTGAAGGTAATTTATAAAATTGGTAATAACGGGGAATTTACTAAGTGATAAGGCCTTTTTCCGCTGAATTTTAGATGTTGTTTAGTAACATATACGTCATCTCTGGGGATCATTGGGATTATTATTAAATTTTGGGGGGTCAGTTCTATGTATTTAATCATTAACTGTGTCAATGTTGCATGAGTTACATACCGTTTTGGGCCGCTTATTTTTATTCTATTAAATTTATTAGCCTCATTTGTGGGCATCTGGCTAGGATAGGATTTGTGCAGTTACATTTACATTTTAGTTTCAAAACGCAATAAACGCCTAGCTGGTCGTGCTGGGTTACTAGCATTTTAAGGAGAGCTGTTCCTAGAACCACGATTTGCAAAGTAATTTTTTTTGTGTTTATTTATTGTAGCCACCCGGTTCAACGTCTCTGTTGCAGGATGCCTGACAGTCATGTTTTAACTGATTCATTTTTTTTACTAGGATTTGTTTTCTAAAGCACCAAACAGGTAAATAGTTTATTATTATTGCAGATTGGGAAATACTATTATAAACAATTCATTATAACTTTAATTGACTCTTATTTGTGTGGGATTTATGATTATTGTAATCTAGATATCATTATTGGTAGGCAGTGTGTATTTTGATTTACCTCCACAAGTAAACTTACAAGTAAATTGACAAATTTTTAGCCTAAGGTAATGGCGATTTTTCTTTTATCTGGGTGGGGTCCTGTAATACATAAAGAATTGTGTTGGACGACTAGTATTTCTTTTCTTTGTGTGTATTAGGTTCAGACATTCTTAATTAACCTACCCTCTTCCGGGTTAACCTTTTCACTTTATTTTAATTGTGACTATAGTCTTTATTGTGCCTTGGTCCTTTTCTTGGTTTTGAGGACCATACAAGAGCAAACCAAGTGGTGCCCTTTTTAAATTGTTATTATATTTCTGCGCCAACCATACACCCACGCATCCAAGTGCTTTCCAAAACGGCTGAGCTACGGGCTATCTTAATACGGGTTATGGCACACCACCTAGTTTTGGCTATCAATACCTTTGTGCACGTAACTAAGTTGAGCACTAATCCACTTGCGAAAGTTTCCTCGTTTTTGGAAGCCATCATTGCGTAATTCCTGGTGCAATTCAGTATGGTAAAGATGTACTTACATTTTCCAGTTGTCTGATTGACAGTTGATTGTGATGTTTCTCGTGATATTTCTATCTGACGACTACTACATGTGGGTTTTCTTCACCGGTCTTAATTTAGCAGCCACTTTCATTCCAGCAGCCAAAACACCAGTGGCGTCGGTAAATAAAAAAAAAGCTCAGTCGGAAAAACCCTGTCTACTTTAAACTTATAAAACATATTACAAACCATGCAACAATCAGCCCGAATTTATCCCATTCATTTGCAAAGGAGATAAAAAGTAAAAAACTTTGTTTTTAAAGTTTCAAGTTCATTGGCAGAATTATTCTGACAGGAATTTTATTTTCATTAGAGGGCGAGTTTTTCCCTATTATCCTCATTGCGAACTAATGGGATAATTCAGAATGATTATTGCGTAGTTTATAATATATTATATAAGTTTCAAGATGGCAGGATTTTTCTGACGGGACTTTTTTTTAATTTGGGGATGAGTTTTTTACTTTGTATCCCCTTTGCACATGAATTGAATAGATTCAGGATGATTGTTACATCGTTTGTAATATGTTTTATAAGTTTAAAATAGACAGGACGTTTGTGTTTAAAAAAATCTACTGACACATTATAGCTAATAAATCTGTAAGGGTTTTCATATTTTCTAAAATAAATGACAGCAGTTTTTTTTTGTATGAGGTAAGAGAGTTTTTCGGGCCGCCTGTCTCAAAATTTTTACCTTAAAATGGTCGTATCTCCTTTCAATTCCTCCAAGCAGTTTTGGCTAACGTCTTTCATATGTATACCGCGGGTGAAGCTCATGGAGTCACGTTTGGTAACTTCATGAGGGTTTGACGGCGTCAAGTAAGGGATTTTCAACAAAGAAAGCTGTGGACAGCTGAACTCACATTTCACAGAGATGGCTTTGAGAACTTTAGAAACCAGCACGAATGGGCTGAAGAAAATCCGCAATCCATGATCCATCATGGTGCTCAACAGTGCTTTTCGGTAAACTTTATGGGCTGGTCTTTGTTGGCCCTGTCAGAACCTACTTAGGTGCGATTTTACCAAATAGGTGAGCAACATTTCATTAACTCAGGATAATTTAGTTTTAACCTGTATTTTGTAAGAGAATTGACAACTAATAAGGTGATACATTTCAATTTTTTAAGCTGGATTGGAAGAGGTGGACCAGTCCGATAGCCTGCTAACCTGATGCCACTGGACTTCTATCTTTGGGGCCGTATGAAGAGTCTGGTCTATGACGGGACTGACATTGCAAGCGAGCAAGACCTGGTTGCCAGGATAGTAGCTGTAGCGGGGGAGATCCACGAAAACCCTGAAGTCATCACGTTCGCAACCAACTCAGTGGCAAGAAGGTGTCGGGTTTGTCTTGCTCAAGGAAGTGGGCACTTTGAGAATTTGCGGTGATTTTTGACACGTAAACATTAATAGTTTCGTTCATTAAAATATTATAGATTAATTCGGCTACTGGAAATTGCACCGAAAAGACAAAAATTTTCCAAAGAAAAATGATGTTCACTTTTCCACTGGTGACTTTTGCTGTGGGTCCATAAACTCATCAAAAAACAAACGACTCAATTAATTTTTTTTTTGTCGAATTAAACATAAAGCTATTTCTACAGTTTTAATTATTTTAAGCTAAAATTTGGTATTATTGCTAACGATAATTAGAATTAATTATCTACATTATCAGAAATAAAGTTATTTACAATTGAAAAATTATTATTAATTTTACTAAGTACATAAATGAAAAGCTTACCTCGAGTAGGATTTGAACCTACGAAATGTACTTTGCTAGAATATCGCTCTAACCAACTGAGCTGCGTACAAGCCTGACACCTTTTCCGCTAAGCTACTGAGTAATCCAATATATAATTTATATATATATATATATATATATATATATATATATATATATATATATATATACATGTTAAACTTTTTCGTGGTTGCGCAGTAGTTTATTGCGAATGTTTCGCCGTAACCTATTGCGCAGACGAATTGCGCTTAATCTCTTCGGCCATTATTGAAATCCATATTGGAATCCACATGAATTCGACTCAAGTGCAAAATCAGTCCTTCTCAGGACTAAGCCTGATGACGAAAGCAGAGTCCGCTTACGAAACGTCGCGATATAAAAGCAAAACTGTGGACATATTCCGATCAACTCAACTAAAAAAAGTATCATGAAATCCATAAAAATGTAGTTTTGAGAGTAATAACTTGAGATTCATAGTGTCAAACGCCTTGTTACGATCTAGAAGTACTCCTAAAGTTGTCTATGTCACTTGTAACCTTAAACAGTGCTGTATTATAGCTAGTAGTATAGATACCCTACTTCCAACTCACACAGGGAATTTACATGTGTAAGAGAGATATAGCATCATGGAAAATGTGTGCAAGAGTGTGAGAGAACGATGATGGATCATATCTTGGCTAAGAATTGTTTGTTAGTTAAATGCTCGTTTCTTAGCTAAGGCGTTGCCAGGTTTAGATCTCCACTAAACGGTTGGTACATAGAGAAGCCGAGGTTTGTTTCCCTGCTACAGGGGTTCTTAACTCGATACAAAACGTCAAAAAAGAATAAAATCTTGGCTAAGGTGAGGGTGCTTCTCTGCTAAAGGGGGTTCTTATCTCACGCACCAAAAAAAAGCATTGGTTCATATTTTGCCTGCGGGTGTCTGCGCTAAAGGGAGTTCTTATCTCGCTAAGTACAATATCACTAAAAGGGTTGTCCTTGGTTAAGCTAAGGGATTAATTCTTAGCTATACGGGGTAAGTCTGTCTCCGCTAAGTGGTTTGTTTCAAGAATAATGCGAGGTTTCATATCTATACTAAAGTATATGGAGTTCTTATCACAAATAAGTGTGTATGTCTCCACAGATCAAAATTTGATCAAGGTCTGCTCAAGGTTAGGTCAACTCAAGGTCAAGGACACATCCCTATCTAAGGCATCAACCCACAAGGTTATTAACTTCAGCTAGACTCAAACCCACTAGCCAATACAAAACGCATGCGCAAGCCCTTCAAGGACTTAGCCAAGAAACAAACCTTTTAATGTCTGTAATCAATTACGAATAGGACATTTCTCCTTTCTAACTAGCACATTTTCCCTATTTATTGTTTGTTTATCTATGACGTTATATACGTGAATCTATTTTTATTCGATAGGTGGTATAACTTGCAAGCTCTCTATACATACATTTATTTAGATAATTCCGTTTCCAAGAATTGGTCCTGTTTTTAGATCCTAGATTTGTTTCTTAGCTTAGATCTTGAATACATATATGAGTTATACGTCCATTTTTAGCTTTGACTGACTCATGGGTATGTTTCTTGGCTACTGGAAATATACAATGAAACCGATCATAACGTACGATTCTCTGGTGTGGTGGTATAAGGTGCACACACAGAGCAGCATACAGACACTTCGCAAGGTTCAGCGTCTAGCTTACCCTGGGATAGCAGGGACGATGAGAACGTCCCCAACTTCCGCTATAGAGATTTTCATGAACTTCCGCCTTCACAGTTAAATGCACCAATTTTTTGCTCGCCACAACACACGCAGTTTCTCTTAAAGAAAATTTTATTTATTTTTTTGTTTAACAGTAACTGAAACTGCACTCCTCAAAACGTCACTGAATTCGGGAAAACAATTTCCTCCGCCATCTTGAATTCTCTATTGTGTTAGAATTTCGAATTAATAATTGACCACTGATGTTGGTAGTAAAAGTGCCATTAGTTTCCAGCTATTACGTACCGTTTCTGTAAAAACTTAAAAAAACTGATTTCGCAAAAGAACGTTTACCACACTGCAGCAATCAAACGAAGTGCCATAGAAAAAAATTATAAGTTAAAACATCTGTAATTGTCCTCTACCCCCAGTCATGGGATGTGCGTCAGTTCCCGGAACACCCTGTATTTTCAGTTGGAGTTAATTTACATGTTAGTGTTTAGTATTTCATGCAACGTTTTGTCTCTCTTGTTTTAAAATTTCGTGGCTACTGCGAATAAAATCACAAGCAAAACCATTGAAATATTGAATAATGTAGAAAAATCAAAATAGATTAAAATGAATGAGAGATAGGAATGGACATACTTATGAAGGATTGTGTGGTTTTGATTCTCTTTGACACAGCGTAAATATACAGGGTGTTCTATTTGAGAGCAGAGATAATTTTGAATGCCAAGCTTCGCATGTTTGAACATTTCCTAGCATTTCTAATATTTCTTTTTCAGAACATAGGCTTAAGCTTGGTCTTACTTAGTCCAAATATAAAAGTTTTCCTAACAAAAAACAAGATGGTATATAATAATAAAAGTTATACCTATAAATGCGATTTTATGGATAAAATTCGAATTATTAAAATATTTGGTGTGGAACACCACGCGACCTTCCAACCTACAAAATGGAAATTAAAAGAACATTTTTTTAGTATAGTTATAAGAAGTTCATTACGAAAATAGGCAACATTGTAAACGAAAATACAATAATCTATGTCACACAGACGTTTAGAACTTCATGACAGACAGAGATTAATAGACACCTAGATGCTAACTTAAATTAAAAGAAATTAAATCATTTTAATTTCAATTTTTACGTTCCAACCTACATATAAATATGTAGGTGTAGAAGGTATTGCAGTCGACTTTTTTTTACTACTGTTGGTCAAGTTTCGCCAAGATCGGCCATCACGTCTGGATGTGCGTGCGTGTGTGGCTTTATGTGTGAATGTATGCTAGTATCCACGATAATTCCAGAACGAAAATACTTACGTACTTAAAATTTTGTGTTTAAGCCTGTTTTTCTTTGGCTTAGAGCTGATTAGATTTTGGGAGAAATCGAGCGGCGGTGAGGGGGATTTATTAGGGTCAGTTTTTGGTTTTTATCAAATATCTCCAAAACAGCTGCATATTTCAAATATATAAAAATACCTATATATAGACCTTAAGCATATCGATTAATAATGCTCTATCCAAATTTTTGATATGATGCGTAATTTAGCGGTAAAAAAGTAGAATTTAAGTGTTTTTTAAAGAAAATTTAATGTTTCATAAACTTTCTTTGTAAAGTTTTTTTTAATATAAAGCGAAATAAATGTAAAAATTAAATAAATATGGTTGAAAATGCTCAAGGTGTATTATTGATATTTTTATAGAGTCTGGCGGCTTTGGTCTATTAATCTTTATCTGACATGAAGTTTTAAACGTCATTCTGACATAAATGATTGTTTTTGTTTTCACACTGTTGCCTGTTTTCGTTGCATAGTTATCCTAAAAATTGAAATTAAAATGTTCATTTCTTTTAATTTAAGTCAGCATCTAGATGTCTATTAACCTCTACCTGTCATGAAGTTTTAAACGTCTGTTTCACATAAATTACTATTTTTGCACTTACAATGTTACCTATTTTCGTAATGAACTTCTTATAAAAGAAGGTGCATAATTATCTTAAAAAATGTTATTAAAATTATTTTATATCTTTTAAGTTCCATTTTGTAGGTTGGAAAGTCGTGTGTGTTCTGCACTAGATATTTTTAGGATAACTATGCAACCTCTTTTTATACGTTAATAAGGAAAACAGGCAAATTGTAAAACGCAAACAATAATATATGTCAGAATGACGTTTAAAGCTTCATGTCAGATAGAGATTAATAGACAAATAAAGGGTGTGGCGCGAAGGGCTTTGATTAAAAGTAATGGCGGATACAGTTATGTTAAAAATCTGAAATTACGAAGCGGTAGGTTTTGGATGACGCTGAGTTCAAATATAATATTGTCCTGAATGTGGCACTTTCGGTTATACCGGAAGTAGACGTCAACTTTGTTATTTTAAATGGAACCTAATATTTTTATTTTATTTTCGAATTCTACATGAAATTCTAGATAAAGTTTGTGCACAATGTCGTATACCAAAAATGAAGTATTTTCGAGATATTTCGATTTTTTAAAATTTTGAAAAATCCTAGTCCACATTGAATAACGATATCTCCATTAATAACGAAGCGAGTGACATGACATTGTAACCAATAAACAACAAGCACTTGCCCGTTAACTCTATATATCCATCTCATACATATTTCATGCAGGGTGTTTTAAACTTAGCCGCCAACATGCAAAATTTAAATTTATAAGTTGCTTACTTTAATAGAACACCCTGTATTTTATTACATTTTTCGCTGTATTTTTTAAACCAATTCGTTTGGTATCAGTATTCCTATAACTAAATCCAACCACTTTTGAGAAATTTCATTATCTTAGTTAAAACATAACAACACTTAATTATTTCAACATTAGTAAAGGGTAGGCCATGGCTGTCAAAGATTTGATAGTTAGAACGTTAATTGTTTATGTTGTTTTCTTTACCAGTTTGTATTTCATAATAAATAATGGCAAATGTAGGATTTACGAACGATGATTTTTAAATCTTATTATTATTTACGGCGAGTGTAATAGAATTGTTGAACGGATTTGCGTGTTTTTGCAGAAAGATATCCAAATCGACTAAACGCAACTGGTGATATTCTAAGAAGATTGCTTAAAACTGCCGTCAGTTTGGTCAATTTAAGATAAAATTAATAAAATAAACCACTAGTGGACAGTGACATAAACGAAATTAATGTTTTGGGTATTTTATGGCCTCTCCAAATGCCTCCATTAGACATTGTGAGAGAGATCTTACTTTGTCGACGAGAACAATTCATCGGATTTTAAAAACACAAATGGAAACCATTTTCATATCATTTGGTGCAACACTTACAATTAGGTGATCTTCCTCGAAGGGTAGAATTTTGTGAATGGTTTTAATGAAGACCCAAGAGGATGAAAACTTCATAAAAAAGTTATATGGTGTGATGAAGCAAAGTTTAGCAAAATGGATTATTTAATCGACATAATTCCCATTTTTAGTTTAATGAAAATCCAAATGTTAGTAGAGAACGTTACTTCCAAGATAGTTGGAGTTTTAATGTTTTTGTGCAATAAAAGACGATAAAATTTTAGCATTAAAATTTTATGATGAAAATTTAAATGGTACTAGATATTGCCACATTTTAGAAGAAGCCATACGACCGGCGTTACATATTTTAAGAAATGGAGAGGCGGCTTCAGCTTGGTATCAGCAAGATAGAGCACCTCTTCATAACTTTGGGCCTGTTGCTCAGCATCTTTACGACATGTTTGATGATAGATGGATTGCCAATCAGGGTCCGTTCCGTTGGTCAGCTAGCTCTCCTGATTTGGCTCCTCTAGAGTTTGGTATTTGGGGTTACATTAAAAATCAGGTATTTTCCAAACCTGTTACAACAAAGGAAGATATGATGCAGAGAGTCTTACTTGCTTTTAATTCTCTAACACCCGACCATATTTCCAGAATTACAAGACATAACTTAATGAAAAGGATTCATAAATGTTTAGAAGTAGATGGTGCTAATTTTGAGCATTTACTATAAAACTTTATTTGTTTAATATTACATTTAGTTATTTTTGTTTGTAAGTTATTTAATTTAATTAATACAAAATATCTAGTCAACGTTTTAATGATATCCACAATTAATAATTCTTTCAGGCTATTGGTTACTTTTCAGAATTAATAACTTACAAAAATAACAAAATATCACCTTAAATAATGGAAATCATGGTTTATTGGTTACAATTTCACGTCAGTAGATTCGTTATTAATGGAGATATCGTTATTAAATGTGGACTAGGATTTTTCAAAATTTTTAAAAAATCGAAATATCTCGAAAATGCTTCATTTTTGGTATAGGACATTGTCCACAAATTTTATCTAGAATTTCACGTAGAGTTCGAAAATAGAATAAAAAATATTAGGTTCCATTTAAAATAACAACGTTGACGTCTACTTCCGGTATAATCGGAAGTGCCACATTCAGCACAATATTATATTTGAACTCAGCGTCATCCAAAACCTACAGCTTCGTAATTTCAGATTTGTAAGATAACTGGATCCGCCATTACCTTTAATCAAAGCTCTTCGCGCCACACACTGTATATGTTAACTTAAAAAAAATTTCCAAAAGTCGCCCGCTCCTATAAGAATATCGATAATACAGCTTCAGCATTTTCAATCATATTTATTCAATTTTTACATTTATTTCCCATTACATTAAAAAACTTTATAAAGAAAATTTATGTAACATTAAATTTTCTTTAAAAAATACGTCCACACTTTTTTTTATAAAATTAATCGTTATTCAGTTAATGAAAAAATTTGAACCAACACTTAAATTCTACCTTAGGAATTTTTTTGCAGCTAAATTACGCGTCATATCAAAAAATTGCACAGAACATAATTAATCGATATGTTTATGGTCCATATCTAGGTATTTTTATATCTTTGAAATATGCAGCTATTTTAGAAATATTTCATAAAAACAAAACAATGCCCCTAATATCCCCCCCCCCCCCCTCCGCCACTGGATTTCTTCCAAAATCTAATCAGCTCTAAGCCAAACGAAAACAAGCACAATTTTAAGTATGTAGATATTTTCGTTTTAGAGTTATCGTGGATACTAAGATATATCCACACAGACATACATACACACAGTCACACAGACATCCAGACATGATGGCCGATATTGGCGAAACTTGGCGAAAAGTTGTAAAATGAGCTAATAAGTAGATATAGCGATAGTGAAAAAGTTGATTGCATAACCTTCTATACCTACATAAGGGTGGCGCATTAGTGTGACAATCCAATATCTCCTTTATTTAAAGAGATACAAAAAAATTAAATACAAAAGTTGTAAGATATGTTCTGGTGCATAATCCAAAAATATTTTTAATTATACAGGGTAGATCATAAAAGCTTAGAAGTAATTTTAAATTTTATTTAAAATAGAAAACCATATATTTTATTACATATTTAGATTCTACATACAATTTTAGACACATTTTATGTATAATGTCCTATACCTAAGTCTAACCGCTTTCGACAAATTTCAAATTTTTGTCAAAATGACGTTTGCAGGCCAAAACATAGGTGGAAATCTTTTCTAAACGAAGCCTTTCTCAATTATTTATGGTTGGTTTCCTTGGAAATGGGGACCTACTCTAATGGGTTGTATTGATATTTTGTAATACATTCATACAGGGTGATCAAAATGGACAATAAAAGTAGATTCAAAAAATCTATAAAGTCGTTTTTTTAAATGGAAACCCTCTATTTTTTAATTCTATCTTATTTAGCATTAAAAATAAGGGTGACTTTGTATAAGAGTGTGTATTCCAAAAAATGTAGTTTTTGAAATAATGACAATTTAACATTTTTTATTGCAAAAGGCTATACGGCTTTCAAGTTTTGTTATTAGTTGGTCGTGACGGCGAGGCGTGGCATATAAAAATAATAGAAATCATCAGAAACGTCATTATTTATTGTCAGTTGATAATTTGTGTGATGCATTAGTGTATTTTATAGCAAATTGATTTAAAACTTGAATTAAAATTGTAAATAATCAATTTTTCGCAAGCCGAGATGGTTGATATGATTTTTGTTTTGGGAGCTAGTGATAAGAATACACTCTTAGCAAGAAAACTGTATCAACAATGGTTTCCAGAGAGACGGCAACCTGAAAGAAGGGCATTTGAAAAGGTTTTGGAGCGTTTTGAAAGAACTGGCAATGTGGTATATGAAAAAATACTAGGAAAAACTTGCACAGACTGAGGAAAATCAATTAAATGTACTATTAACAGTTACCGAAAATCCATATATTGGACAACGACCCATTTCTCAGCAGGTTGGTGTTGAACGACCTACGGTACAGCGGATATTGAAGTCTCAAAAATGCACCCCTATCACATTCAACTACTTCAAGAGTTGGTTCCTGAAGATTATCAAAGACGACTGGAATTTTGTCAATGGGCTCAAAACAAAATAAGCCAACCATATTTTTTGATCAACGAGTAACAGGGAAGTATACTTAGACTTTCTGCAAAACCATCTACCAAATTTATTGCATCAAGTGCCACAGAATACGTAACAAGAAATGTGGTTTCTTCATGATGGGG
Source organism: Vesta saturnalis (assembly GCA_036346205.1). Taxonomy (NCBI): domain Eukaryota; kingdom Metazoa; phylum Arthropoda; class Insecta; order Coleoptera; family Lampyridae; genus Vesta; species Vesta saturnalis. Next base: position 2,204,493 of record JARFJB010001166.1, read on the forward strand.
CCCCAGTACATCATACAGGTCCGATAATAACTTTTTAAATGCTAGATATCCAGAATGTTGGATTGGGAGGAGGGTCTGTTGTTGGCCAGCTAGATCCCCAGATCTTACTAAAATGGACTTTAGCATATGGGGTACGTCAAAGAGCAGGTTTATAAAATACCTCCTACAACAAAGGAAGACGTGAAAATTAGGATTAGAAACTGTTTTCAAAACAATAGTGTTGAAATGGTTAGAAATTTAAGCAGCGAATTGAGAGACGTATTGCATTGTGTATTCAAGAAAGAGGTGGACGTTTCGAACAACTTATTAGGTAGTACGTATTTGACGTGTTTCTAGTACTTTTATCTGTATAATTAGTTACAGGTTTAGTTACATTAGAGGTGTTAAGCTTATGATTAGGATTAGGACATAATTTGTTGAATCAAAAAATATTGTCTTTACTTTAAGTTCGTTTAATAAAGTAATTATTTATATGGGGTTCAATAAATTGTAATATTTCGATCTGAAGTGCTCGATTTTTTGTTTCGCCGCGCCCGCCGTCACGGCCAACTAACAACAAAACTTGAAAGCCGTATAGCCTTTTTACAATAAAAAAATGTTAAATTGTCATTATTTCAAAAAATACAATTTTTTGGAATATACACTCTTATACAGTCACCCTTATTTTTAATGCTAAATAAGATAGAATTAAAAACTAGGGGGTTTCCATTAAAAAAAAATGACTTTATAGGTTTTTTTGAATCTACTTTTTATTGTCCATTTTTGATCACCCTGTATGAATGTATTACAAAAATATCAATACAGCCCATTAGAGTAGGTCCCCATTTCCAAGGAAACCAACCATAGCTAATTGATGCAGGCTTCGTTTAGAAAAGATTTCCACCTATGTTTTGGCTTGCAAACGTCATTTTTGACAAAAAAATTGAAATTTGTCAAAAACGGTTAGACTTACGTATAGGACATTATACATAAAATGTGTCTAAAATTGTATGTAGAATCTAAATATGTAATAATATATAAGGGTTTTCTATTTAAAATTACTTCTAAGCTTTTATGATCTACCCTGTATAATTAAAAATATTTTTGGAATATGCACCAGAACATATCTTACAACTTTCGTATTCAATTTTTTTTTGTATCTTTTTAAATAAAGGAGATATGGGACTTTGTCATACTAATGCGCCACCCTTTATATATATGTAGGTTGGAAGGTAAAAAACCATAAATTTTACATGCATGTAAATAAAGGATCATAATTTCACGTAGAATCCAAAAATTGAATTCTATGCATTAAAAAAATTACTAACGTTGTCTTGCCCTGCTCTTTTGGAACACTCTATATGGTCAAGAATAATTTTAAAATGCGCGCACTTACTAACATGATAAATACATTTTACAGGCAAGTTTACTCATAAAGCACCAGTTTACTTAACTCTGTTGTTGGCTGGCCCTATACAAAATCCTACAACCTATAAAATTACCACAAGTTTCTTATAATTGCGAGATTATATCACAGTCATTGATCCATTCAATTCATTTTACAAATAATAACAAAAACTACCAATCAATAGTCTATAAAATAATTATTTTAACAACGCTTTCTACTTTTACACAAAGAAAAGTTTATGCAACCATTTTCAACACCTGTCACAAAATCTAAACAAACAAGGAAGCAATGAACGTGAATGTAAAAAATAAATTAGATAATAAAGGTGTTCATCTAAATTAAAGAAGCCAAAAGGCGCAAATAACTAAATTATTTTATTGCAAATACAATTTTTCTGATAATAGCACGTATTCGAATAAATTTAAGTTTATAGAAAGGTTTTGCTTCGGCCCTTTCTTTCTAATTAACTTGCCCGAACTGTTATTTAAATTCATGAGGGTTACTTTCAATCTCATTAACAAACCACGAACCAAAGATATTTTAGAAGAAAAAAAACTTTTGCACGCTATTTTTAATTAATGAACCCGATTATAACTTTTTGATATGATTAAGAAAACGTTTAATTAGAGCTCTAAAATTTTAGAATAGCAGCTCGAGGCTTTCGTACACCTACTTTATTCAATATTAATTACAGACAATCAATTCAATATATTTTTTTTACGTAGAAGAGAACACAAAGCAATTTAAGTATGCAATAGGTACTAAAAAAAAGGCAATCAAACATATGCTGAAAGATAATTAATAAAAGATATTTCGCAACTGTTATATATTAGCCTTTTGAGGTTGTTATTCACTGAATAAGCTTACATTATGATGAAGTATGGTTACTATGCTTAGTGTTAGTTAATAAAAAAGATTTATTTTGCGCAACTTTCATGTGAATGTGAAGTTTCTGGGTTTGTGGAGCAGTTAACATTAAAGAGTTAGCGCTTAAATTCTAAATTTTGCGTTTTTTATGATTAATGAAATAGCTTTTACGTACTTAATGTGTGAGAGTATTATTTTTGAAGTGTTAATGTGGAACTGAAAGGTTTATTCATACTACATTTATTTATTAAGGCGAATGTGTTTTAAAAGCATTAGGATCTTTTTTTTTATAACTAATAGTAACGTAATAAAACGTCGAGTTTCATACACAAAAAGAACAAAACGAGACCTAATTAAAGGAAATATGAGAAGTTCTTTACACGGGATACAGAATTTTTGATCTTTGAGATGTAATTACTAAGGGATGACTTTTCGAAAATTAAATTTTAAGCCACGATTTTCCACAAACGTTGTTTTAGAACTACCCATCACTTCCATGCACATATCATTTTTAAAAGGCAATCGAAAACCTAAACTATCCGTTCCAGGCAAACGGGTATCCAATAGTAGTAAACAACCACCCGTTGACAACGAATAACTACCCGTTGGTGGTAAACAGAGACAGAATAATAGGAAATTACATGAGAGTAAGAGATATACTATTAGTGTTACTAACTACAGCGAAGTTTTTACTATTAAACGCAGCAGGTACCAGTTTTGTGGGAAACATGTACCCGTTTTTATGAAACAGATACTCGTTTTTGACATTTTTGGCGTTTTTCACATTACTTTAACATTGTTGGCGGTTTTTAAACGTTTTTTGACATTTCTCATCGTTTTTTACGTTGTTTGATGTCTCTCTGATCTCTTTACAAACAGTGCCCGTTTTTAGGAAACCTGTACCCGTATTTTGACAAAACAACAATAATCTTAAACCACTATAGCGTTGTTACATAAATGGGGGAAAGGATGACATGTAACGTGCCATTTCTTGTGCAATAATTCTTGATTTTAATTATTTATAAATTTCTCTACATTATTTAAGCGTTCGATTAGGCTGATGCATAAGTAATGGCGTTTTTTTAAATTTAAAAGTTAACTCTGAAATAACAAAATTTTGATTACTCAATCTTCAGCTTGTCAGATAATTAGTAGTTCCGTCATATAGTGTGTTTGCTTTTATATTTCGTTCTTAATTGTTAAAGTTTAACCTTATTATAATGCAATGCCAAGTAGACAAAAACCAGCATTATCGACATTATCTTTTTTTGCGTTTAATCGAGGTGCCAAAGCCAGTGAAGCTGCTCGTGAGATTTACGATGTTTAGGGTGAAGTTGGAATGCCTGTCAGGACGGCCCAAAACTGGTTTAAACGTTTCAAAAGCGGAATTTTTGACCTTAATGATATGGATCGTTCAAGACGTCCTGTTAGGTTCGATGAAGAGCGATTTTCTTCATGAAAATTCATGCCAATCAACTAGGGAGTTGGCCCAGAAAATGGAATGTGACCAATCAACGATATGTCGACATCTTAAATCCTTAGGAAAAGTTCAGAAACTTGGCGCTTGGGTTCCTCATGTTTTGAGCGAGAACAACAAAAATCAACGTTCCACAAATTCCGCTGGATTTCTCGCTCGGAATCGTGCACAATCAGAAGTTCCTCTACCGAATCGTTACCGGAGACGAGAAATGGTGTTTGTATGTGAATATGAAGCAGAGTCCCAATCAACAAGCGACGCCTAGAGCGAAACAATATCTTCACCCTCGAAAGACGATGTTATGCGTTTGGTGGTACTGGAAAGGTATCATTCACTATGAATTTCTCGGCGTAACTAAACAGTCAATTCAATTGAACAAATGCATCGCATTTACGAAGCTATTCGGGAAAAAAGACGCCATCGGCAGCATGACCTTCTTCTTCATTATGACAACGCTCGTCCTCACATTGCTAATATGACAAAGAGAGCAATTCAAACGCTTGGTTGGGAAGTATTTCCGCGCCCCCTACATTCTTCTGATTTGGCTCTATCAAATTTTTACCTATTTCGACCACTTTCAAACAATTTGCGGGGTGTTTCGTATAATAATTATGTGGAATTACGGACTTGGTTGGAACACGTTTCGCTGCAGATGCATCTCCTCTAGTGTATTCAGTTTGCTCCTGTAAAAGTTATAACAAATAAAAAAATAAAAAAATTTTTAAGTGTGTGTGTGTTGTTATATTAGAAAGGTAAATTGCACCACGGTCTAGCTCAGTGAGGTACAAAGACATTCAACGTATTCTCGAATGGGGAAGCAATAATCTAGTTAAATTTAATGCTAACAAAACTCAGTGTTGCCTTATGTCCGCCAAAAAAGATCGATCATTTCCTGTTGTAAGTATGAATGGCTCAGTTCTGATGTTTTCAGACTCTATTACTCTGTTGGGTATGACTGTATCTTCAAATCTCTCATGGGTTGACCATCTTCTGCCAGCTACCAAAACAGCTGCTCGTAAAATAGGCTTTTTGTACAGATCTAAGCAGTACTTTACCTCTCGACAACTCCTTTTGCTGTATAAGGCCCACATTCGGCCTCATCTGGAATATAATTCTCACCTTTGGGTTAGTGCTCCCAATACGCTCTCGATATCGTTGATCGTATTCAAAAGAGAGCGATTAGGCTTATAAATGACCCGTCTTTAACTTCTCACATACAGTCCCTTGAGCATAGAAGGATGGTTTCAGTTCTTTCTTTGTATTATCGTTATTACAACGGCTATTGTGCTGGTGAATTACATTCTTTGATACCATCTCCGGCTATCTTTGCGAGAAACACTCGGTTCGCTCAATCACATCATCAGTATGCAGTACAAATCTCCACTTGTCGTACCAAACGGGCGCAATCCACATTTTTCTACACGGCTTCTAAACTCTGGAATGATCTCCCTAGTTCCTGTTTTCCTCTCACTTATGATATGAGAAAATTTAAGATAGCTGTTCATAGGCATCTAATGGCAATTCATTATCCCTCTATCCATCCTCCTAAGTGTTCCTGAGTGCTTTAGCACGATAGGCCTTATTTAGCCTGTTCAGGTCTACAATCATAAAAAAAAAAAAAAAACTTATAAAACTTACTGAAATTGAGAACTCGTTCATCAGGTGTGAGGAAAGCAGAGATATTTTCATAGATATAATCAGTACTAGCATTTGTTTTAATTGGGCACCACTCAATTTCTAGGTTTGATAAATAAAATACAACAAAAATTGAGAAAGTTGTATCTCAGAACATAATAGGTAATCTGAATAAGCACTAAACATCTGTATTTATATGTATATTTAATAAAGCAAAATGTCTGATTAATATCAGAGTAAAATAACTAAAACGATACTTCTTGTACGGCCTTACAATCTTAAAATCACTAAATTAAACACTGTAGATAAGCTTACAATCTATGTATACTTAGAATTCAAAATGCAATCTATTCAAAATGTTTTCAATAATGAAACGTGTATTGACCCATGTCAACAAATTGCAGTTGTGATAGGTTATGAACTCAAATGTTTTTATTTCAGGAACAGGACTCAACTGTTCCTTTTATTAAGCGTATCAAAATAACACTAACTGATTTGTTATTTACTTAACTGCACTAAAGGGATAAGTACTTACTTGTACAAAACAAATATTTTAATCTCGTCTTAAACGAACTGTAGCTTGAGAATTTTCATTCCCAATTCCAAGACAAATATACGATAATGTAAAGGTAATTTCCATTTGTAATTAACGTACAATTAAACGAAACAGAGACGTATAGGTAAGCACTATAAGTTTCATCTGTCTTCAACATAAAAATTAGATGAACGGTAGCACATAGGAACATTCAATTATTGGTACCAAATGTTGTCCCTACAATAATTGAAAGATATAATGAACGAAGATTCGAACGACAAAAGTTGGTTATAACGACGAACGCAGAATATGTATAACAAAATATGTGATTGATGCAAAACAAAGGTATCTCCATTTATGTTCATGAAGATGACATTGCATTAACCTGCCATTTTAACAAAGTTAAGCTCGTGACGTCATACCCACGCCACTCAATGATACGTAAATTTACCAAAATAAAAGCTTTTTCTTGAAGATAAACTGTATTCTTATTCCTACCTTTGTTCCCTATTAAATATAATATATAGAAAATGTAATTAGACGCCTTTACATACCTTATAAAAGGGAAGCAAAACTTAAAAAAGATAACGTCTTAAAGGCACGACATGATAAGTGGAAATGCACCAGCATGCTCAACTCATGCTGCGCATAGAACTAAAATTGAATGTCTAAAATATACACAGGGACGTTCGTAATTATGTAGACTGAAGAGAAAATATTGCGATATAAAAATTTAATTATTGAACGAAAAAAGAAATGCTTAAAAATACTAAGGTAATGTAAATATACTTATCGATAATAATGCAAATTTCGAAATTTAAATTAAGGTAACGACAGAAAAGAATTGGCACGTTACAAAGTACACAATTATCTTTGTATTCTTGTATTAAATTACATTTAAAAATGAAAACTCCAAATTTTCTAAATTCTGGGATATGGTAAAGAGAAAATGCGCATATACCTATCGTCCAATCTTCAGTAAAGCATTACCTCCAGTTGTAACTAAATTGGAGTTTCAGTACTTGGAATTATAAAAGTTGTTTAGAGCTGTTCCAGTGTGTCTGCATTCATAGTAAAACCAAACACAGCTTACCTTAGGTTTACAATACAGTACGTTCACTTCGACGTCACTGAAGAATATTGTTGTTATGAAAGTTCCGGTAACAATATTCTTCATTGACGTAGAGGTAAACTTACTGTATTATCAATTCTAATCACGCTGTGTTTGGTTATACCACGAATGCAGAGACCCTGTAACTGCGAGGTATACTAATTTACAAGAACAAAAAGTGTCATTTCACGTGTCAAAACGTGTTACATTCCAACTATTGCAAAACTATTTTATATGTAACTGCAGGTAATGCTTTACAGAAGCTATCTTAATACGGGATTAGCGACAGGTATTTGCGGATTTTCTCTTTACAATATCCCTGAATTTACAATGTGGAATTTTCCTTTTCAAATATAATTCAATAAAAGAATGCATACAAGATAATTACATACTTTTACAGGAGCAAACTCAATGCACTGAATGAGACGCCTTTCTAACGAAACGTCTAATGCTTTATTAGTTCTCCGTGTATAAATGACAAATGGAAGTGGTTAGATCACGAAATACGTGTAATAAAAACATACAGAAGTATAATACTAACAAAAAGTTATCAATATATTCCACTAAATTTAAATATTAAAAGACTAGTATAATACGTAAATAATGCACAAAAATGTATAAATAATTAAATTATTGTATAAAAAATGACAGCCAAAAATTGGAACGTTACATACCATCCTCTCACTCACTTCCGTAACAATGCTATAGTGGTTTAACATTATTGTTGTTGCGTCCAAAAACGGGTAAATGTACCTATAGAGCTCAAAGGGAAAAAACTAATGTGAAAAACGTCAAAGTACCTGTCTCCTAAAAACGAGCAACTGTTTCTTAAAAACGGGTACCAGCAGCACACATTTTTTTTAGTTATTACGCGACTTTGAAAAAGTTAGCTGCAGTTAGTAACACCAATACTTTTTATCTTATTCCCATGTAATTTCCTATGATTCTGTTTCGTACAAATGTAAATTCCTTATCTACCTTAATGGAACTAATGCTGTAAACGGATAAATGTTTACTACAAACAAGTATCTGTTTACTACCAACGGGTACCTGTTTTCTAGAACGGATAGTTTAGGTTTTCGATTTTTGGACTACATATGATCGTTTAAAAATGATGTGTGCATGGAAGCGGTGGTTGAGTAGTAGCAAGTCTTGCTGGCAAAGACATCAGCGTTCTATCTGGCCAAGGTGAATCTCTCGCTACAAATGTTCATGACACGTGACGGTATTACTAGTTATGGAGTAAAGTTTGTGAAAACTCGTGGTTTAAAATTTAATTTTCGAAGAAAGTAAGGTTTCTAAAACTAACTGAGATAGAAAAAAATTTTTGGAATCATTTTACGTTACAAAATTTTATACACATTTTGGTGGCACGAGTCGCTTACGAAGTGCGCTAAAAACATAAAAAGACGCATGTTGCTCTGAGATATGCACGCTTTTGAAATAAGTATCCCTTACTATATTCGAAAAGATCCTAAAGGTCAAAAATTCTGTATCTCATCTAAAAACATTTTTTTGACTATACTTCATTTCATGTTGTCCTTTTTCTGTATGAAAGACGACGTTTTACTAAGTTATTAGATACATTTTATCTAATAAAATAACAAAACATCGGGTTCCACGCTCAAAAAGAACTAAATGAGATCTACCTAAATTAGAGGTCACCTGAGAAGTGCAGTCAAAGAAAAGTTTTTAGGTCAAATACAGAATACTTGACTTTTGGGATCTTTTTGAAGTTACCAAGGGATGATTGTTTCAAAAGTTTCCATCCTAAGAGGTCACAGGCGTGCATTTCTGAGAGCAACGGCCCGTGCTAGCAAAAAAGTAAATAAAACTGTAACGAACAACATTAATTCCATAATTGTTTTTTATGTCCGATTGTTTTCGAGATATTCAATTTTAGAAATCAAAAACTACATTTTAACAAGAGCTGTTTTATGAATAGTAATACTGTCATATGTCAAATAAGCATTAAATAGTAGCGAGAGAGCTACCTTGGCCAGATAGAGAGTTGGCGTTATTGCCAGGAATACTTGCTACTGCTCAACCATAACCATCACTTCCACGCACATATCATTTTTAAATGGTAATATGCAACCGAAGACTTAAATTATCTGTTCTAGTTAAAAAAGTACCTGTTGGTTGTAAGCAGATACTCGTTTGTAGTAAACATTTACCCGTTTACAGGACTGGTTCTAATACAGATAAGGAATATGCACGTGTAAGAAACAGAATCATACGAAAATGTATAAGAATAAGAGAAATAATACAAGAACCATTTGACCATAACCTACTCTAAACAAATTCTGTTTAGATTTTTAAGAATAATTGTAATATGATAGCCCTGCAGGTCAATAAACTTTGACCTTGAAAATTCTGTTTTTAGATTTCCAAGAGTTGTAATATGATACCCCTACAGGGCAATAAACTTCGATCAGATACACAGATACAGAGATACACAGAGTCAATACAAGAACCGTTGAACCTTGACCTACATTTTAGCACAGCCAACAACCCGTTATTATTCTTGTTTCCAAGAACTGACTCTATTTTTAGATTTCTAAGAATTGTAATATGATACCCTGCAGGTCAATAAACTTTGACCAGGCACACAGATACACACATACAAAGATACAGAGTCAATACAAGAACTATTTAACCTTGACCTACATTTTAGCATAGACAACAACCTGTCAATCCTTTTATTTCCATGAACTTTTTATGAATTCTAATATGATACCAATGAAATTTGACTTGAAGAGCTTGACTCAATTTAGCCAATACATGAACCATTTAACCTTTTAGCATAGACAACAACCTGTCAATATTATTGTTTCCATGAACTGATTCCATGTTTAGATTTCTAAGAATTGTAATATGATACCCCTGCATGTCAATAAACTTTGACCTTGAAAATTTTATTTCTAGATTTCTAAGAATTATAATATGATACACCTGCAGGTCAATCAGCTTTGATCACATACACAGAGATACAAAGATACACAGATACAGCTCTGACCTACATTTTAGCACAGACAACCTGTCAATTTTCTTATTTCCATGAACTGTTCTGTTTAGATTTCTAAGAATTGTAGTGTGATACCCCTGCAGGTCAATAAACTTTGGTCAGGCACACAGATACAGAGATACAAAGATACACAGAGTCAAGACAAGAACTATTTAACCTTGACCTACATTTTACCGTCGTCAACAACCTGTCAATCTTATTTCCGTGCGGTTTCTATGAATTGTAATATGGTACCAATGAAATTTGACTTGAAGGGTGTGACTTAATTTAGCCAATACATGATGTCAGGGTATTTTGAACACCCTGTATACGTAGTGGGTAATTTTGTTTGTAGTTTTATTCACTTAGTTAGATTCCGTATATATATATATATATATATATATATATATATATATATATGTTGTCAAATTGTTTTATAGATAAATTTGTGTAACGGTGTAGCGACCTTTAGGAAAGGTGTATGGCGAGCTTTAGTTTTTTTGTTTGTGAAATTATTATTCCGTAATTTAGGTTGTTTTTCCTTATTATTTCCCGTTTATCGAAGTTTGAGTAACGTTTATCTGTATATAGTTGTATATAAGTGTAAATAACGTTTATTTCGTTTGATTTCCTTAAAAAATTAAGTAATTTAAATCAATAGTGTAGGTTTATATGTGTATGATGTCATATTGGCGACATAAAGACGCTTAAGTATAGTTGTTCAGTGTAATAGTGAATATGCTGGTTCTAAGTCATAGAGGTTGAATGTGGGACTGATTGTTTGTACTTAAATAAAAATATCGAGATGTTTTTTCACGATGATTATGCTGACGTTTAAAAATTTTGAAAACTGCCGAGCCCTGACGGATGGAAACGAAATTTGTGTTTGAGGTATCAAATCTTCCCCTTCCGTTTTTTTAATTGGTGGAATTAAATTAGATAAGATTTTTTTGTGAGTAGTGGGATTCAAAATCAAAGATGGATTTTTGGTAATAATTTGGATGAGTTTAAAATTGACTGCGCTCTCGAGTAGTATTACGGTGACGTTTATTGTTACGCTTTAAGGGGTGGTTTAGAACGTTGATATTTTGGACCTTGTGGTGTTTAACGAACGTACTTTTTGTGTAGTAAGGGTAGTTTAGCTACTTCTGAAGAAGACATGTAAAGGGATTTTATTAAAACTGTTCATCACCAAAGGATTATACCTAGTGCCGATTTAGATTTTACGTAAAGTTACCTAGAGGACATCGTCGTGTTGTATTAGTGTTTCAGTGACCTCTTTGGTTTTTCTCGCTTTTGCAGATTTATTTAAAATCAACGTTCTTGCAGTGCCGCTTGTTTACCGTACAAAGCGTGTTTAAGGATAAAGAAACTTTCGCAATATATTAAAATTATAGTTATTTAAAACCAGTTATTAACCTTTTGGATTGTTAGTGGAAATCAAACCAGTTAAAAGATAAAAGTTAACAAGCAAATTGAGCGCACAAATAATTATTTTAAAAGAAGTTTTCAATTAATGCAGTAACATTTTAACGAGTTTAAATCAATAAATCGTTTGTGTATAAAAGAACAATAGTCAACATCTCATTCATCATTTTGTCAGACCAGGGAGATTTCATTTCCGTTATAGCAGTAACCGACCATCATTTTCTATTGTAACACAGGAGAGGTGTAATTCTAGACCTTAAGGTAACATAATATTGTTTTTTTTATTGAATATTTCAAGATTTTTGTGTTTCGAATTATTTTTTTGTGTTAACGAAGGTTTGAAAGCGGTGTCGTATTTTTTTTTGTTAAATTAAGTTGATGTTTTAACTTTATTCAGTGTAATTAATAATAGTTCTGACGCTCCGCCTTCACACTTTGTTATTTATTTTAGTATTAAAGGGCAATTGACCCTATAGTAGTGTGTTTATATTTATCCCATATATATATATATATATATATATATAGCTATATGTATAGGTTTTATAAATTTGTTTTCATTCTGTGGAAACCCTTTTGTGTTACATAAAAGTTTTTTTTGCAAGTTTAGAAGCGTAAATTTTAACGTAACGAAGTTAGTTTTTTTTTGTTTTATTGAGTAATAGCGTTAATAATATTTAGTATTTTATCTGATTTTTTTGTTGAGTATTAATTCATTTCTATAGCTTATTTTTTAGTTTTGTTTTGATTATTATTGAATGCCTAATTACTTACACTGAGGTGTAATAACGTAACTTTATTGAGTGTTTATCACGCTTTTATTTGACAAGCGTGTAGTGCTTTTGAAGCCCTATTTCAGGTGGTTTGCTGAGTTGCTGTCCAGCACACCTGGAATTGATTGCGGATAGGTAAGCGTATGTTTTTCGTATGTTTAGACACGCTATGTACTCGTAATTTTGGCACGACGACCCTTATTTTGACTACCAAACATTCTGGCGCCCTTAACCGAACCGATTTTGTCTTCATCCCCTATTTTGACTTACGTACGATTTACTATTCTGGTTGTGCAAAATTTTTCAACATCTGACCTACACCCATACGCTGGCTAGTCGGGGCAAAAAGGCCAATTTTATCTGTAATCCCGTTCTACCACCCGTTTATACCGTTACAATGAACCATTTAACCTTCACCTACTTTTTAGCATAGATAACAACCTGCCAATCTTCTTGTTTCCATGAACTGATTCCATGTTTAGATTTCTTGCCCTGCAGGGCACTAAAATTTGACCGTGAACATTTATTTCTAAAGATTTTAATATGATACCCCTGCAGGTCAATAAACTTTTACCTTGAAAATTGATTTCTAAGAATTGTAATATGATACTCCCATAAGGTTAATGGACTTTGATTCTAAGAATTGCTTGAACAATGAGGCGTGACCTTGAAATTTAAGTTTCCTGCCGAAAGGGACATGACCTTGACTTTTTGAAATTAAAATGGGCCCTATATAACTACCGACACGGTTAACTTCACGGCCGTGAACCTCTTATTTCTTAATTAAGTACAAATTATGCGCTGTTTTGTGCCGGTAAAATAAAATTTTGCCCCGATAGGAAATAAATTATCGCAAAAAGTTACATTGGCACGGCTTCACATCCATGAACTTCTGCATTAATCAATTTTTTCTTATTTAGATATTAGGGGCCAATTATGTGCCGTTTTGAGCCGCTAAAATAAAATTTTGCGCCCTTATAGTTATTACGAAAGTTACACGACAAGGCTAACTGCATAGTCTTATGAATAAACTAATCTTCTTTTGCGTGATAATTAGGCACGCATTATCCGCTATTTTGGTCCGTTAAACTTAAATTTTGCACCCTTATACGAAACAAATTATTCTAAAAATTACATCAACAGGGTGAACTTAATAGTCTTGAAATTATGCAGAAAATTAGTCTTTCGCTGCGAATCTAAATGGACTTTTTAATAATAATACAATAAACATAACAAAAATAGAGCATAACGAAAAAAGATTTACACAGAATTTCACAGCTGGATCAAGTTAGGCCTGTCGATGTAATTTTTGCAATAACTTTTGTCTTATAGGGACGCAAAATTTAATTTACGTGCATAATAGGCGCCTGGTTATCGTGCAAGAGATAAATAATTATTACATACGATTATAAAGTTAGCCTTGTCGCATTAATTGTTGGAATAACTTATTTCGTTTGGAGGCGCAAAATTTTATTTATCGGCGCAAACCGGCGCATAATTGATTTCTAATTACGGCATAAGAAAAATGGAATTAGCCACGTCGTACAATAACTTGTTTAATATATGGACGGAAAATTTAATTTTAACGGCGTATAACAATGCATAATAGGTACCCAATTACGTGCAAGAAGAGATTAATAGATACAGTTAACCATGCCGATGTAATTTTTGCAATAACTAATTTCCTATATGAACAAAATCTTATTTTAGTGCAAAACGGCGCTTAATTACTGCACAAGAAAATATTGATTATACGTAAATTCACGGCTGTGAAATTAGCCGTGTCAGTGTAATATTACACTAACTTCTTTCCTATAAGGGCACAAATTTTATTTTGAGGTGCAAAATGGTGCTTAACTACTGAATAAGAAAAAGTGGTTTATCCAAAAGTTTGCGTATTCATTGAAGTTAGTCTTGTTTATAGAATTTTTACTACAAGTTATTTTCTATTGGGGCGCTTAATTGGGTTTAAAAATTTTTGTTTGTTTTATAACAAAACTATTTTCAGTTATTGCTCTAATTAAAAAGTTATTCTACATTAAAATACATTTTGAACCCAGTACCGAAACACGCCGAAAGTTCTGAACAAACCAAAGCTGTGACGTCACAATGTTTATTTTACTCATCGTAGCATACAACTGATACAGTATTTTGACTTTTAATCGATTAAATCTTATTATCGTGAATATATTGATAAGTATATCAAAACTGTCAAACCTTAAAAGCTATCGTGCTTTTGCACCGTTTTGTACGAATACTACAAAATAACTCCGAAAAAATGTTTTAAATGTTCCACAAGATGTTAAAACGTCGAAATAAACGGTTTCAAGCATGACGACCTAATCCCAAAACAGTATCAAATTTTGTTGTTGTGAAGATCACTTTAATGTATTTTATAATAATATAGTAATTAATAATTATTTATGTAAACGTATAAACATATAAATTGAATTGAATAGAATTCGATAATACATTTTTTTTAACTAAACTCTAGAATCATACCTTTTAAAAATCATAGCATCACCATTCTCATGATTTGAAGTTTTTTTAGCTGAAAGAAGACATGGAGAATTATATGTACTATACTACAATGGGAAGTAGTGCAAAAATTAAAGTTTATGTAGTACCGCACAAGTTTAGTTGTCAACCTAACGTAAACTGTATCACACGTTATCATGAATAACTTTTTGCACTAAATTTCTGATATTTTAAGTCAATTTACATGTAGAAGCCGTTGACACTGTACTATTGAGAATTAATTTAACATTATGACGTCACAAACATGCCGACCAATCGTGGCGCATTTGTAGCCGCGTGATTCTTTTTAAAATTTTATCAATTTTAAATCAGCATCGGCTATTAACATAATTTATGAATAAATTATTTTTTCAATAACCCAATTATATAGCTAAGTTTAAATCACATCACTCATAAACGACCGGGCTATCTTCACACACCTAATCACCGTCTCATTGTAGAAAAAAATGTCTTAAGCGACATTCATACATTAAAACAAAATCGGAAATATCAGTATAATACTATTTTATTAACATTTTGAAGAATGTTGGTACTATCTCAAAGAAAATTAGTTGGTAATACTCACGGATTTAATGAAAACTTGGTTTAAAATCAAACTTCTTACCTGAAACAAATAAAAAAATTAAATATCATTTAAGCCATTCACATTTACAAATATACCGAGTAACATTCAACATGTTTGTACTAGCTGTACTGGTTTCTACTATCCCAAAAATTCTCAATTCTAATGTATAACTATCGCTCTATATTGAATTACATTACATTATATTAACAGAATTCCTACCTCAATAAACGTGTGCTATAATGAAAGCTCTGTTAAGTTCTAAAATATTCTGATATAAAGAAAATGCAAATAACCATTACGTATTAAAGGCACACTTCGCGAAAATTGCTCTCTACGAGATGTTCATTTATTTATCCATGTGTATAGTAATAAATTTTCCCGCTAGAACGTGTTTAGCCTTATCCGTATCATAAATAAATTAGATTTAAGTTCATTAAAATTTCATAGCGTACACATAACTTATAGAATGGAGCGAGTATTGTAAATGCGGTTAATATTAATGTAAAATAATTGTTTGTAAAGAAAATGTGTGAAATGTACAGCTCAATGGCAACAGAATTGTTACATTTCAAAAGTTGCCTTTTAGTTGCTTATTCTATCGTTCTTGATTCAATATCTTAAATCGTTATTACATCTGTTAGTTAAAGAATAACAATTTGATGCTTCTTAATGCGTCGTGATATACGTCATTAAATCGATCAACTTCCAATTCCTTAATCAGGCTATTACACTGCTTAAAACAAGCCATAAAATTTTTAGTATTACAACATTCGCTGATGTATAACTGTACAATTTACACAGTGCTATCTATCACTATACACCTACCATCCAGTTCCGCTTCGTAATACACCTATAAAATAGACTATGCTCCATGTATTACCATACCAAGTTTGAATTAAGTAATCCATTCTAGTCATTTTCTAAATCAACTCTTCACGTTTGTGCTTGTTTTAAAACAGCTTTACATGTTGCTGAGCACAAAACTACAGTTAAAGTACGTGGATTAGAACTACCTCTATGAGGTGGCTCGTAGTACCAATCTGGGGCGATTTGTTTAATATTTGTAATGGGACACATTATGAACACGAAGGAATACAAACTACTCACTCAGCTTAAAATTCAAGTCATCTTGTAGAATTTGCTTCAAAATAACATATATGTTCACTTAAACGAAAGAAAAGCTTTAAGCTTTCTCAATAAATCCGCAAAATGCGAAAATATTATAAATGTACTATAAATTGGTATAATAATTCTATTTAAATTTTTTCAATGTTATTGAAATAAGAAAACTCCCATCTGCTCAATTATTGATTAAACACGATACCACAAAAGTAATCTAGTAATTTAATGTGACAAATTAATTCTCTGTCACCTGAATTCATTATTAGCCCTAGAAAACTAACCTTGTTTCAAGATGCATGAGGGCTAATCTTTCGAAAAATTTGTGATTCTGAATTCATACTCTTGATATTTTTCAGATTAAAAAAAAACCAATTGTATGGTCAGTCACAATACACTTGATTAAAATGTCTTAATAAAAAACATAATTGAATTTAACCATTAAAGGGAACACTGGGAACAAATAAAGGCGCGTTATTTCGCGCGCAATGAGCGCCTGCACCTCTCGTTGTAATTAGTGGTTATAAATGTTTTTTTGGGTAGGCATGTTTAGGTTAATAAACCTGAATAAGTATTCCTTCAACAAGTTCCAATTTGATATCTTTAATAGTAGAGCGCAGCGCTCTCCGCAAAATTTAGACGGAATTTCAATAAAATAAAATCTTGATCTTATTAAAACATCGAAATTTCACACCTGAATCGGAATTAAACAACAAATTCTTTATGCTAATTTATTATTATCCTCTTTTATGACGGAATTCTCAGATATAAATTTAAAAAAAACGTTCAAGGCGTTCTTACGTAAATTTTCTTGTCAAAATTGCAAGGTCCAAATAATTCTACACCCCAAGCACGTCCAATAATTCAGTTTCCAAGTAACGATACGAGCAGTACAGTACAATACTTTATCGAGCATACAATACTTTACGATAATTTAAAACATAATGGATTAATATAATGTTCTAACACATTCAATAAAAGTTTCCTATCGATTATTTGATTATCGATTAATAAAAAAAATCGATAATTTCCAGTAATCGATTATCGATTGTTAAAACTTAAATAACCTACTCCTAAATTTAGTGTATGTATCACACACCCTAGTGCATATCCTACGAACTTGAAAAATTTTTTCAGCCTTTTCTCATGCGTGGTTTTAATATGATTTTTGCGGTAATCTATTACCAATACACGGCTGTAGGCTGGCCTTGTTGGAAAACCCGGTTTTTATGCGCAACTAAAACTTGTTGATTTCGTTTTTTGGTATAGTTATGGAATCGGAATATTACAAATCTTTATTTTTAGTGTAAATTAATTGTAAACAACACTAAAACAATTTGAGGAACTCCTCTTTCTCGCTTTCTTATTCTAAATAGAAAAGAAAAGTATAAGAGAATTTTTATTTTGTTTAAGAACGGCAGTTACTAACCGAACCGTGAACAAAATAATTTAGTTAAAATTGACTCAAAAGAGCAACGCCTAATCTAATAATGTTTTGGAATAAAATGTAGTTAGAGTATTAGACGCATGGTTCATACGTATAAATAAACTATAATGTAAAACAAAGATTTTACGAATCATACAAGGTCTAGTGCGTTGTGAGCAAAAAGAAATCACCCACGCGTGAGAGTATCATAGAACGTTGGACATTCGACGAAGTGAATTTGAAAATCTAATCTGGAGATCTCATAAAGTTATTACATTTTTTCTTTAAAAAATTCAACATGACGTAGATTTGAAAGTTTTGGTTACTGTGGAGCTGTTTCAGATTTTCTTTTCGGAAAGACCATGTGATAGTTGAACCCCTTTAAGAGTGGTTGATTTTTAATGAGCGCTATAAAGTGGATGTCGTTTTGTAAATGGCAATAGGGGACTTATTTAATCAAGGTAAGCCCATACATGCAGCAAATGGAAACACGCGTGGTCGTTTCCAAGGTAACCATTTATTTTTCTTAAACTGAAATGTTTGTTATTGTAAAGGATAATGGAATAAATTTGATGATTTTTTGTAGTAATACATAACTGACTCCACGGTATCAATTTTTGCCAAAAAAATTATATCATTCTCTCTTTCTTTGCTAAACAGAAAACGTCACTTGTAACGGGTCAAATGGGATTAGAACATCAAAGGGACAAATAACTGATAAAACGGCCAGTCTGATCGGATAGTGTTTTGGACGCCACCCTTAAGCCGGGTAAAGTGTGCGCAACGAAAAGGGGGTGCACTAGCATAAACAGAAAAAAATACTTCAACCTACCTTTTTGCTCGCCGCTAGCGGTGCACTGACTCGATTCTGAAACGTAATGCTACAAAATACCACCAATTTAAAATAAAGGAATCTCCAAACTGTTGAAATCAACTTTAATTTTCTATTTGAAATAAAATTACCCCATGTCCCTATCTTAATTGGCATAAACTCAAATTAAAATATGATAATCAGGGTCGCTAAATTGCTAAGCGTGAACATAAATGATAGGGAAAAACAGGTTAACGCCCTTTAGCACGGGTAAACTGTTCATTTACAAGAGAAATCCAACACTTAAAAGAAACTCAATATTCATTTTAGCAAACTTCTATTACATCACTTTAAAGCAAATAAACATCAAAGCACGCAATGGATTTCAACGTATCAAACAGGAACTTTTATTGCCGGATATAGTTTGAAAGTAAATCATACTTTAGATCTTTAAAATTACACAAATTTTAATATTCCTTTCTTTTGCTACCATAAAAGCGCTTTCGAGCGTTCAAGATTGGCGGCACATGTCCTTTTTTTATAATTATACCCTAAGAAGCAATAATCAGAAACCAAACGAACACGACGTCACCAGCATTCATCATCAAACAAAAGAAATTTAATAACACAACATATACGTGAATAAATGACTAACTAATTTCGTGAATATGTCTGTATCAAATAAAGACGTACCTTCGTAAATACTGCAAAACTGGTGACGTATATTTTATAACGTTTAAATAACAGTCAATAATCTGCTTTTAAACAAACAACGTTAATGTTTATAACCCAAACTAACAATTAACACTTGAATGGTATTACCTTACACCTTCAGGCTGTCAAAGTAGAAACAGAGAGAGATTCTCTGGGGCAGGGTTTTCTCATCTCGGCACGATAATTGGTCGCTCGCCACACCCAAAATTCTTCTGCAATAGCCGTTCAAGATTTCCCTTAAGCCAATCTAGTGTACCGGGAAACAAAATTACTGTTTTCTGCAAGCTCTTCATCAAAATACGCTACACGAAACGGGATAACACCCTTAGTTACTCAACAAGTTATTCAAATACACACACAACTAACGACACCGCTCTACCACCAGGTATTAGCTTACGCATGATTTACTTAACTCGTCGCTCGCCACTCAATGCTCCCATCTCTCGCGATTCCTCCAGAATTCGCCTTCTTAAACTTCACGAAGCATAACTAATCACAAAGTTAAAATTCCATCAAACCGTACGCGCGGTAAAATCGAAAACAATTTTAGTGTACACGATTTAGAAATACGTCATTGGCACAAACTTGCAATATCAGGCTATAACCCAAATAACTGAAAACTGATATGTTTTCGTCGCCACTATACTTTGGAAAATCATATTATAAAAACCACAGTCGTCTACGTTTAATTCTTTATCCACTCTAAGTTCCAAGTATCGCGTCTTTCCAGACTCCACAATCGCACGATTTCATGCAGTAATCTTAGCTACAAAACACGTTCCCATAACGTAATTTTCATTCAAAACTAAACTATAAATAAACAATTACCTAAAAATAGGATTATCTGATATTTACCATAATAAAATCTTTACTTATTTGAAACGTAAACACATATACCCATAATATGCGACAAACATAATGGCAATTTAAAACTTCAATATAAAAATCTTTTAATTTTAGATCGTTATTATTAATAAAGGTTAAAAAAATTACTGGCCTAAATTAGACCCTTGCGGCACTCCTGAAGTTGTTTAGTCAAGATAACATAGTAACCACATTGATCGAAGGCTTTACTATAATCGGTATAGGGCTGCATCTACTTGACCCTGATTATCTAAAATTTCTGTGCAATATTGAGCATAACAAGCAAGGTTTGATATATTAGATCTACCTGCCACAAGACCACGTTGGTAATCAAATAAAGACGAATGGTAGAATATTTTTTCGTGTAGTATCATTTCGCGATATAAGAGACATCCGGATTTAATTTATTTTAGGATTAATACATTAATTTGATATAATTTTTACTAAATTTCAATACGACTTGTGTCTTCCATCACTACATTTACAACATACTACGTTTACTTCTCCAACTTTTTTTTAACACGGTCTTTTTATTAATACAGGCCACGTGAATTAAGGGAATTTAATATTTTTGTGACGCAAGAAAAAAAGCCTAATTGAACTAATGCCTACCAAATTATTTCCCTAATTAATGTGAAACACGTTTAATGAAACTGTATTAATAAGAGTATATTGTTTATTCTGATGTAATTAAAATTGATTACGTAGAGAAAATTAAACGTGTAGCTAATATTAATTTGTCTATGTACAAAATGCTATGGTAATAACAATTTTTAATTGCAGTAACGTTCTTTGTACGCAATTTCTTTCCTAATTAATTAGAATTAGGACATAACAAGGGTTAGTCTTGTATGGAACTTAGAACATCGTTACCAAAGGACGATGTAGATATTATAAACAAACATGTTATGATTAAGCTCGGCAGCTTTAATCCCTATTTAGATTTTGCACTACATTTTTTTCCAGCTAATTAATTACGAACTTAATTTCTGATTCGTAAATATTTCGACATTTGTCAATAACTAATTCACTTCCTCACAACCCACAAAAACTGTTCTTGATTTATATATATTCAATTATTGAAGGATAAAAGTAAATTTAGCAAATATATGTAAATTTAATTAAAACATTTCAATTCCCAATATCGTTCTTATCCATCATCATTTAATTAAACATTTCCATTTCGTAATGAAAATGTGAAATAGGTGTCTGTAAATTTAATTTATATTTAGAAGGCCAAGGTTATATATATATAATATGACAAGAGAAAACACTTGTAGAAATGTGGAAAATTTTGTCTCTCAACAACAATTTTGTATTTCGTGCGCGTCTCTAAAGGACATGAAGTACAAAATTAATTACGTTATATACTTTCAAGGTTATAATAATGTTAATATTTATAAACATAGAAGTATTCTAAGCACGAAAAGAATAAGTTTCTCTTAAATGACGTATCTTACTTGACTACTAGCATAAATGAATCTATGTATTATACAGTATGTCATAAACTGAGTAGGGATAGTAATTTCAAGAAATGTGAAAAGCCTGTAATTTTTTGCCAGGCTCTTTTGGTGTAGTATGACGACAGCCGCAATAGTTGGTAAGTAAGGTAACGTCGAGACATATAGGTATAAGTATTACAGGAATAGCATAAATAATGATCAACTATGAAATATGTTACGCCCCTGAAATATGAAATAATATTAGAAAACAATAGTGAATGCATCTATAGGATGGTAATAAGAGCTTTTAATAAGAACTTTTATTTTGTTTAAGAACGGAAGTTACTAACGGAACCGTGTACAAAAGAATTTAGTTCAAATTGACCCAAAAGAGCAACAATGTTTTGGAATGAAATCTAGTTTGAGTATTAGACGCATGGTTCATACAAATAAATAAACTATAATGTAAAACAAAGATTATACGAATCATACAAGGTCTTATGCTTTGTTAGCAAAAAGAAATCGCCCGCGCATGAGCATATCATAGAACGTTTAGATTAACGTTGGACATTCGACGAAGTGAATCTGAAAATCTAATCTGGAGATCTCATAAAGTTATTATTTTTTCCTCTAAAAATTCAAAATGACGTAGGTTTGAAAGTTTTGATTGCGGTGGAGCTGTTTCAGATTTTCTTATCGAAAAGATCATGTGATACTTGAACCCCTTTAAGAGTGGTTGATTTTGAATGAGCGCTATAAGATGGATATTGTTATGTAAATGGCAATAGGGGACCTATTTAATCAAGGTAAGCCCATACATGCAGCAAATGAAAACCCGTGTCATCGTTTCCATGGCAACCATTTATTTTTGTTAAGCTGAAATTTTGTATTACAATTTTATTAAACTTTTACTAGGAATATCTGTCAGCAGTATTTAATAAAACATTTTTTCCGTCGAAACTATACGGAATGCGAAATTTTACAAGAGTAACAAAATGAAGATAATTAATCATTCTTCTCGCTAAAAAATTGAAAACGGTATTACCACCTAAGAAAGTTCTGAAAAATATCAGGGATAAGGGTGGATGTAACCTTCTACAATTTCTTTTGGGTTTTTTGATTACCGAAAGGAGAGTAATCCTCTAAAATGCACTTTTGTTAAATTTCATTCAATTTGTTTCACTCATTTCTGAACAGCGTACAAAAATTTGTTTTTATGTAAACTTTGAACTCCTCTCACGGACAATATATATATATATATATATATATATATATATATATATATATATATATATTGTAATGTTTAAATATGAATTTGAATTTATATGGCGACTTACTTTTGTGGGGTAACTAATTATATTTATATTTAGTTTGGGAATAATATTTAAATGTTGATATTTATTGATTGAAGTAATAATTTAAACTCTTATTATTATATTATTATATTGCACCGGACTAGCTCAGAATCTCAATGTGGGGATAGGGATCAGGGAATTTAGTTGAAGTTATTAATTTTGAATCTGAAATGTGTATAAGAAAATCCTTTATATAATTGAATTGAAAGTATACAAATTGTTCTGAATGTAATTTGCTATTAAACGCATGCGTTGAAATGAAGTTAAGTAAAATTATAAAGCTGTCAAAAATGTCAAATGAATAATTTAGAAAATTAATGTTTAGAACCAAAATGAAAATTTAGAAAAAGAAAAGAAATTAAAATCTTTACAGGTGTTTACACAAGTAAATATTTAAAATTCTTAATCAATAACATACATGTAACAAATATAAATTGCAGGGAAATATCAATGAATAGGGTTATAAAATTTGACTCACATATACAGTCCTCCCGGTTGATTGATGTCTTCGGATACTCCAGTTGGATGTAGGCAATGTCCACTTGATTACGGTAGTTACCATCAGCCAACACTGCTAACTCGAATCTCGGTTGTCGAAGACACCAACTTCCAAAATTTAAAGATGCTTTCTCCAAAAACGGCAAACTCCAATCACTTGTTTAACTTCGGTAACTTTTTATTTATATAGTTTTAAAGCTTAATGAGTGATATCGTTTAAAAATATGTTTAAATATCCAAGATTTTTGTTGATAATACTTTTATTTTAGCTACCGATAATAATTTTTATTTAAAAGGAATTGTCCGAAGAAACAAAACAAACTTTGACCAAATAAAAATGGGTTTTAATTTGGTAAACAGGAATTAATTTAAATTGGAAAACGCAAAAACAAATCTTCACAAAATCGTAACATCAGTTAATCGAACAAAATTATTTTTCAAAAACGACAGGTATAGGAGACCGAATTATTTATTTCTAACCGACGATATAAAAACAAGTGCTCTCGAAAATTCTTCGTAACGTAAAACTTCTTGACGAAAATAAATTAGGTTATGTACTCACAAACTTTACAACACTGTTTTAACCTTTTTCACTTTTGAACAATTTCTAGAGAGAGAGTGATTTCCTGAGCGCTTGCTTTTATATGTTTCTGGTTGTTACCAAAATTTCATTTATTTTACAGCCATATTGCAAATGTAACTATGGCTATGATTGGTGGATCAAATTGAAAATTGGACACAAATGGAAATTTGGCCGTAACTTCTTATGCATAATCGGAATTAAAATTAAAACGGAAATGAAAACTACACAAAATTTTGAACAAAAGACACCTAACAAGCTATAATTCCTAACATTAATTACGAAATAACTTAATCTACCTTAAATAAGCTTTTAACTATTTACACTTACAAGCTACACTAAAACTAATTGCAAAATGGAATTCTGAGAACTTTTACATAAGAATACATATCTTTTATGTTGGAAACATTTAATTTAAGAAAATTTAAGCTTTTGTAATATTAGCTTAAATTCACCTCAGAATTAACATAATTTTGCGGAGATAAGCGCTGTATCCTTATAAAAACTATGTCAAATTAAGAAAGAACATTTATTATTTGCTTTAAGAGCAAAATCTAAGTGTAATAATGTGGAAAAAGTATAAAATTATATAAAAAACCTACAAATTATGACCTAACCAAACTTAAATCTAAAATGAAAATAATTTATATATAAAAATGTTTTTAACACTTAAAATGTTATGTTTAAGATTTGTACTTATTGTCTTTATTATTCTCACTAATTATTTGCAATGCATAATGTTATATAATGTTGCATTGAAAAAGTTTCATCGTCTAACACTCTTTTTAAATGTTTCACTATAAAAATGTACGGCACTATAAATGTCTGTATACCAAATTGTTCTATATGTTGTTCTTAATGTTAATCTTGTAACATAATTTTTGTCACAAACTCGCTTCCAAAAATATGTGCGAAAAATGTCTAAACTTATAACCCTTTTATTAAATTTTTGTATTTCCTGCATTCAAAAACTAGACATACCTTATCCCTAACATAATCCTAACTATATAGTCCATGTTTAAACACCTGTAAAATGTCCACTTGCCAAATTACCTTTGAAAAATTGATTTTTATTGCAATAATTGCACTACTAAGATGACTTTACGAAAATGGTGATATTTAACATTCTTGACAATTTTGTTAGCAGCAAATTGCTTTTTATGATGAAACCAAACTAAGCAAATGATATTCAGATTAATTTATACCAATCAAATTTATTTTAAACACATCGTGAACCAGATTTATATAAAATAGTGTCTCGCACTTGTATCGAGCTAGAAATCACCCCTTTTTATTACCCAAATGTCATGTAAGCTGTCCGATACTTCTATTACCTCTTTCTGAACATCTCAATATATATATATATATATATATATATATATATATATATATATATATATATATATTATATATATATATAAATATTCGGCTATCTTTTGGTGACTGCTTTTATCTGTTCAAGCGACCGAGCACCAGATTGTTTGCTTTAGTACCTTCAGTGTTTTTCATTATAGTGTTTGTAATATTACATTGCGTGAAGATAACCGGATCTTCTTAAATGTGATTTAAATTTGTGTATAGTTAGACGTAATTATACACCATTTTGCGCCGTAGTAACGGATTGCTTGCCGTAAAATTTTGGATAAATCATTCTTTTCTTACTCGGTAATTAGATGCCAATTATGCCCTGCTTTGTGTCGCTAAAATAAAATTTGGCGTCCCCATTGGAAATAAGTTATTACAAAAATTACATCTGCAAGATTAACAGGAATAAATCAAATCGTTTCTTGCGTGACAATTAAACAGCCATTATGCGCTGTTTTACGCCGTTAAGGTTAATTTTTGCGCCGCTATAGAAAACAAGTTATCCAGCTAACTTTACAGCTATGAAGTTCTGCATAGACCAATTTTTTGTGCAGTAATTATGAGCTGCTCTGCGTCGCTAAAATAAAATTTTCCACTACCATAGGAAATAAGTCATTGTAAAAATTACATCAACGAGCGTAACTCTTCAGTCGTGAACTTCTGCGTAAACCAGTTTTTTCTAATGCAGAAATTGGGACCCAATTATGCTCTGTTTTGAACTTGCTAAAATAAAATTTTCCGTCCCCATAGGAAAAGTTACTTCGACAAAACCAAATTCATATCGGAATGTATAAATTAACTTTCCCTTACGCTACAATTAGGCACCCATTAAGCGCCGCTAAAGCTAAATTTTGCGTCTCTGCATGAAAAGTTATTGTAAAATTATATCAACAGGGCGAACTTACAGTCAAGAACTTATGTAGAAAATTAGTCTTTCCTTGCGCGCTAACTATTGGCCGTTTTGCGTAAAACAGCGCACAACTGGTCTCTAATTATTGCAGTTCAGTGAATAAAAAAAATTTAAAACGTAACTTTGAAATTAAATAGGAATTTGTACATTAGAATACTTTATAGTATTTTGTAACGATAAGCAATTTAAAGGAGAACATACAAGTTGGAGATCACTTAGGTTTAAGATCAGTAAGGGCAATGTAGAATCCAATTACGTTAATATTAGAGAAAAATGAGTACAGCCATAATGAAGGAAAATGGGTGGAAAGTAATTAAATATTAATATACCCATAATCGAAGAAGTGCAGTTTTAATGGGTTTTAATGGGTACGTATTTATGACACATGAGAAGATTAATATATAAGTAGGGATATGAAGTTAACTTTGTTGATGTAACTTTTGAAATTTTTCTATAGGGGTGGAAAATTGTATTTTAGCTGCAAATTGGTGACGAATTACCGCGTAAAAAAATTGATTTATGCGAAAGTTCACGGCCATGTAAATGGAGTTTTACAATAACTTCTTTCCCATAAGGGCGCAACATTTTATTATTGTGCGCAAAATGGGGTATAATTGGCGCCTAATTACTGCATAAGAAAAAAGTTATACAGAAGTTCACGGCTGTGAAGTTAGCCGCGTCATAAAATAACTTGTATCCTATAGGAGCGCAACATTTAACCTTAACAGCGCATAGGGTTCTCAGTTATTGAGCAAAAAGGGATTCATCTATTCCTAAGGTTATGAAGTTAACCTTGAGGATGTAATTCTTGCAGTACCTTATTTCGGATGAAGGCGCAAAATGGCGCATAACTGACGCCTAATTATTGCACAAAAAACTGATTTATGCGGAAGTTTATGGCTGTCAAATTAGCCTAATTATCGCACACGAAAAGATTAATTTATTCACAAGGTTATGAAACTTTGCCAATGTAAGCGTTTTAATATCTTATTTCCGGTGGTGGCGCAAAATTTTATTTTAGCGTCGAAAAGCGGTGCATAATTGGCACCTAGTTATTGCATAAGAAATTATAAAATGCTACTACATTAAACTGTCCAAAAAGATTAAAAAAACAAGATAATTATAATGTGGTTAATCACTCGTATTTACGCCATTGACATTCCGCTGCCATGATGGTATGACTGTTAGGCTTCGGTGGCAATTACTCGAAGCATACCCTGAATATTCTTGTCTCGTTAGCTCTCACTGAATTTGTGTAACTTAGGTAGTTTAAGAAATAATTAAAGTTAGGTTTGCTTTATTTTCAGTGTTTCTGTAAATAACAAAAAGTGTCTAATTAATTTTCGGGGCCACTCTAATATGCGGTCTACATATAGGTTATATGGAAATGTAAACTTTCACCATTATTACACATATTCACAATATTATAGAAAATATGATATGATAATATTAAATGATGATGAATAACACGTAATGGATTGATCATAAATAATTTGTGTTATTCTGGCAGATATGTATAGTTAAGGAAAAGTGAAGAGGAGATCGCAGTGGTGATTATAGAGTGGTAATGCGTTGCTCTAGAAGAGGATGCCAAAGTACATGGTCCATCCGTCATGGAAATGATTTTTTTCATTGCACCGATTTGAATGTACAAATCAATTTCACTTTCGATATGCGAAATCCACGAGTTATTATTCATGTTCATCTTGGAGACAACTGTTAACCGGATGAGGTCTCCAAACCGCCACAGACTGGTACAATATGTGTCGTACCATTTCTGTGAAACAATGTGGGCAGCTTGTTAGAATCGAAGAGGATCCCATTCATTGCGCGTCGCCGAAAAGGATCAATCGTCTATTGGTGTTTGGATTAAGAGTCACAAGAAAAGTACGTTATTCCCTGCATTCAGACCTGGACCATACTAATATATTTGTTAATGGAGTATTTTAAATAAATATTGGGACACTAAATTATAGAAGATATTTAGAAGACATTTTTGTTCCATAACTCCAAAACAGTTATACGTATCAAATTTTCCTTTTGGATCTGAGTTTATCTTGTATGATAAGGTTACTTTCCATTTAAAACCTTCGAAAAGAACTCAAAATAAAACACTCACCTCTACCTGAAAATTCTACTGCAAAAATATCTACGCAAAGTACACCTAAATTTCAATTTCATTCAGTCCGTTAAATTGTGATAATAAAACATTTCGATAAACTTCAACTTAAAATTATTGGCTCAAATAACTAAAAAAATAACTGGCCAATACGGTAATTAATTATTAAATTTAAAACGAAAATACGTCACAACACGGAAATAGACAAACACGTTTAAATATCTATCAAGTCCTATAATTTAACAAACGTCAATATCGGTCTCGTAATACCTAATGCGAAAAGTACACAGCTACGTACCCAAACAAATAAAACAAACTTGCTTGCTTTTAATTGATCTCAAACCAGGTAAAACGGTGACTACAATAGGTAAGTTGTTTCTTAAAAATCCCTTCAAAAAAAATTGCGAAAATTCACAAAACAAACACTAGGGTGCAACAAAAACAGCTCATCGATTAACGGTCTACTCACTTTAATTTACGTTACGATAAACTTAAAACATCTGTTAATATGAACCTAATCACCAAAATCAAAATAGCAAATACTCTAACAGCCAAATTCTGATTATTCATTACGTTAAAGCTTTCATTATATATTAAAATAATTAAACAGTTGTCATGGTACGGTTGTGTAATTCAACAATTTCCACAAAACAATAAATCGATCAATAACTTGAATGTAAACCAAATATTTAATCTTATGTTTTAAATTGTGATCAAACGTACTTAATAATAGCATTGTGAGAAAAGAATAAGGTTACAACAATATTTACACTTAAAGGAATAATACTCAATGTATAAACACTATACATCCATTGATATAAAAAAATAATTCAAATAAACAATCAGCGTATCGCCGAAAACACATTAAACATAATTCTATTACGTAAAATTTCTAGAATTTTGATTTGAAATTATTCTTGCAAGATTCAATTAACATAAATTTATGCACCATAAATTTTAATTAACATGAAAAGAATAAAGATGACGTCGCACATCTGAATTTAACAAATTTTGTAACACATAATTTCATACAGAGTAACCGGATTAAAACAAACAATACACAATGTGATTCATATGCGGGTGAATATACTACACTCCTAAAACGAAATACACGTCTGAAGGACTAATGAACAAAACGATCAGTAAAAAAGCACATTTATTCGTCTAAATAATACAAATATACATTTTATTAAAATCGTCAACAAATTAAGCATAGAAAAATATGTAGTTACCTTCACAATGCGGTAACAAAATCGTCAATCGAAACTTTACCTTCTCTCTCACTCTCACAACGATCACGGCAATGGACCTTTTCGGTATTTAATCGATATAAACTAATGACTTCCTTAAGTTATCTTTATACAAACCTCATTAACGGAAAATCTTTACACCAAAACCCATAGATTTCTATTACCTTGTCATCTGGTTTAACGTGAATATCACAACTATAAATTTATGTACCAAGAGTTCTTTAACGTTAACCTCCATACACAAACTTAAGAAAATCGATCTTGACTTCCATACAAACAAACTACGTGAAATCGTTCTTGACCTCTATGTAGACATTTAATGAAGCCATCGTTATATTTACAAGAAACTACTTAAACGTTATATTTACAGCGAGTCCTTTCATTTGATGGGTGTTAGCTGTGTGTGAATATAATCCACAAATAACCATGAACTTATATTACCAATAATCGGCAAACAAGATGCGATAAAAATCCAAAAGAATTAAGGATCGGCATTAATTCAAACACCTAATCCAATTATATGAACACAAAAATGTCACTACTGACAACGATAAACGATATAATAGTCCCGGGAGTGCGTGAATCTTCAAAAAATATCCCTACCAAAGGTACGCGGAAAACTCTTCCTACAGTAGTCCTAATCACTCGCGGGTATAGCGCACATAAGGTCCAACCTGCTCAAACAACCCTTTCGCGTACACACGGCGGAAACCGCCAATTACAACCTGCTACATCTATATCTTAATAAGGACTGATGTATGCATCTTTCAGTTTCAGCCATATTGAATTTTCATCCCAATTCACCAATTAGAGAAAATCATTACTTCAAATTTGAACACGCTCCAAAAGCGAACGGAAAATTACGCTATAAAAAAACATTTCATTTTGCACAAGACCCCACGGTACCTTATCAGTTATCAGGGTAATTGTTCGTCAATAAAATCCTTTCGATACTGAACCTTAAACTGACGTATCATACCGATCAAATTCTTTGTCTTTAGACTAAACATTTATCTAAAACCACGGACGCCCTGTTGCCAAAAACTTTTAAAACTGCAACTATGTGTCCTGTAATAATTTTAATACTGAATGTAATTTTCCAACTAACTTGATGAAATTAAATTAAATTCAATTAACGCTTCCTAAATTTATACTACATTCCTGATGTTGAATACTAATAAATGTCCTAAAGTTCGATAAAACAACGAATATTCGGTAGATTTTGAACACACGTGATAACTTTCACCATTCTACAAAAATAAGGACCAATGATTCGATCTCCTAATGTTTACTTTCTGTGAATATTGGTCTTTAAAATTTATACAATCTAAATTTCGATATTACAGTTATCTTCGTCAGAGTAATGTTTGTTAAAATTGTTAAAATGTAAAATAATTTTGTCAAATTTGAAAATTCAAACATATGTTGAAACATTACTATGACAAATAACAGTATCAATTTTTATATTATAATACATTAATCAAAATATATATATAATTAAAGTTTCATTCGATCTCTAATGTTTACTTTCTGTGAATATTGGTCTAAATAATCCTCAATGATTATAGTTTACAGTTTTGAGACGATACAATTCCATTAGTGATAAATGTAGCCTCATCAGTAAACATCATTTTGTTCAGAAAATTTCAGTCATTTAAAAAATTACTGTGAGCCCAATAACAGTAGTCTAATTTTTTATCATCACTCTTTCAAATTTAGAATTTTGGTTTGAACTTTTAAAGAACGGAAACTAAGTTTATCCTTGTTAATATTCAGTGGAGACCATAAATCTCGAAGGCCCATGCATGAATTTGCTCGAGTTTCCTGTCAAAATATTCTTATCTTCAGTATGCGGGTGTATTCGATTAGGTTGGCCATTCTGTTGTATTTTAATAACACTGCTAGTTTCATTGAAAAGAGTATTTACGGCGGCTTCAGTTCTATGGCTAATGGGAATTCGTAGGGGATGCCTTAAGATAAACTCTGCGGCAAGTCTCTGCTATCACGGGCAAAATTTTTAAATAATCGGATTATTTCGATATTTTCTCTTAAATTCAAGCATATGTTATGGTTATGAACTTTATACAACAAGCTCAACGTTTTGCCAGATTGAAATCTCCTTTAATAATATTTTTGTTTTCCATGGCACTCTATTAAATTGAAAAGCAAACTTGTAACCGTGCGTAGACAGCTCAAAAATACTGAAAAAATTAAAAATACGAATTTTTTCATTAAACTCGGTATTAGGGATCAAAACTTATTTCTAAAAAACCTTTTTCGATATCTCCAACGGGAAGTACTATATCGACAAGTGGCCCAGTTTGTGAGGTCGTAGTATTATTATTATTTTTGAAAAAATGACACTTCACATTAATCAATAAAGAAAGTTAATAAGTGAAATTTTAACTTTACCAGTGCAAATTAATTTAGCGTTTTACCAGATCTCAAACAGAGAATTAATCGAAATTCGAAATCGAAATTGAAAAAATCATAGCTAAAGTGCTAACTATAATAATAAAGATCATGCAGTAGATTAACTTTACCTCAGCTGATCTTTTATAAAGGGAATACGGGACATGGACGCATTACCAGTGTGAGTCTGAGTGGTACCAAATACAGACGCTTGCCGAATCTTCAAAGTATTGTGTCCATTTATCCATCTATGGTCACTGGTGTTTCAAATTGAGTAACGCTAGGTTTCTTCATTCTCCTTCATTTACCAAAGCTACTAGCATAGTGTTAACTTGATTTGGCAAAAGGCCTCATTTTGTATATCCCAACACACACACACACACACACACACACACACACACACACCACACACACACACACACACACACACACACACACACACACACACACACAAATATATATATATATATATATATATATATATATATATATATATAATAAGCCTTGAGCAATCAAACTTCAAAAAATTGTTTTAAAACTATTAGAATCAATGTGAACATTTTCTTCAGAGAAAAGTAACTCTATAACGGTTGAAAAAATGTTTAATATTCTGTCTATCGAAGGTAACAAGCTAACCATCTGTATTCACATCAACAAACACAAAATTTTAATTATTAAGCTTGACACTATAAGTGTAAAATAGCCACAGATCTTCACAACAATAGCTTCGATGTCAATAGGCAAACAGTCTGCTACAATTGTATTGTCAGCACACATTGTTATTACTTTTTTGTTAATTCGTATTTGTCAACTGTTCTAATAATATGTTCGGATATAATGTCGAATTTCATCTGGAAGATTTTGAACTTCTAAAACTATTACTTGAATGCCCGTCTTTCATAAAATATCTTACAGTACAGGACATATTTTTACATTCGAACAACGAGTATTATTACAACACTGATCGTACCAAGATCATTTTGTATGAACTTAATGATGCTTTTATAAAATATTACAACAATACTTTCAGATTTGGTTCTAGACACATTTTTTTGTTAGCAACTTTTATTAATTACTAGTGCAGTCCATAGAACGAAAGGCTGGTTGTCATGACCAAGTACATTCAATCGCAGCTAGTTTTTGTTCTTCATTCAAATTGTCTTACGAAAAGAACGACACTTTGTTACTACTGAAGCAGCAATATTGCCGTTTTATGCTTAAGTGTCGATATCGTTAAACAATATACGTTTTCACCATGTCAAGTGAAAACTGTGCACCATTTTAAGCACTTTCAGCACTATTTGAGTTGTCTTTTTAATAAATCGATATTCACTTTCCAAATCTCTATTAAATGTACACTTTCCTTTTGGCATTTTCTGATTTTCTATCCAAGGTAGGTAACTTAAAACAGTTATTTATTACCTTAACTAACAAACTATTTACACTATATTTTCCGGTATATTTACTTTTCACTACAAGACACCGTCTAAGCAAACTTTTGAAACGTGCAAATCGATATCTGATACTTTCTGTCGATTTTATAAATTTCTCTGATTATTACTGTTTGGTAAAACAAAATTTATCTGTAGCCTGAATAGTTAGGATTGTTATTTACTTGCTTACTCGTTACTTATTTCTCTACAATTGATCTAAATTTTTGTATTTACTGCTTTACCATTTATTATAATTGATTAAATTATTTCTTTGTCGTTTATATTTATTTTATAAAAGTTCTTAAAATAAACCTACATAGGCATTTATACGTGGGTTCTGTTACTTGTAAATTCTTACATTTTATAGATAGTTTGC
This sequence comes from Vesta saturnalis, assembly GCA_036346205.1. Classification (NCBI taxonomy): domain Eukaryota; kingdom Metazoa; phylum Arthropoda; class Insecta; order Coleoptera; family Lampyridae; genus Vesta; species Vesta saturnalis. Next base: position 2,238,487 of record JARFJB010001166.1, read on the forward strand.
TAAAGCACCACTAGATGGTGATACCATGTAATAATATTACTAAACATGCTTTATTGAAATACATCTGGATTAAAATTTCATAAGAAAATTTTTCTTATGCCATTTTGTGTGGTGTAAAATATATCTCTGGTTGCTGTTCTACTGTAAGTCACCATTTTTTAGATGAAATCTTACAAAAAATTTCTTCATTTTCAATTTTAGTAGTATACAAAATTGGAAAACATAATCACAATTTGTTTGAATCTATACGCACATAACTATACGATATTAAACTTGCTTTTCATCAATAATATTCAAATACTCAAATTGTTAAAATTCTTTGATTCTTAAAACCTCCATATCTTTAGAAATCACGAGATGAATATTTGAAAATTTTTCAGGTTTTGACATATTATCGAATTTGTTAACAATCGCAACTAATAAAAATATATAATTCTTAATAAATTATAAAAGTATTTTATGTCTCACTAATATATTGTGTATTGGTTATCTGCAAACATCTGTATCGAGTATTAATATCTGGATTAATTTTCTGAATTGTAATGATTCATCATGGACGAAAACAAACTTATTTAATCGTACTAACGTAAAAAATTAATGTTATTAATAAATCGATCAATCGTTAATTATTCTAATGGATTTATAATACATATTACCTTAATTGAATATTGTCTATTTATTTTGTATAAATTTCAAAATACCTAATATTTAAGCAGGATACCATATGATTTTTTGGAAGCTATTTGAATTAGGTCTTTTATATTTCAAAGTTGACTGTACGGAATTGCTTTTACCTATAGATGCAATTCTGGAGATGAAAGATGTTTCATTGAAAATGAATGATAGATTAACTAATTCTAAGACACTTTGTTCATAAAGTTTTTCTGAAAGTCTGAAAAGTATTACCCATTAGTGAAGATTACGATTTGAAAATCTATTTCACTTAAAGCTTGATGTTACTCGATATGATGTAATCTTAACGGTCGTTAAATAATTCACCACTTATGATTAAATACTTCTAACCAAATTTATAATTAGCTATGGAAAATAATAGATAACTAGAAGATTTATCACTTTGCTCATGGGTAGATTAATAGCGTTCAATAATATTTGATGTGCTTATTAACAAAAATAGAATTGGTTAGATATTTTCGCTTTACAAAAAAGGTGTTGCTTCAAACCTGAAACTAAATAATGTAATCTCGGACGCCAATTTGTTTTTAAGGAACAAATAAACCTTAAAACATAGAAAAGCCACAACAAACTCATGAAAATAACAAGTAAAAAATAATGACAACAATGAGTTTTATTACGATACTTAATTTGATTATGATGATGATCTACTAAAAACTAATGTTAGTGATTCTTAATTAACTGCCTTAAACTAAAATGTGCATTAATTAACTACATGAAATACCTTTTACATTTTTGGTGTCACTGAAACTTCAGCAGATAAGGAAATGCTGTCGACTCATCACTTTAAATTTTATTGCGCAATTTTGATGGAAGTTGAAGTAAACATCAGATTGAATTGATTTTGTATGGTTCAAAGTAAAATTTGGCAATTGAAATCCCACCTCGCAGCAGCAAAGGCTATTGCATCATCTTGCAACGTTAACGTTAAAATAAAATTAAACCCAAAGTAAAATAAGTGGTAAGAGTATAACTAAAGTTGAGATGCCTGAAATGTAAGTGTCTCAAAATTCCGTATGATAAATTTAAAAACTTGCCATATAAATGTGGCACTCTAAATAAAAAATTAAACAAAGCGAAAATGACTTCTACTTAAACACGTAGTTCAAGAAATGAATGAAGGACGCTCAAAGGAACCCTGTGCAATGACCGAAAAAAAGTATTGTATTTTGTACCAAATTATCATTTGTTCTTTTAGAAATGCCTTGAATAAAACGTTTTGTGATTTTACTTTGTGTTTTGATGAGCATCATACTGAGTTAGCAAGTTAGAAAAAATCGGTGGGTGTAATAAATACCGCTATTTCAACTCACTTGAGGTAAAAATTACCGATATTCCGATAGAGTGGGTAAAAATCACATTCGGTCAGAGGGTTAATACTGCCTCATAAGCAGGATCGCGTTATTTAATTAAGTCGACGGAAATGCTAGAAAAATCTCGTAAATTGCAGAACTTGTGATGTCATCCTATTGTGTCTTATTTGAAGGTCGCGCTTTCGTATTTTCTAGACCTTTATTAATTCCTTCTAAACAATGAAACGTCACAAGCCAGACAAAAAAGGGATTTCTTTATACATAGGACACATTTACGTAATTTAAAAATTATTATTAATTTTATTAAAAATACAAATAAAACCTCGAGTAGGATTTGAACCTACGACCTGTACTTTGTTAGAGTACCGCGCTAACCAACTGAGCTAACGAGATACAAGCCCCAATGGATGTAAATTTTGTCTGTATGTAGTAATTTATTAAAATAATTACATATACGAAATGATGTGGCTAAAAAACGGATTGTCCGATATAATTCGGGATGAATGGTCGCCTTACACTAAAACCGTGTTCAAAAATTACCCCGTTTATTAACCTTACCAAGTTTTATTTTTGTTTAATTTTACTGTTTTATTAGATATTCACTTACATAAACATCGTTCTTATAATTATGGGCTTTATATTATGCTTAATACTATGTCCATTGTTAGTAGTCAATAAGCGTAATACGATTGAAAACCAAAAATAGTTGTGAATATCCAATTACGCGTTCTCAAGAACACGAATCTATACTTTTAACCTGAACCTGACAATAACAGTATTCACAATTTAATTTATACGACGACATTTCTACTCAACTAAGTTTCAAGTATTCTATAAAATCCATTTTGAAATTTGATATTTTAAATATTCCCCGCTGTCCAACAGATTTAACCTTAACTAATAAGAGCTATATAAACCTAATTCATTATATAATCATCCTAGCAGGTGGTTTATATCAAAATAAACAGTAACATTTTCCATCTTTATCATTTTCAAAGATCGATTTACTTCCAGCTCCTAATATTTTATTCATAAGAGATGTATGTGAACTATTGCTCCCTCAAGCTTTATAAATATATATTTTTTTTACATTAGTATGCGTGAAATATATACATAACAACTGCCTCTGCTATTCCGTGTCTTACGAAACTTTCTATTTTCTTTACTTGATTACTCAATGTCGAATTGCTAAACATTGACTTTGTGGATTCAAACTGTGTAACAAATTTTTTCTGGATTTATTTTATGTTGAATTATTGGAATATGATTGATGATATTGAGCAGATTATTATAATAATGAACTTGACCATGTCGAATCGTACGTTAAGCATAATGTTAGGATAGGAGATTTACAAACATATTTCAATTACAGGTAGTTAAGCTCTAGGCCATGGTTTAGCAGTGACCACCAATTATAACACTGTATCGACTATTTAGTGGTCTACTGTTAATAACCTTTAATTTATAATAGAATAACAATAGTAGGACAGTGCATGAAATCGCTTTGATACTAGGAACAAATAATAACTAGATCTTTAAATTGATGTTGATCTAAATATTATCAAATATTTTTGAAAATGACATCCAAAACACCCTCACCCGAACAGAAAGCCATCAGTAAAAATTCCACAATCAAAAATTGAACAAAATGTAATAGTGCAACATATCCCAACGATAGAAAAAATTAGATTTGGTTAAATTAGATGAATTACTCCTAAGGATTAGCGAAATTATAGGACACTCTCCAATTTCCAAATTTCCATGTATTTTAAGACTCATGGCAAGAAAAAGAAAAATGTCAAATTTCTTTTTCTAGTAATATCTTTTTTGTTGTATTAGACATATAAATTTTATTTGCACTTTCTTAAGATATTTTTTATGCAGAATTTAAATATCAATTTGGATTTTATTTGGACTTTCTATTTTTAGTTTCAACCCCTAAATTAAATTTTTCTTATGGAACGACAAGTCGGCTTTGAAATAATTGATCGTGTTTTTATCCTCTTTACAATGATATAGCACATGTACTATCTATTTAAAAACAACAAAGAAAATTTAAGAAAATGTATTTTATTAAAGACTAACAATAAGTAGGCCGTGAAACATGAGAAAACGCCAAATAATAGATAACAACAAGAGTTAAGCAGGTAATAGTATTGGAGAAAATTATCCAATTATAAAAGATGTTCAAACAATTGACCATTCCATTCTAAAGATAATTGTGCTCCGCGTAGTTTTTGGCGTTTAATGCTACCAAATGTTGCAAGAACAGCTTCACGAAGATCTTCGGTATTCTCAAATGTTTGCACATACACTCGATTTTTTATGTAGCCCCAAAGGAAAAAGTCCAAGGGCGTTAAGTCTGGAGATCTGGGTGGCCATAAAATCGGCCCTCGATTACCAATCCATGAATTTGGAAACCGATTATTAAGATATTCGCTGATGATGTTTGAATTGTGGGGTGGGGCGCCATCTTGTTGGAAGCAGATATTAATATTCTCAATCAGTGGTAAATCATCAAGTTTATTTTCTAAATCAGTTTGTAGTAAATTCAAATATCTTTCACTATTTAATGTTTCGTTAAAAAATATGGGCCCAATAAGTTTAGCGCCTAAAATGCCCCACCAGACGTTAAAACCAAATCTCACTTGATGCCGACTTTCCTCAACAACGTGAGGATTTTCACGGTCCCAAAAGTGAACATTGTGTCGATCGAAAAGGCCATTATTTGTAAATCCGCTTTCGTCAGACCACAAAATCGTAGCTGGAAAATTATCGTTATTCTCACATTGATTAACATACCATTGGCAAAATTGTAATCTTCTCCCCTGATCTCCATCTCTATACAGTGGCGGAACTACAAAATTTTTCTGGGGGGGCCAGGCCCCACGGGCTCTTTTTGGGGAGGGGTGCGTATAAAAATTTTGTTGGGGCGTACACACCACTTTTTTATAGATGCATGCGCATGAAAACTACATCAATCTTGTTTTCACTCTCAATTTTAAACAGTTTTGGTTTTCATCATCATGGTTTTGTCAGGGTATTTTGAACACCCTGTATACGTAGTGGGTAATTTTGTTTGTAGTTTTATGCACTTAGTTAGATTCCGTATATACATATTTTTTTTTGTCAAGTTATGTTTTATAGTAAATTGGTTTAACGTGTGTAGCGAGCTTTAGGGATGGCAGGTGTGTGGTGAGCTTTAGATTCTTAGTTTGTGAATTATTTTTTTGTAATTTAGGTTGTTTTTCCGTATTATTTTCGTTTATTGAATATTGATTAACGTTTATTTGTAAATAGTTGTCTATAAGTTTAATTAAGGTTTATTTCGTTTGATTTCCGTAAAATATAATAGAAAATTAAGTACGTTAAATAAATAGTGAGGATTTATCTGTATGATGTCATGGTAGCGCCATACACACGCTTAAGTATAGTTGTCCAGTTTGTTATTAGGTATTTTGGTTTTAATTCATAGAGATTGCATGTGGGCCTTATTGTTCGTACTTTAAGATAAACATAGAGAGGCTGTACAGGATACTTATGCTGACGTGTAGTTTTTAAAAATTTACCGAGTCCTTACGGACGAAAACGAATTTGTGTTTGGGGGCACTAAATCTTCCCCTTCCGTTTTTTTAATTGGTGGAATTAAAGTAGATAAGATTTTTTATGAGTAGTGGGATCAAAAATCCAAAATGGAAATTGTTAATAATTTTTGGGAGTCTAAGACAGATCACGCTTTCGAGTAGTTGTACGTTGCCGCTTGTGTTACGCTTTAAGGGGTGGTTTAGAACGTTGATATTTTGGGACCTTGTGGTGTCTAACGAACGTACTTTTTTGTGTAGTAAGGGTAGTTTAGCTACTGAAGAACCTGTGAAAGGGATTTATTAAAATTGTTCACCACCATAGGGTTATACCTAGTGCCGGTTTCGAGTTTACGTAACATTACCTGGAGGACATCTTCGTGTTTTCTTAGTGCGTCGATGGACTTCTTGGTTTATATCGCCTTTGCGGATTTACTTAAAATCATCGTTCTTGAGTGCCACTTAATTATCGTATGAAGCGTGTGTAAAGATAAAGAAACTTTCGCTATATAGATATTAAAATTTATAGTTATTTAAACAAATTAATAAGGATTGTTAGTGGAAAATTAAAATTATTTAACGGAACCTTAAAAGCTAAAAGTTATCAATCAATTTTGAACACTCACATTAACCTTTTTAACGAGATTATATTAAGAAATTGTTCGTGTATAACAGAATATCAGTCAACATTTTATCGTCATTTTGCCGGACCAGGGAGTTTCCATTCCCGTTATAGCCGATCACCTGGGACGTATCTATCGTTGTAACACAGAGGAGGTGCTAGCTAGACCCTGTAAGGTAATATAACAGTGGGCTTTATATTGAAAATTTTGAAGATTTTTGTGTGTCTCGAATTATTTTATTTGTTGATAAAGGTTGGAAAGCGGAGTTGTGTATCGTTTTTTTTGTTAACGTAAGTTGTTGTTTTAAATTTAATTATTGGAATTAATTATAGTTTTAACGCTCCGCCTTCACACTTTTTTTTTTCTATTTTTGATTTTATTAGTAAAAGGCAATCGACCCTATTGTAGTGTGGGTATTTTATCCACGGTTTATTTATATTTAGGTTTACGATTTAGTACGGCGTAAGCAGATTCTGATCAGACATCCTGTCGCCTAATAAGCCTTTGTAGTTTTTTTTTGTTTGCCCATACACTTTATCGTATGTTTATATTTATCCTTATTTTATTTTATTATAGCTTTGTTTTGTTTTATAAATGTGTTTTGTATTCTGTGGAAACCCTTCTGTGTTGCATACCAGTTTTTTTTTTTGCAAATTTACCGATAATTTAAGTTATAACGTAACGAAGTTAGTTTTTTTCTTTGTTGTTGAGTAATAACGTAACTTTTTTTGTTTCTATTTTTGAGTAATAACGTTCTTAATATTTAGTGTTTTATTTGATTTTTTTTTGTTTTGTTTTGATTATTAGTTAACGTCAAATTATTTACACTGAGGTGTAGTAACGTAATTTTATTAAGTGTTGACCACGCTTTTATTTGACTAGCGTGCAGTGCTTTTTGAAGCCCTATTTCAGATTATTTTGCCGAGTTGCTGTAGCGGACACCTGAGATTGATTACGAATCGGTAAGCGCATGTTTTTTGGATGTTTAGACACGCTATGTACTCGTAATTTTGGCACGACAACCCCTATTTTTGTCTATCAAATATCCTGGCGCCCTTAACCGAACCGATTTTGACTTCATCCCCTATTTTGACTGACGTACGATTTATTATTCTGGATGTGCAAAATTATTAACATCAATCCACGATCCGCACGCTGACTAGTCGAGGCAAAAAGGGGCCAATTTATCTGTAATCCCGTTCTACCACCCGTTTATACCGTTACAGTTTGTCATATACCTACCTTAAGTAAAAGACTTTCTTGTTTTCACATTTTATTTAGGAAGTGTTGAGATTTCGATATTGAAGGCCCTCTGCTAATTGGCGACGAACTCAAATGCTTGATGCAAATCTAGCTTCATAAAGGAATCAATCGATCTTGCAAGGGGAAAATTTTCAAATCGTTTTTTCATATTGCCAATCACGTTGTCCATGACTTGATAGTAAATGTTGAGTTTCCAGTATTCGGGAGCTGTAGTTCCTGCAGGTATGTCGATCAGAGATGATTTACCCAGGGTTGAGTCAGATAGATATTCATTAAGCCTTTGTGGTTGCTTCCATTTTTTTGAAATCCTTAAAGGCTCCAAACAAATGTCTTGTTCTTCTGAGAATTTTTCTATTTCACTCCACAGGCCCTCAAATTTGTTCCTCTTCTCTTCAAAGCTACTTATAGTGCTTTCTATGATATCACTAGCCTGACCTAGTGTGGCATCTTTTCTCTGAAAATATTTACTCAGTACATTTGCGACCATTAACACTGAATGGAAGACGAACAAACAAACGATAAATGGTGGCTTTATCATTGATGCCTGTATTCCAAGTGCTTCTACAAAATTTTTGTCTCGCCCTTGTTCAATTTCCTGATCCAGAGCATTTCGAATTGCTTGGAAATTTTTCAAAAGGGATTTGCAATTTTCATATCGACAACTCCACCTGGTACTGCTAACACTTCCCATTTCGCCCCCAACTTTATACCTAGAGCATCACGGGCGTTTATGAGATGAGAGTGATGACCGGGTTGAGAAAAGTGGACGTATATTGCCTCCAGAGTGTTCAAAAATGCAGCTGCAGTAGAGACCTTAGCACAACTGTCGACAATTACCAAGTTCATCCTGTGTGCCAAGCAATAAAAGTAAATGGCTTGTGGATGATCCTCCCTTATTTTGGCTTGGAGTCCTTGGTGTTTCCCAGACATAACACTGGCTCCATCATAAGATTGGCCAATTAATATGGCGTTATTCAACAAACTGCATTTACTTAGATACTTTTTAATAAGTATTTTTAAACTCTCGGCATCTCTAAAAGAAGAACAATCTACGAAACCAAGAAAACGTTCCTCAACTTCCAAGCATACGGTATATCTGATTGCCACGGACAATTGTTCTTGTTTGTAGCACCTAGCTTCATTAACCATTATCGAAAAAAAAACACACTGCCGCACGTCTTCTACAATCTGTTCAATAACAAGTTGAGATGCGATGCTTATTATTTCATTTTGTATTTTGGAACTGCAATAACTGATATGTCTGTCTAGATGCATCGAAAAATTCGTGTCATGTTTTGCCATAAGTTCACCCAACTCCAGAAAATTTCCTCGGTTAGTAGATGTTGCGTCTTCTCGGTGTCCTCGGAGTGGCAGCCCTTGACGTATCAAGTATAAAATCATGTCGATTAATTTTATCATATAATCTCGGTTCTGTATTATCATTTCTTCATGTTGTATGGTTAGCTTCTTATGAACATCTCCGGCCTTCAAGGAATGCCTGTAGCCTACAAACCTTGGCATACAGTCACTGTGAGCCAAAGAGGTGTCATGTTTTTTCAGCGACTCACTTAGTTTTCTCCAATTACTGAACCCATTAATCGAAAACTTTTCATTTTGATCTCGAATATTTGCAGAATGTCGAAAATGTCTGCATACAAAGCAGAAAGCTTTATCTAACTTCACACTATATTCAAGCCACTGATAAGTACCAAAGAATTGAGACGAAAACGATCTCCGTCTATCTCCAAATGAACTTTTTGGAAAAACAACCCTTGGGCCCCTTGGCTGCGAAGGACCACTATCAAGAGTTCCCAGATCTTGATCTTCTGGATCATTTCGTCCTCTTTGATTTGTTTCTGCAGATGTAAAGACATCGGATATTTTTCTGCCTTGCCCTTCTTGAACGGCTTTATTTACATCTTCTCGTATGCCTCCACCAACATTTTCTATATTTGAAGTTGAAGATTGTGTTAAATCACAAGCTATCTCAATATTTGTTGTTGAGTCACATACTGGAGTAGACGCTTGCCTTGTCTCAGTCTCATGTTTGTCGGGTTGATTTGTGGCAGATTTGAAAAACAATCGTATGTCTTTGAATTTATTCATGTTTAAAACGCCCAAAATCAGCAATCTGCAACGCAAATTCAAATAAAAACAAATTTATAAACACCGAAGCTAACTGCTCGGACACTGATGGGGAAACAAGTAAAAGGCGTGAAAGAAAGTACAAATCAAAATCCCTTTGCAGTTTTAACTTTAAACTATTATTATTATTAGCTGAAACTAGTGATGCAATCTTTCCTTTTTTTTCACCCATCAAAATTTTAACATCTTATAATACTCTAAAACAAACATACAAATAAGTAAAATTACCTTAGTCCTTAGTTGTTTGTGGCAGTTGGCCTTGGCAATGGCTATTTGTTTGCTTTGATGTTTTATTTCACACAGCACTGTGCTGTCAGCACAGAAGACTCAGAACATGGAACACCGAACACAGGTTATATTGGCACTTGGCTCATAATAATAATAATAATAATAATAATATTACATAAAACATTAAACATAACTATAACAAGTACTAACCCCATCAATTCATCGTGCGTTGCAGCGTTGCTTATATAGGTACCGATGACGCAAGCAACCCTTCTCGAATCTTCTAGAAGTTCGATGACTAATAATTTACGTAAGCTGCTGTCTGCGCCTGCCGAGGCATCGTAATTATGATTCATACATCTAGATTGTTCGGAATAATGAGTCACTATTTCCGGTATGTTACACTATTTTTAAGTTTCAAGTCTCACTTCCTTTATAAAAAGTTATCTTTTAGAATGTTAATGTAAACTGTATGTAAACTAATCTAATCTACTAATCTTTGCGGCGTCTTTATGCTTGCTGGGTTTACTACATCGTGAAAGAGGAACGATACATGCTATTGTTTATGTATCAACACTCAACGCATATCAGTATCATGAACCAAAACAATTCCAAGACCAGCACAGTAACAGTCAGCAGTCTACCGCCGCCGCGCCGCTTAGCTAAACAAATATTATTTCACCGATACAACTTATGCTCGAATGAAGAAAATTCTAATGTCCTTACATAATAAATAATAATTAATAATTGTACTTATCACTATGTCACTATTACTACTCGTTTGTAGTAATGGGGAGGTGCTCCGTTTTTCTGGGTGTGTCACGGCTTGCCTGGGGTGTGCCTGGCACACCTTGCACCCCCCTAGTTTCGTCACTGATCTCTAAGTCCCTGCAGAATGGTGTACTTATACGGATGATACCTGTGACGTTTTAAAATTCTTTGTGATGTAGTTTTCGAAATACCAGTGTTATGTTCAATTTCTCTAACAGATGTTGAAGGATTTTCAATAACTGATTGTAATACATTTAGTTCTGCATCTTCATTCCGTAATTTCGGATTTCTAGTAGGTTTTCAAAATGAACCATATTCTTTTAAATTAATTACCAAATTTCTGTACGTACGAGCACTGGGCTGCCTTCTTTCAGGATACAGCCTCAAGTACATCCGTTCAGCTTCTAAACTGTTTTTATAAGACAAGATGTAACAACTCAACATATCAAACTTTTCAGTATTAGTAAATAAAGCCATGTTTGACACAAAAATTTTCTGGAACGTATAATTTTTAAGTAACATTAAATTCGATTGTGTTTTTATGTTTCACGGCCTGCTTATTGTTAGAGTCTTTAATAAAATACATTTTTTTAAATTTTCTTTGTTGTTTTTAAAAATAGATAGTACATGTGCTATATCATTGTAAAGAGGATAAAAAACACGATCAATTATTTCAAAGCCGACTTGTCGTTCCATAACAAAATTTAATTTAGGGTTGAAACTAAAAATAGAAAGTGCAAAAATCCAAATTGATATTTAAATTCTGCATAAAAATATCTTAAGAAAGTGCAAATAAAATTTATATGTCTAATATAACAAAAGATATTACAAGAAAAGAAATTTGACATTTTTCTTTTTCTTGCCATAAGTCTTAAAATACATGGAAATTTGGAAATTGGAGAGTGTCCTATAATTTCACTAATCCTTAGGAGTAATTCATCTAATTTAACCAAATTTGCATCTTTTATAATAAGCGAGATCCCCATGCAGGAAATGTTACCTGGGACACGTTGTATAGGGTAGAAGTAGCAAAGGGCCGTATTTTAAAAATATTTAGTATTATACAAGCGCGCTCTAAAAGTAATAGAGAAAAAAACATTTTTTTCAGTAAATATACCGTACATTTAATTTCATTTCTTAACTCTTCGTGTTTCATAAAACGTGTTTCATCATACAGTGTGTTTCATTTGGAAATGCGCATTCTTTAGGGCTCCCGGGGTGGTTCTAAAAACCTGCATTAATCGGTTTTAGATTCTTTATGATCAAGATATATCAGTTTTGATCAATTCTTTCATTTTTGATAACTTATAAACCACAGTTATCATTTTTTCATATTCATTACGTATATTCTTCGCCCAGTATGGCACCAAATGCAGTATTAATAATAATAATAATACATTAATTAACTCATTTTACATAGAAATTTATAATTATATACAGGGTGGGCATCCTGTGTGGACGGAGGATTTCTCCTCAACTATTAGAGGTATCAAAACTAATTTTGGTGTGGTAATACACGATCATTGGATCTACATTCTAAAAATATTTAGGTATATTCAGGGTGATTGACAAAAATATGCCAACCCAAACCTGTATTTTTTAATGGAACATCCTGTATATTTTTGCATTTTTTTGGATTCACTGTTACATTTAGAATAAAGTATAGAAATTTGTATCTGTATCACTAACTGTTCTCCAGATATCGTCACTTAGTACAGGTAGCTGTTCATAGGAATTTATTGGCAATTCATTATCCCTCTCTCCATCTTCCTAAGTGTTCCCGAGTGCTTTAGCACGATAGGCCAAATTTAGCCTGTTCAGGTCCACAATCATAAAAAAAATAGAGTTAACTTTGGAACCGCGATGCTGCGTTGTCACCACAATTTTGTAAATCTGTTTATACCACCGACTATTAATAATAGTCTACTAACAAACAAACTGGGAAATTTTTCGAAAACGTAAATCTACACAGAAAGATTAACTTACGCGAAAAGTAATTTTTCAAATGCAATACCCTGTATATTTTTTCACAAATAAAACAAAATCCAGGCCAAATAAAAAAAAACGAATGGCAAATAAATACTTTATCTGATAGGAAACCTTAATTAATAACTAAACAATAAAATAATTCTCTACACCTAAAAATAAGTTGAACAAGTAAACATAAATGAATAAAACCATAAATTCAAATTAAATGTTAAAAATTTTGATCACCTTGCTAAATATTTTGAAATTCGTTCGGTAAACAAAAGATTCACTCGCAACAACATTCGAGGTGAAATGGATTGAAACGCAGCTCTCATTTTTCATATCTTCGCTTGTGGTGGGAGGATGTTGGTAAACTTTTTCTTTAACGTAGCCCCAAGGAAGAAATCAAGGGGCGTAAGATCCGGAGATCTGTCTGGCCAGTTTTGTACACCACCTCGTCGGATAATTTCTATCGAGATATTGCCTAACGTTGATTGCATAGTGTGGAGGGGCGCCATCCAGTTGAAACCACATCGTACGAATATCATCTACCTCGATATTTTCCAAAAGTTCGGGTAAATCATTTTCCAAAAACTGTAAATATCTTTCTCCAGTAAGGCTCCCATCAAAGAAAAAAGGACCAACCACATTAAAATTGATTATACCACCCCACACATTAACTGACCATCGACGCTGGTGATCAACAACTCTTAAGATGTGTGGATTAATATCTGAATAGTGATGATAGTTATGTGTATTAATATTGCCATTATTGTGAAAAGTTACCTCATCCCTAAATAGAATGTTATTAACAAAATTGGCTTCTTCATTGACTTTAGTAGTTACCCATTGGCTGGAAGATTCACGATTTTGAAAATATATTTCACTTAAAGCTTGATGTTGCTCGATATGAGGTAATCTTAACGGGGGTCGTATAAATAATTCACCCACTTACGATTAAATACTTCTAGGCCAGAGCTATAATTAGCAATGGAAAATAATGGATAACTAGACGATTTTATGCCACTTTGCTCATGGGTAGATTAATAGGTCCAGGTTCAATAATATTTGATGTGCTTATTAACAAAAATAGAATTGCTTAAATATTTTTCTTCAAACCTGAAACTAAACAATGTAATCTCGGAGGACGCCAATTTGTTTTTAAGGAACAAATAAACCTTAAAAAATAGAAAAGTCACAACAAACTCATGAAAATAACAAGTAACAAATAATGACAACAATGAGTTTTATTACGATACTTAATTTGATTATGATGATGATCTCTTAAAAACTAATGCTAGTGATTCTTAATTAATTGCCTTAAACTAAAATGTGCTTTAATTAACAATATGAAATACATTTTTGGTGGCACTGGAACTTCGGCAGATAAGGAAATGCTGTCGACTCAACACTTTCAATTTTATTGCGCAATTTTGATGGAAGTTGAAGTAAACATCGGATTGATATGCTGGTAATTCCAGATATATAAAAATTTCTTTATAAACCTTCAAAATGAATTGATTTTGTATGGTTCAAAGTAAAATTTGGCAATTGAAATCCCACCTCGCAGCAGCAAAGGCTATTGCATCATCTTGCAACGTTATCGTTAAAATAAAATTAAACCCAAACTAAAATAAGTGGTAAGAGTACAGCTAAAGTTGAGTTGCCTGAAATGTGTCTCAAAATAAATGTGGCACTCTTAATAAAAAATTAAACAAAGCGAAAATGACTTCTACTTAAACATGTAGTTCAAGCAATGAATGAAGGATGCTCAAAGCAACCCTACGCAATGACCGAAAATGAATCGAAGCGTGGAAAGGATGTGCAGTGAATAATAATTGAAATGATTTATTAAAAGACATTTTTTACGCCAATAAGGTACGCTACACAAAATGCACTTAAGTTGCCAATAAGAACATAAATTTTAAACATACATAAAAAGGTTTGTTACAATGATAAGGATGCAATTTGTTTTTTTTTTTAATAAAGCTGCAAACTGTATTTCTATTTAGGTTTCGGTGTCTACTTAGCTCTCTAGTACTAATTTTCGAATTTTCTCTAAGAGATGCCACAATTTGAAACTCAATTTCTTCATTTGGGCTTATTTTGCACGCTTGGGATCACACACACTTTCACAATATATAAACCTCTCGTCTACATTCATAAACGATTCTTTCCGCGGCTTTCTTCTCTCTGGGTATCGTTTACAGAACAAACGGGTAGCCAGCAAAGCATTTCTTTGAGCGTTGCCGTAAATAAAGATCATATCAGCCATTTCTTCTTTGGAAAAATTCATTTTATACAAAAATTGACAAAACGACAATCCAAAAACACACAAACTAATGGAACAATATTTTAATGATTACACAAACGTCAAAATAATAGATGCAATTGTTCCTCTTTATCACGAGAAGCTAGCCTACCTGATTTGTTTTGTTGAATTCCATTGTCATAGTAAATTTGTATTTTAGAATATTTTTACGTAAAAGCGTCAATATCTCATGAAGGGTCCATTTTATGGCTATTAGTATCTAATTTTCACGGGAAATCGAAATGTAAAAAAATATACAGGGTGTTGCATTTGAAAAAATTACTTTTCGCGTAAGTTAATCTTTCTGTGTAGATTTACGTTTTCGAAAAATTTCCCAGTTTGTTTGTTAGTAGACTATTATTAATAGTCGGTGGTATAAACAGATTTACAAAGTCGTGGTGATAACGCAGCATCGTCGTTCTAAAGTTAACTCTATATTGGTACTAAAGTGACGATATCGGTTAGTGATATAGATACAAATTTCTACACTTTTATTCTAAATGTAACAGTGAATCCAAAAATGCAAAAATTTACAGGGTGTTCCATAAAAAAACACAGCTTTGGGTTGGCATACTTTTGTCAATCACCCTGTATATACCAAAATATTGTGAGAATATAGGTCATATGATCGCGTATTACCACACCAAAATTGGTTTTGATATCTCTAATAGTTAAGTAGCAATCCTCAGTCCACATAGTAGACACCAACATTTAATGTAAATCAATTATTAATAGAAGATCTAGAGAATAAAAGTGGATTCCAGGTACGGACTTAAAGAAAAATATGTTTTTTTTTCAAATTAATAAATTTTCGATATTCAATAAAGTTATTATTCTCTTAACTTGTGGGTCGTAGTCTTAATACAAATAGTATTTGGGGAGAAAATGCCTAACTTCAAAGATTAACATTCAAGCGGGCTGTGTGATAAAGTTTGTTAAATATGTTAAATTTTAAGCAAATCAGAAGAGAAAAAATTTACATCTCGGGTCATTTATTAACATTTGTATTATGCATTAAGGTTGTAATCCATAAGATAATACTAGATAATAATAATATATATCTGGTGTGGAACAAGACACGATCTTCCAACATACAAAGTGAAAATTGAAAGAAATGAAATAATTATAATAATACTCATTTTTAGGATAATTATGCAACCTCCTTTTGAATACGTTCATGACGAAAATAGTCAACGTTGTGAAAACAAAAGCAACAATCTATGTCAGATGGACGTTTACAACTTCACGTCAGATCGACATTAATAGACATAGAGATGGTAACTTTTCCAAAACCACCCGCTTCTATAAAAATATTGATAATACAGTTTCAGTATTTTCAATCCTATCTAGGTAATTAAAGTTTAGACTTATTTGGTTTTGCATTAAAGAACCAGTATTGTACAATTAAATTTTCTTAAAAAAATATGTCTACACATTTTCTTGTAGAATTAATCGTTATTCCGATATTGAAAATATTTGTACTAACTCTTAAATTTTTTAACGGTAAATTAGGCGTCGTATCAAAACATTGCTTAGAGCATAATTAATATACACAGTGCGGCAATTTAATTCCGGGATTGAAGCTATATCTCAACAACTATAAGCGACATCTATTGAAATTGTATGTCATTTTGAGGAGTTCGTTCTTGTGAATGTAACCGAAAAGTTTTATTGAAATCGGTTGACATATGTCAGTTTTATGACATTTCGTTCATCAGTCCAATTTATTACGTGTCGAAATACAATCATGGAATAATGCGCTGTTATCAAAAAACTTGGCACAACAGCCCCAGAAACGTTCAAAATGATGCCAAAAGTTTATGAGAGTGATTGTTTATTACGGTCAAAGACGTTTGAGTGGAACTACCGATTTTTGGCAGGCTGACAATCGCTGGAGGACGACGATCGAGTACAAATTCCAACATCAATTCGAACAGCAGAGTCGATTCGAAAAGTGCAACAATTCGTATCCAACGATCACATTGCGACACTGAAATTGATGGAAGTGGCATTAAACATTAACAAAGAAACAATTCGTCAAATTCTGAAGCAGATCTGCGCTATATTTGTTCCACACACCTAACCGAAGAGCAAAAATCAATAAGAGGGCAACATTTCAGAGAGATCGAACGAGCATCAAATAACAGCACAACCTTCCTGAAATCAATTGCCACTGGCGACGAGACATGATGTTTTCAGTATGACCCGAAAAGAAAGCGTCAAAGTACCGAATGGAAGTCGAAATTGTCAACTAAAGTCAAAAAAAGCACGAAAAATTCCATCAAAAATCAAGATGTTAATTTTTTTCTTGAATAGAAAGGACATCATCCATCGCGAGTTCCTCCCAGTTGATCAAACAATTACTGATGCTTTCTATTTGAAAGTTTTGCAACGTTTGTTGGGCAGAATTCGTCGAATTCGACAAGAATATCGCGATCCTGACGACTAGTGTCTGTTACACGATAATGTACTGAGTCACGCATCGTTGATAGTTCGTCAAGTTTTGGCCCAAAATCAAATCTACGTGTTGAACCATTCACCGTATTCATCTGGTTTAATCACCATGTTACTTCGCACTATTCCCAAAAATTAAAATGAAGTTGCAATGAAATTGATGACATTGAGACCGAATGAACTCGAGAAGACATTTGAATCACTATTGAATCGCTGTATAAAATGCATTGAACCGGGAGCAAAATACTTTGCATAAAGAAAAAGACATTTGAAAAAAATTCTTTCCTTTCACATTTATAGCTTCAGTCCCGGAATTTAATTGCCGCATTATGCATATGTTTAAGATCTATATCTAAGTATTTTTATATCTTTGAAATATCCAGCTGTTTCAAAAATATTTAATAAAAACTACAAACTACCACTAATAACTCACACGCATACACTCATCCGGAAGGAAGGAAAAGGGCCACGTATTTCATTCCCTCCCCAAGGAGGAGGGCGGGCTGCTCGAGCTTTTCAGGCTCCTTCAGCCACAATCATGGATTCCCAGCATATATACATACATTACGTATATATGCATGGTGGGATTAAGGATGGGTGTGGTCAGGATAGGATTGGAAGGAACGGAGTTAGGGTTCTGAGGGGGTGTGCATATATGCAGTGACCATGCCGCTACATGTGTATGAGGAAAACCCCCTGAAAAAACCTCATACAAGGTAGACGGTAACGGGAATCGAACCCATTACCTCTCGAATGCTAAGCAGGTCGTGTCACCACTACCCTAACAGCTCGGTACACTCACCCGACCACCCACCCACCCATACGTATATGTATATTGAAACGCTAATAAATTTATTAATTCCAACTCAGAAATTTACTAAATAAACATTTTCTTTTAAATTATATAACCCCCATTATGGACATATTTACTGAAATTCAGACGTAACAAAAGTCTATGAGGAAATACCGGAGACAATTACAGTAACTTAATTTTTTTCTGCTCTTTTCAAATTTGCAAAAAATTTCAAGGCACAGGGACTGTTTTGAAGTGTACCGCATTTCTGAATTTTTTTAGCTTCGTACTCGATTCCAATGTTTTCAATCTTATTTAATTCATTTTTAATGCATTTTGGTTTCGTATTACAATATTTTAGATAGAAAATTTATATGAAATTAAATTATCTTTAAAAAATGTCTTCACGTTTTCTTATAAAATTAATCGTTATTCGAAAAATTTGAACAAACACTTAAATTCCACGTTAAGAATTCTTTGTCGGCAAATTACGCCTTATATCAAAAAATTGAATACAACATAATAGATATGTTTAAGATCCATATCTAAGTATTTTTATACCCTTAAAATATGCGGCTGTTCCATATACATTTGATAAAACTGTCCTAAATCTAATCAAATCCAGGAGAAATGAATGAAATAAAGCTAAAATACAAATTTCAAATACGTATATATTAGGGTTATGAAGTTGTCGTGGATACTAACATACACAACACGCACGCACCCACAGATCCACACAAAAACGTACTCACACATGCGCACGCGCAGGTGCGCGCACACAAGTTCCCACATACTCACACATAAACGCACACCCCACATGCAAATCCCACACGCACGCTCACACATACACAAGCACACACCCACCTCACATGCACACACTACACACACGCGCCCATACACACACATACACGCACACCTATGCAGATACCCTATACACACCCCACACAAGCACGCGCTCCCCATACGCACGCGCACGCAGACACATACACGCACTCGATAAGAATTTGAAAATTTGGGAATTTGGAAACTTGAGAATTTGGAAATTTGGGAATTTGAGAATTCGACAATTAGAGAATTCGGGAATAGAGGAATTTGAGAATTTTCGAATTTGAGAATTTGGGCATTTGCGAATTTAAGAATTTGAGAATTTGGGAATTTGGGAATTCGAGAAATCGACAATTCGGGAATATGGGAATTTGAGAATTTAAAAATTTGAACATTTCAAAATTCGAAAATTTGCTATTGCTATTGTATTATAAAGATAATTGTGAAGGAGATTACCAAAGGAACGGGAAATTAGAATAAGGTATTTTTGGAGCAAGGTTCAAGTTTACCAAAAAATTCATTAAAATTTTGTTTTGTAAACTGTTTGCACTTATTGTGCAACTGGAACTGTCATTTATTCTTACGCTATTTATTTTTTCATTTATCTTGGCGTTTGTCATTTGCTATTTTGTCACTTGCTAACTGTTATCTTGTTATTTATTATTTTGTCCTTTAGTATTTTGTGACGTATTTTCTCATTTACTATCTTCTATGTTGTTGTCATTTATTATGAAATTTCTTATTTTATAATGTTATTTTTCCATTTTCAACATTGCTACTTCTGATTTTCCCATTTGTTATTTTGTTAGTAGTTTGTAATTTTTTAGTTGCCATTTTGTCATTTGTCATTTGAAATTAGATATATGGCGGACTCACAATGCTGCTCAATAACATATAATGGTAAAAATCAATACAATTAAACAAATCGAATTTAATAACGTACTTACTCAAATCCCTGTCAACTCTCGTTTTAGTGGACGCAATTAAGAATCAATTACGAAAATTATGTTTTACGAAAGTTTGCAATTTCCACTTTAAAAGTAACAATTTCGCAATAAAAGTAATTTAATGAGAATATTGGGTAAATGTGTTTCTGTTTTATTAATGCTACAGAAAAAGTTGATTATTGTAAGTTACACAAATTCCAAAGGTTGTAACAGCCTTAATAATAAAGTTTCTCCCGTAAAGTTTGATTCTCTCTAAAGTTCACAACCTTTATACAACATCGAAACTACATTATACGGAAGAACCCTTATTAGTAAATTCTGCCAAGGGATGTGGTTCTGCTCGATCTTGTGCTTCGTATTAAATAGAGTAGGAAAATGCAATGCATTAAGAATTAAAAGCCGGCCTAAGAATTTGCATAATATACTTACTTTAGCTCCGTATTACGCTCTATTGCTCATAAAAGCACACAATTTAAAAATGGTAATAAAACACTAAACTTTACGTTTTAAACAAAATTAAACGTGTTAAACCCAAACATGTTTTATATAAATTCTTTGCAGTAATTTGAAAATGGTATATATTTTCACTGTTAGCGTTCATGTTTAATACAAATTGCTTCAAACCTTTTTCCACTTATTTATCATCGCTTGCGAAAATTGGAAACCTAATTATTCTGGTTCAATATTTTGAGCGTATTAGGTTGTAGAAAGTGTTACAGTTTTAGTAAGTGTTTAAAGACGTTTTTCTATTTACTCCCATACAAACCAGTTCATTTGTGAGTACAGATTGATCCGCAACTCAATCGTTGCTTTGATTCGGATCACGCATCATCCAGTAAGTTTATAGCAAGCGTGAACAAAAAAATTCGATAAACTCTACGAGAGCGCCCTTTTAACGATACCTGAGAGGAGGTCGCCGAGGTTGACTTGCTTGGAGGACGAGCGGGACCGTCAAGCCGTCAAGAATGGAGATACCACCGTTGCTTAGCATAATACCACCGTTACTAAGCAATACCCGACAAGCCCGCTACCCAGCAGGAAAAAAGAGGACAGAAGTCGAAAGAAGTAACCAAACGAGCACCGATTCTAGAGATTGCCCCAATAGCAGAGGATCACATGAATGTCCACCGCCGCCACCGAGGAAGAAAGGAAATAAGAAGATTCCCGCCACGGAAGCACCAGCTTCATCATTCAGAAGACTCCACAACGCGTTCACGGACAGTCCGGCAGTAATGGCACAGACGTCGGCCAGAGTAGATACCGGGGAGAAAGTGCCGTCGGTAACCCTTCGTCAGAAGGATAACTGGGTCCCTTTCTCCCGAGAACATGTCCGACAAGGGATCACCTTCACGAAGTCATCTACGAGAGAATGCGGATACAAGCTGCCTCATCCCAAGATCGAGGTATATGGATAGGTCAAGATCAGGCAAATAGGAAACAAAGATCCGGGAAGTGGAGTACGTCGCCCGTCTCCGCGTGACCATCGAGGACTTGTGGTGAAAAACAATTTTCATTTTCCTGTGACATTAGCATGAACCATTCACAAAATTGAATGCTAAATGTTGCACCAACTCGTATGAAAATGAGTGCCATTTACGCCTTACTAAAATACGATGTATTGTTTTAAAATATACTCCTAAACTTACAGCAGCCTCTCTCACTGAAGCATTAGGATATGGAGTAAAGTATCCCAAAACGGTAATCATCGTCGTCGACCAATGGCTTCTTTTTCTGGGGCGTATATCTAAAAGACCCGTGTGTTTTGCAATTTTCAAGCAAGTTGTAATTGTTCCAATATTAGGGCAATTCCGATGTGGATACCTCTGAATAAAGGTTCTAATCGTTCTTCCAATAATTCCTCCGCCGTGTATCAGCAACAAGTTCAAAAAATCTTCGTTACTAAATGGCAATCGTGGCATTATAAATTATATATTAAAATTCGAACTGATCTCAATAATTGCCATTTATTATAAATTTGACAATTCAATTGCATAGCCAACTGATTGAAGGTATCATACGACAGGCAGCAAAACAGATTGCAAGCACATTATTAATTTACGGCTTATTTACTACATCATCTCCAAGAAAAGTAGAAAAAAAGCAGATAACACGAAAATCATTCAGTTTCGGCATAGGAACATGATATATCAGCAGATAGGTAATTAAATTCTGCATCGAATAAGAATATAAAAAAAAACCCAGTTGCAATTAAAAAAAAATGACTCTTTGACATTTTTAATTTTCTTAACTACCGTTACTGCCGGAGCTCTCCTAGTAATAAATTTCAAAAATGTCTAACACTGAAAACATAGACCAACATTATGTCTAACCGTTGTACAAGTTTCACTTGTCTGCCTTTTACGTTTCATGAACATTTTTCAGTAGATTCAAATTTTCGTTGCTAACGACTGAAATTATTATTTTTTAAATAATGTTGAGATAGGTACGCCAAACCTGGTAGTAGAAGACGTAAAATTTTATGCGGAAACCGAAACTAAAATAAAACTTGGGGCATTGTATTTAAAATAACAAAGTTGGTATCGACTTCCGGTATAACCCGAAGTGACACCGCCATGAAAATATTTTCAGTAAGTAGACCATGTTCATTTATATAAAGTTACAAGTTTTCAGCTGAATCGGTTTTTCCGTTTTCATTATTCGTCTAACATGCTATCTTCGAAACACACACACGCACGCACGCACGCGCGCGCGCGCACGCACCCACCCACACGCACCCACCCACACGCACCCACCCACACGCACCCACGCACGCACGCACGCACGCCCTCACACACACAAGTACGCACGCACGCACGCACGCACCCACCCTTCCACCCTTCCTCCCTCCCACCAACCCACCCACCCACCGCCCGCCGCCCGCACGACCACACACACACACACACACACACACACACACACACACACACACACACACCGACACACCGACACACCGACACACCGACACACCGACACACCGACACACCGACACACCGACACACCGACACACCGACACACCGACACACCGACACACCGACACACCGACACACCGACACACCGACACACGGACACACGGACACACGGACACACGGACACACGGACACACGGACACACGGACACACGGACAGACGGACAGACGGACAGACGGACAGACGGACAGACGGACAGACGGACAGACGGACAGACGGACAGACGGACAGACACACAGACACACAGACACACAGACACACAGACAGACACACAGACAGACACACAGACAGACACACAGACAGACACACAGACAGACACACAGACAGACACACAGACAGACACACAGACACACAGACACACATTATACATATACATATACATAAACATATATGTAATTATGTAGGAAGGTTACAAAATTTAATAAATAAACAAAACCTTTATTTAATTAATTAAAAATTTAAATTTAAAAAACGACAAAACTTTTTAATTACTAACCATGTAACAAAATTTAGTAAACGAACATTCAAATAAATGTCTGATTTTTCACTGTATGTTTCGGAACACTCTTTTCAATATTGCTATCAATGGTTTCTTACCAAATTTTACGAAATCGTTTCATTTTTACAATAAACTTAAGCTTTTTAACGTGCCTGTCAGTGTTTGACAAATACTGCTTGCTCATGATAAGAACAGCTCTATTATTATGGTAGTTGAGTATGACGTCATTGCAGCTGAATTACCGCTGTAATACATAACGTTCAATGGAATCATCGCTGTAATCCTAACGAAGTTACACATAGATTAGATAATATATACATGTTAATTTAAAAAAAAATAAAAGCCGCCCGCTTCTATAAGATATCAATAATACAGTTTAACCATTTTCATTCACGTTTAATTAATTTTTAGACTTACCTTGAACTATATTAAAAAACTCGATAAAGAAAAGTTATGTAAAATTAAATTTTCTTTAAAAAATACGTCTACACTTTTTTTTATAAAATTAATCGTTATTCAGATATCGAAAAAATTTGAACTAACGCATAAATTATTTTTCTTTTTTGTCGCTAAATTACGCGCCGTATCAAAAAAATGTGTAGAACATAATTAATCCATGTATTTAAGTTCTATATCTAGGTATTTTTATACCTTTGAAATATGCAGTTGTTTCATAAATATTTGATAAAAACCAAAAACTTACCCTAATAAACTCCTGCCACTAGATTTCTCCCAAAATCTAATCAGCTCCAAGGCAAATGAAATTTTAAGTACGTAAGTATTTTCGTTGTGGGGTTATTATGGGCGATTTTGGGGAAAATTGGCCAAAAGTTGTAAAGTGAGCTAATAAGTTGATCTAGCGATAATGAAAAAAAAGTCAAGTACATAACGTTCTATATCTATATACAGGGTGTACCAACCAAGATGCAAAGTTCGATAACTCCTTTGGTTTCATAGATATCAAAAAAGTTCTCAAACTAAAAGGGTAGAGGAAGTAACAGTGCATTGTTTAAAATTATTTTGAACTATACAGGATGTTGCAAAATTCAGATATGAATCTAACTTATGTTTTTTTAAATGGGAACCCCTGTATATTATTTCAAATTCAGAAAGCCCACATTTTTTCGACTTTTTTAATGTCGGGATTGAATACGTTATACAGGCTATTTGGAAAGATATGGATTGTTTTGTGTTGAAACTGTACTCATTTCAATGCCCTGTAGAACAATACACTCTGTAGAAACGAATTATCTGTTGGCCAGTTGCCTTTCAAAATATTGTCTAGTATCGTTACCCACCATTATTCATTCAGCTGCTTGTGGTTTGTATACAGAGTGGCTCAAAACTCGAATGTGTCATTTTTTCCTTAACTCAAATGGAACACCCTGTATTTTTGATCACTATCAAAGTCCTCTGGTACTCCTCTTTAATTTTTGTCATAGGTTCCCTTTACCTAATGTGAGTAGTTATCGAGATATTTCCAGATATTCATTGCAATTCGCTGTTTGAAAGTAATTATCAGGAAGTTTTTGTATTATTATCAAGTAGTTTTGCATTTTACATATCTGTCAGTTCGACAGGTTTCACTGTAGCGTTTCGCTCAGTTATTCGGTAAATTTATTTCTCTGTTTCAATATAGTTGAAGTGAAAAGTAGCTACGAGATGAATGGTGAACAATTTTCTCGTCGTGAAATGACTGACATGATTTGGATACTTGGTGAAAAAAACTGTTTATTGGCGTCAAGAGTATATCGTGAAAGATTTCCAGACCGGAGACAACCGAGTAAAGTTACTTTGAGAAAATTGTTGGATCGTTTTGACCGTACCGGATCGGTTAACTATCACAAGAGAGAAGCAGGAAAACATGCAATAACGGAAGACAACCAACTCAAAGTGTCGCTGAGCGTTACAGAAGACCCGCATACCAGTCTACGAAAGATTTCATTTCAAAAAGGCATTAGCTATGGTACGGTTCAGCGAATCCTATCATTACATAAAATGCATCCTTTCCATGTCCAACTACATCGGGAACTAATTGTAAACGATTTCCAAAGCAGAGTATAATTTTGTCAATGGGCAAAATCGAAAATCGACGAAGAACCATTTTTCTTTGATTTTGTTTTGTTTGGGGATGAGGCAACATTTTCGAAAAATGGAGGAGTTAACCGACACAATTTTCACTATTACCAGACATCTAACCCACATTTGATACGAACACACAGCCAAACAAGATGGTTCTTGAATGGGGTGGAGTTTTGGGAAATCGTATAATAGGGCCACACTTTTTTGAAGAAACGGTGAATGGTACTGTTTATTTACAGTTTTTTTCAAAATCATTTACCAGTTCTTCTTGAAGAAGTGCCCCTCGACATTCGGCAACGCATGTGGCTGCTACATGATGGCGCACCGGTTCATAACACAGGTCCTATCAAAGACTATCTGAATAATTATTTCCAACAAAGATGGATAGGCAGAGGAGGATCTAAACATTGGCCAGCTCGATCACCAGACCTAACTAAAGTAGATTTTTTCTTGTGGGGTTATGTAAAGAGTATGGTGTATAATGACCCACCAACGACAAAAGAAAACATGAAGGTCAGAATTACAGAAGCATTCAAGAATGTTGATCTTACAATATTGCGAAATGTGAGTCGGGCATTCGAGAATCGACTTCAGCATTGTATTGATGTTGGTGGAGGTCACTTCGAACACCTAATGTGATTAATTTAATATTCTTATTTTCTTTTTATTATTTCGTTATTGTTGTTCTTTTATATTTACAGTTAATGTTATCAGTATCAAGTAAACAGGTTAGATAGTGCACTAGATTGATTTATTTGCATTGTTTCGACACATTTGCAAGACAAATCCTTCTCAAACAGCAGTAAATTTGTCAAATTTATCTGTCAAACACAATGACGACCAGATAAACATCATATTCCTAGATTTTGTATCAAATATCTGGAAATATCTCGATAACTACTCACGTTAGATACAGGAACCTCTAACAAAAATTAAAGAGGAGTACCACAGGACTTTGATAGTGATAAAAAATACAGGGTGTTCCATTTGGTTAAGGAAGAAAATGATACATCCGAGTTTTGAGCCACCCTGTATACAAACCCCAAGTAGCTAAATGAATAATAGTGGGTAACGATACTAGACAATATTCTGAAAGACAACTGGCCAACAGATAATTCATTTCTACAGAGTGTATTGTTCTACAGGGCATTGAAATGAGTACAATTTCAACACAAATACCCTGTATAATGTATTCAATCCCGACATTAAAAAAATCGAAAAAATGTGGGCTTTCTGAATTTGAAATAATATACAGGGGTTCCAAAAAAAAAACATAAGTTAGATTCATATCGGAATTTTGGAACATCCTGTATAGTTCAAAATAATTTTAAATAATGCACTGTTACTTCCTGTACCCTTTTTTTTGAGAACTTTTTTGATATCTATGAAACCAAAGGAGTTATCGAACTTTGCATCTTGGTTGGTACACCCTGTATGTATATGTTGGTTGGAAGGTAAAAAACACAGTTACTAAATGGAAACCATTTTTTAGTCCATGTAACCCATAAGACAGAAACCTCAATCGCCACCACCCGCTATGATTCACTCTATCGTGAAGATAAACTAAAGGTTGTCTAAAAACTTTGCCTTTAAAAACAAATAGTCACACCGTTCGAACAAGTACACTTCGTGCCCAATTTTAAACATAGAATTTGATACTGCTTGAAAATCAGAAAATATCCCTTAGTATATATTAACAATTACACATTACATAATACAATATACTATTGTACTTCATTCATTTACAAAGTTGATTTTTTCAACTGATTTATTTATATAGGTCTCTAATAACATTAGCTTAATCACGAAACTTTACTGCAAAAGGTAGTTTATATAACATATTATGGAATTGTTATGCTTTCATTAAACAGAGTTTGAGCAAATATGCCCTAATGTTTAATTAAACCCTTGCGGTTTAAACCGCACATCAAAAATGCATTTAACTAAATGAGAATTAAGTTAGAAAATTCAGAAGATAAATTTAAGAACCGCTCGTACATACTGTACACTAAAAGGGTAACGCATGTATTTCTAATAAATAAAGGATATATTTAAATAAAACTGGAAACCATGAAGCAATAATGCATGACCAATTCGCATATAAACTAAACAGCAAAATATACGCCTTGAAGTATGCAAACTCATAATGCCTATTCAATAGTAAACCCCTTTACGTTGAATTTTTCATATTAATGCGAAAACACTAAAAGATGGGTTATTTGTATTTTAACGTTTGAATTGTTTTCCTCTTCCACACGTTTTCCGTTTCAGAATTGTAGTGTATAAGACTATGCTCATAACCTAGGATCTGCATATTACTGTGTATAACCACATTAAACTTGTTTGGAATCAGAATAAGCAACATTTTCGACAACATTTTACGTGCCACTGATAAAGAGAGGAATCAATATCTACTAACATCGTTACTACAATACCGAATAGATCGTATTTCAGGGTACTAGAGGAGGACCGTTGATGTACAGCCTGCCGAGTATACAATGACACGATACCGTCGTTGTTCAACATCTACTCGACAGGCAGGTGCGAACCGCCAGTCAGAAGAAGTGAAGACCAAAGAAGACTCCGATATCAACCACTGCACGGCTACCGTAGCTTTTACATCCACCGCCGCGACCAAGACTGAAGATACCCGTCAGGGATCGATCAGCCCCGAATAACAGTTTCTAGAGAGAAGCCACCCATGGACTGCTTATCTTCGTCGTCACCGACAACCGACCTCTTTTCGGATAACCTCGACGCAAAGGAGCAGACGATGTTTGTGACCAACAACAAAGAGAAGATGATTCCCGGTACTTCTAAAGAAGGAAAACTGTGTAGCTTTCTCTCTGACGGCGAATTCACTCGCGCGACGCAATCCGGATCCAGCCGACTCCGATTACCAATTTAGACAAGCTGTTAGACAACATACACTGTACCATATGAACCGTGCCAGAGCAAGCGTTTCTTTAGGACGGTCCTACAGGGTATGGTTAAAAACTCTGTCAGCACAGACCTAAAGTTGCAAGACATTAATGTTCACATTTCTTTCGGACGAAAAAAAGGTTGTCTGATCCCCTCTTGTTATGGTCCAGCTGCCAACCGAACAAGATGAAAAGGAGATAAGGGGGGTAAAATAAGTCCTTCGTCTTCATATCATCGTTGAAGATTTGATTTTTTTACCATGCACAACACTATTACCATGAGGCAGCACAATATGTCAAGTTTGAGGAAGAGTACCATAGCAGTTAGTACATAAACCTCTCTGAAAGAAAGTTGAATGTGTCGAGTTAAGGATTACGACTACGGGGGTTGCTCAAAGTTTCCTCAAAAACCACTTAAAGGACCATACACAACGAATAACTTATATAGCTAAGTATGTACATCAACTATTTATAAAACAATTTAACAACCATTGCATAAAAAACGTAAAAAAGCCCCCCCTTTTAGGAGGGTTTTACGAAAACAGAACATTTTTTTATGCTGAGAAACATATAATCCCACAATGTGGATATTATTAAAATACAATTCCAAAACCAAAATTTCTTCAATAATTAGAACAAAGGTAAAATTATCCTTAATATACTCAAGCAGCCCGTTATTCTCTTCTCACAGTTATAGCACACAAAGTTCGCAAGATAAATGCCTTTTATTACTCTAATGAAATTTTATCTCGCCTCACTGCCCTCCTTTATTATCAGTAGCGGGAGAACCACCAATATAAATTTGATTAAACTGGCCAAATAAAAACTACAGATACCATTTGAAATTTTTCGCAAAATAATAGAGCTCTATATCTACAAAGTAAAATTACCTATAAATTTCTTTATCCCATAGAATTAAATTATTTTAATCTCTGTACCTATACTTGAACTACTGTTTGAATCTTAACCTACAACGTGAGTTAAATAACATAACTAATCGATGATTTTCAAATAAATAGGTTGAGTGTTAAATAAACGTCGTTAAATTCAATTTCAAACAGTTGCAAACTTGTACACTATGGTTCGTTGGAGCAAATTAATGTTCGATGAAAGGAAAGGCCACGTATTTCATTCCTCTCCAAGGGGATCGACGGGCTGCTCGAGCTTTCCGAGCTCCTTCCACAATCATGGATTCCCAGCATACATACATACATTACGTATATATGCATGGTGAGATTAAGGATGGGTGTGGTCAGGATAGGATCGGAAGGAACGGAGTTAGGATTCTGAGGGGGAAAATACTACCCCAGCATTCGCCTAAGCAGTCGCACATGGTGTGCATATACCCAACGACGATGCAGCTACATGTGTATAAGGAAAACCTCCTGAAAAAACCTCATACAAGGTAGACGATAACGGGAATCGAACCCATTACCTCCCGAATGCTAGTCAGGTCGTGTCACCACAACGCTACCAGCTCGGTTAGATAAGTCTAAGTACGTATTTATATAACCCTGAGCGGGTTAATATCTAATAATCTAGTGGGCGATCTTATAAACTCACAAACCTTTTACGCCAGCATTTTATTGTTAGGAATCGCACAGTGGTAAAATGGTAAGGTACTTACCAATTCTTTACATTTCTATCCACAGGCATAAACTTTTCTTATTGTTACCAAACGATCAGTAGTCAAGCAAGATGGCTGCTATACTGACAGTGCTATCACAAAATTTTCGTAAGTACGGAATGAAGTAGAATGTGTTGCCTAACCGCCAGTGAAAAGTACTAATAGATCATACATACAGGCTTCGTTAGAATGCGTTAAAACACGATTAAAAGTGAAAGAGATGTTTCAAGGTCATTAACGATCAATTTACGAATTCCGTGAGCGCAGAAACGAAACAAAGTCTCATTAAAAGTTAACTAACCTAAATCCAGGATAGCGTCCAAGTGCCCTACTTTAACCCCATACTGCATGATATTTTGCTCATTTAAAAAAAATGAACGATAGTACATACAGTTAGATGCAGGAGAAAAATATAAAAAAAATTATTGATCATTTTTTTAACAAAAAAATACACAAACTTGACATGTACCTAGTTTGGCACAAATTGCAATAATGAAAAAAAAAAAATTAAAAACATGTATTTATTTTCGAGAAACAGTTGTGGTCTTTATTTAGGCACAAGAATACCAAACATCCACCACAGGATATATGAGATTTGCCCTTGCACTCCGGATACTTACACCTTAGCCTGTCCGCATTCACTACCGGCAACTGGTTTAAGTTGTCCGTCAATATTTGTGAAAATCGGTATTTTTTCTTTTTCAAATCCAGTTGAGGTTGTAAAGAAGCACTGGCTCTTCTTCGTTTCCTCTGCAGAACATGGCTTCTCGTCAAAACTTCGGCAAGAACGAGTTTGAATTCTGATAGTGGCAGGTACAAATCATCGTTTTTCATAATATCCAACTGTTTACGCAAATCATATCCAGGGAATGAAAAAATACCTTCATGTACCATCTCTTGGATCTAATTTGGCTTCTTACTTTTCGACAAAATGTTCTTACATCAGAGGTAGGTTGACTTCCAACGTAAGTGGAAACAGTGTTCACAATTTTATTGTCTAACCACGAAACAACAGATACGTCAACACTATTTTATAAACCTTCTCCAAACATGCACCTCTTCCCTATTTCTTCATATCTTATTCTTTTGGAAATTGAATGTGTCGTACATGATTAGCTCTTACTGTATCCAGAGGTAAGATACCATTCTTGGTTAGGTAGGTAAGTAGCGGAATACTTGTAAACTAATTATCAAAAAAAAAAGTTTGTAGTTTTGATTTTTTGGAAAAGTTTCTGAAAGTTTGACCACGACATTGATGCTTGCGCCAAGGTCCGGTTGATTGGCATCGAGAACGACTTCTACAATAAAAATCAAAATCGTACGAAAATTCGGAGACTCCGCTTAGGACAAAAACTTTGTAACCCCATTTATGGGGTTGTTTGGAATTGTATTGCTTCAGAGACGATCGGGCTTTGGTTGGGATAATCTGTTTGTCTACGGTCATGTGTTCTTCTTTAGGAACAAGCAGAAATCGCTCACGAATTCTGTTCATTAAAGAACGTATTTTGAAGAGTTTATCGTATCCTGGTTGGCCATGCGGAAATTGCAGTGTATTGTCGTTGAAATTAAGAAATCGTTTTATTCCTTCAAATCAATTACATGTCATAGCACGAGATATATTGGGAATCTCCAACGAACTATTCCAATAGGACCTGGTTGATGGCAACTGAATGATTGACATATATATGCAAATGCCGCAAAAAACGCGTATTTCTTCTTTCGTTATGTGAGGCGGTTTTTCAGGCTTGTGTTAGAGACCCAAAAGGTTTGACTCTGTAACTATGTAAGTAATCATTTCTTCGGTAAAAAAAAGTTGTATAACTGCACAGGGTCCTGAAGTTCATGTACGACATTCGGAAGCGCTTCAGAACCTTTGAATGTTACAAACTCTTCAGAAACCTTTAGATTGGTACTCTGCCATACAATTTTTTCTTTCGATGGGTTTTTATACTGTGTTTTTGATTGTATTGGTTTACCAAACGATGACAAAGGCACATTGTCATCACTACATATTTATTATTTTTGGTGGATTTACGCCGGTGAACATGTAAAGCTTTTTTCAATGTAGAAAGTGATACGTTGTTGTCATCGTCGCTATCACTTTCGTCGATGATAGCTTCATCTTTGGTCGACACATTGCTCTGGTTGTCGGATAATTCACATAGGATTCGAGGCTTATTGGCAATAAATTTATTTTTTCTGTGATCATCATCAGAGGATACATTTTAATGTTCACTTTTGTCAGTGTTTGGAATTTGCACAGTTTTTATACCAAAAAAACATTCTGGTATCGATATATTAAAAGATTCGAATGATAACTTTTTTTTGTCTTTATTCGAATTGTTCCAAATATGGCACAAGTACACAAAGTCCTTTTTGCGTCGTTTTATATATACAAAAAATACAAGCAAGTACCCTAGGTTTCTTGGCGGGGGGTATTAAACTTCTGTACCATATAGAAGCGAGTGTGCCAGATATGGGCAACTTGAAATTACGTCAGACATGCTTGGGGACTTAGAAAATAAAATAAATTCTACTTGTGCCAAACATGGGACAGTATGCTGTAAGGGGTTAAATGCAAGAAGTCGGCATGTTTCTAAGCAGATGAATTATGGTTTATCATTAGGATAGACAAATATTTTTTTAATAGCACTAATGCTTCAAATACTAATGTTTTATATAAATATTTATTTCTCTTTTTTTTTTGTTAGTATGCTCATGCTTATGGTTAGTATTTACTTATTTATAGCTTATATATCTTATTCGTGGACTGTTCAGGAGTCCTTTTCCTCTTCAGCCCTGGTCAATCCATGTTTGTTGGTGTTGCGATGTTTTGTTGTTATTGTATAGTTTACAATCATTGGTGTAAAAAAAAAGAAAAAACGTTTATTTAATATTTAATAGTGAGTTAATTGGCTTAAATGTGTACATTGTTAAGTGGGGTGTAGTGTACTTAGTCTGATCATTAGATTCGTCGTCCGGTTTCTTGCTAGGTCGTCATCGAATAGACGAAGGGATACGGAGCGCATATGGGATGTTGTCCAGGGAATCTCCTCGGGGAGGTCGTCAAGGAGTTGTGTAAGGAGTGCGCGGGGATGTTTGAATTTTAATTTAGGCTTTCTTCGTGAGAATTGGGGAAAACGGTAGTTGTAGGGTGTGGTAAGGATCTCTTTGGTAGGGATAGTGTCTCCGAAGATTCTTTTATGTGCAAAGTTTTTCTGTAGTGTTTGTGACAGTTGGTATGTTTGCGTGTTGTGTTGTGAGGTCGCTAGGGTACCTGACAGGTAACCTGTGTATGCGTCTGAGGATTCGGCGTTCACAGGAGGCGATAGAGGAAAGGTGATTGGGGTTTATCAATATAAACCCCAATTACCTTTCCTATACACCAATGTGTATATTGGTGATCGGAAATCCATAACAGGGCAGATGTTTGTTTTGTAAGTGTGTAGAAGTGTTTTGGGGTGGCAGCCACTGATTCTACCCCGGAGGGCGCCCAGTAGGTTTGCGCGGTTCCTAATCCTATTGAGTGTTTTTATAACATCGGGGAGCCAAATGAGGGTTCTAGTAAAGACGATTCCTAGGTATGTGATTTCATCTTGGAGTGGGAGTCTTTCTTGATTTTGGGGCGAGGGAAACATTTCTGGAGGCTAGCTTTGGGAACTTGTCCTCAGTGTAATTAGGATGGCGGAAGAGGATAGTTTGAGTTTTAGTGGGATTGACGGAGACTCTCCACTGGTTAGCCTAGTTGGCAAAGTTGCGCAGGGTTTTCGATATGAGGCGGGAGGCCGTTTCGATGTTTCGATTAACCGCCCAGAAGGCGGCGTCATCCGCAAACTGCTCAACGACTACTCCGGGTTGTATGACTTCGGGAATGTCGGATGCGAAGATAGTGTATAGGATCGGGGCTAAGGCAGAGCCTTGCGGTACGCCTGCTGTAAGTTGAAAAGGATCGGAGAAGGTTTTCCCTACTTTGACTCGAACTGACCGATTGGTCAGGTACGAGAGTAGGAGTTTGGAGAAGGGGTCAGGTATATTGAGGGTACGGATCTTGTGCAGGAGACCGGCGTGCCAGACACTGTCGAATGCTTGTTTAATGTCCAGAAGCACAGCCATATTGCATTGCTTGTGATTGAATGCCCTGGTGGTCTCTGTAAGCAGCTTCAACAAGGGATCGCGACACGTTCGGTTGAGACGGAAGCCGAATTGGCTGTTGGGAAGAAGGTCGTTGAATTCTAGGTGGTCCCTGAGTAGCCTTGCTAGAATTTTCTCGAAGCATTTTCCGATTGATGCCGGAGGATTTTCCTATTTAGGCCGTTATGACCTGGGGCTGAATTTTTCCCTTTTTTGAAATATGTTTCGAACTGATCGGGCGTGATAGGGGCATAAAAGGACTCTCGTTACGGAGTTGGGTTTCAGGAAGGTTAAGGTTGCGGAATTCTTCAAGGCGACCCTCGAGGAGTGCCTTGAACCGGATATCGAAATCGACCTTTTCTTGGTCGGAGGAGATTATGTTGCCCTGAAGGTCGGTTAGGTAGGATTTTGGGTTTATTTTCCTTCTGGTCAGTCTATCGAACTGTTGCCAGAAGAGTTTACCATTTCTATAATCTAGCTGGGAAGTGGCTTTGGTCCAGGAGTCTTCAGCGTGTTTATTGGTTTCTCGCCTGATTAAGGCGTTAAGGCGATTGTATTCGGTCTTGAGAGCCGTATCCCTGGATCGCAAGAATTGACGATACATTCGACTTTTCTCTTTCATCCAGTTCACAATGTGCTGTGGGAGCGGTTTGCGGGAGATATCGATGTTTTTTAATGGCACTGAGATTTCGACCGCTTCCGTAGTTACGGAAGTTAGGTCACTAATGGCTCTCTGGAGATCTTGGGTCGTTTGAAGATTGGGTGGAGGAAGGTTGTTGGAGATGTGTTCGAAGAACACATTCCAGTCTGCTCTAAAAAAATCTTTAATTACTGTAATGGTATGTAATCAGATGTGATCGAGGTGCCTAGAAAGCACTCACGATCAAAATAGTGGGCTATGGGTTCGGAAACTATCAACTATAGAGGCACTTAAATGTTCGAAATGGGTTTGTTGAGTGTTGGAAATTCGCAGGAGTGGCAACTGCAACAGAGCGGATGATAGCCTGTTACCGTTGCCATTCGTTGCGGTGTCTCCCAATTGGGCGTGGCGGGCATTGAAGTCACCTAGGATAACAGCAGTAATGGTATGTGATCAGATGTGATCGAGGTGCCTAGAAAGCACTCACGATCAAAATAGTGGGCTATGGGTTCGGAAACTATCTACTATAGAGGCACCTAAATGTTCGAAATAGGTTTGTTGAGTGTTGGAAATTCGCAGGAGTGGCAACTGCAACAGAGCGGATGATAGCCTGTTACCGTTGCCATTCGTTGCGGTGTCTCCGAATTGGGCGTGGCGGGCATTGAAGTCACCTAGGATAACAGCATTATATGGGAGGCTAGAAGCGTAGATTAAAAGGTCATCTGATAGTGTGTTGTGACCTGGCGGGTAGTAATAGGAAATAAATACTATGCGAGTGGGAAAGTGCACCGTTGCAGCAACGCATTCGTGATGCTGTAAGTGCGTCGGGAGTTGAAAAGGAGTGGAGGGGAAGCAGTTTTTAATTAATAGGGCGGTTCCATGTTGGCTATTGTTTGAATAAGTGTGAAAGGTGTTGAAATTAAGTGTGCATCTGGGTGAAAGCTTTGTTTCGGTGATAGAGAGGATGTGAATATTGTGGGAGTGTAAAAAGTGTGATTAATGGACGTTTCCGACGCACTTCCCTGGCATTAACGATCCATTGGGAAGGAGTTAAGGATTGGGTTGGCGGATTACGGCTACCTTCATCCGCGTACCTGATACGCAGACGTTGATACGCCGTTGGAAAAAGTTTTGGGAGAGGGAGTCAAAGGAGCGAAGTACCATGTCCTGTCGGTCAGGGAATATCCAAAAAGGGAGTGTGTAAGGACTTGCAGGAAGTCCTTAATGGAAAGGGGGTCAGTTTCGGGAGTAGGAGTCGGACTCTTCGGAAGACAGGATGGGTTGAAAGGATGCCATTTTCGATGGGGAACTGGGAGGTTCCCGCCGCTTCCGGTATTTAAAGGAATAGGTAGGGTGAGCATCCCTGCAGTTGTTACACTTTGGGTTTGCAGAGGATTTTCAGGCGGAGAATCTATGACTTTTGCCACAGTTTGGACAGCGGATCGCGCGGGAAGTACACTCTTCCATGATATGCCCCACCTGCGTGCAGGTAGAACAACATTTTGGGAGAGGTTGTGGTATAAGGGAAGGTTCACAATGGTAGTGTAGTCCGAACATGACGACACCGCGTGCGAGGAGGTATTCTAGGATGGTTTGGGAAGGAGTTATGACGCGGACTAGGGAAGTTGAGGTGTTCGTGACTGTCGAGGTGATGCGAACGGCCTTCTTCACATGTGTAAGATCGATCGAATCCAGGATCTCTTGGGCTAGGATGTCCTTATCTACGAGATGAATCACGCAGGAGAGGAAGGAGCTCTAGGAGTGGAGTTAGGTAAACGGGGACCAGAGAGTTGGGTGAGGGTGACGGAAGGGTCACCGAAATGGTGCCGCAGTCTAAGCTGCGCACCGTCCGGCAAGGGAGAGGCGGTATCTAAGAGACATGTATGATTGTGGTTGAATGTTAAGTTCAACCAGGGAAGGTTAAGGGATTTTAAGGAGTTAAAAAGGGATTTCTGGTTGTAATGGATTTTGGGATATTGCGGATGCAATACCTCGAGGATTGTGAGCGAGTGGGTTCAGGATTGGGGGAAGTGAGTGTAGGAATCACGGCAGGTACAGGTGGTTATGAAGGTCTAGGTAAGAGGGCGGGTTTGTGTGAGTGTGCTGGTTTCTGTGTGTGTGCGGGTTTGTGTGGTTTTTTGGAGGCGGTGGAGCGTGTTGAAATGTAGGAGAGTGTTGATGAGGTAGAAATCGACGAGGCGTTTGAGTGGGAGCGTGTGCGTGAGGATAGTGGTGGCGAGGCGAGGGTGTGTGCGTATGTGTGTGTGGTGAGTGTCGGTGTAGGTGGACGGGCGGCGTCAGGGGTTGAGGATACCACCGTTACGGTAGCACGGTCGCAACCGTGCTTAACCCTCACGGTTGTTGTTAGTGGAGGTTTTAGAAATTGAATTCAAGAAAGGAAAGATAATTGTTTTAAGAGAAGGCCGGGGCTCCGTCGATGTGCAGCCTCACACCTTGTGGATAAAAGGCTCGGAAATCAGAGACCCAAATAGAAAACGGAGGAAAACAAGTGTTAAAATAAAACAAATAAATTAAATTAAAACAATATTAAACTGATACCTATTGCTTTACCCGACGTCGATCCTGTGGTAGGCGGTGGAGATGTCCTGCATGCTTCTATCTGTTGTTCTTAGCTCCTGCTGTATTCCGGCGACTCCTGCTTGCTGTGCCTTCTGTACTGATGACCGGTTCTTCGTATTATCTGTATGCAATCAGTGCAGATCTAACTCCGAAGTGGCGAAGATCACGATGCCGGAACGATGAGCGTAAAAACGCTAAATTCTTTTTTGGAAATTAAGAGATTTGTAATAAAAATCACAAAACTCTTACGAGAGAAGGGGTTTACGTTCGATACCGAGGTTCGGACTGCCCTGTTGTAACAAATTATTAAGGTATATCGGCAAACTTGATGTAAAATTATAAATCTATATTTAAAATATCTGCGAGTCTGTAAGATCAACCTGTTTGTTAATTAATAATACCTTCTGATTGTGTTTATAAATTTCGAATGCCTTTAAAACATCTAATACTGTTTTGTGAAGTCATAAGGTGATTATTTACTATTAAGTGCTTAGCATAATTTGATTTTTCTGTGTCTTCATATTTGTAACATCTAATGTGTTCTTTGTATCTAATATCAAAGTTGCTAAATTATTATTAATTTTATTAACTACATAAATAAAACGTTTACCTCGAGTAGGATTTGAGCCTACCTACTTGTACTTTGCTAGAGTACCGCGCTAAGCAACTGCGCTATCGAGGTACAAGGCCCATTCGATGTAAATTTTGTCTTTATGTAAGTACAACTGATGTAAATTCTAAATATAATGATATTAAAATCAAATTACAGGAATTATTAATGGAATGTGAGTCTGCAATATTGCTAATTGTACAATAAGAATTACAGGATGTGCATTCCAATTTGTAAATACCCGACTTAAAAATGTTAGTTGAATCTTTGGCATTAAATAAACATTTAAGAACATTGGTATTAGTTTTGAAAGCTACTTGTTCTACTTTTTCTGATAGTTTTCCGAAATATGAAAGTGATGTGTATTTATTTTCTGTTCGCTTTGTGTTAACTCGGTAAATGTTTTTGATAGATAATTTGTGCTTTTGGTTTTTAACCAAGTGCTGATTATATTTGAAATGTAACCATTATTAATTTTTGTTTAAATCTAGAAAATTAATGACTAGTTTGTTCTTCTTCTTGTCCAACAACACAACGAAATCAAAATACAGCCTTATTTGAAACATTTAATTCAAAAATTTGATGTTCTAAATTGTTCCATAAAAAATTGGCGAAATTGGACTACCCATAGGTAAACCATTATTTATAAATTTACCCTATTATTGAATATGAAAAAATTTGGTTGACACAGATTATATAATTGATTAAATTTTAACTAATAAATTATTGATTATATTACAAAACTACATTTTATAT
The DNA here is from genome assembly GCA_036346205.1 of Vesta saturnalis. Classification (NCBI taxonomy): domain Eukaryota; kingdom Metazoa; phylum Arthropoda; class Insecta; order Coleoptera; family Lampyridae; genus Vesta; species Vesta saturnalis. The sequence goes on from JARFJB010001166.1 coordinate 2,277,214, forward strand.
TTTAAACATACTAGTAACAAACAAGTTTATTTCTGTAATTTAATTGTTTAAGTTCTTATGTTCTTGTAAAATTTGTTGTTTAACGTCATATATCAGTTTTGAAACAGGTTTAATCTTTAAAATATAGTAACATTTCTAATTTAATTAATTTAGTTTATTATCTTTAAATAATTATCTAAGTTACTTTTAGTTTCACAGAAATTAGAGTAGCCTTGTTAATTTCATTCTTAACTAATCTTAGTAAATAATTGTAAGATTTGATGTTAAAAAAGCGATTTTAGCATTAGCTTGCAAAACGTATATTGAAGCGATCGTAATCATTATGCCAAAACTTAAATTGCTAATTTACTTAGATCAAACGGACAAAGCTTACAACAAATCTTACCATTATTTACCAAAATCAGTTAAGAATAAAATTAACAAAAATAATCTAGCGTCTGTTAAAGCAGATAAAAGGACACCATAGTAATTATTTCAAAACATAATTATATGCAGAAGGTCCTACAACAAAATTTCAAAAAGATGTGAAACAAAGTTTACAAAACTGCAATTTCTGCTTTAAAGAAATTTTTTTTTGTTTAATAATACTGTTGAATTAGTTACAAGAAAGGAGTTAATTCAATTATTTGATCTGTTGTAGTGTCCCCCAGGTACCCTATCTTGAAAAGTGTAATTTCAACTTATTTGCAATAATGCAAATTCAAGAACAAAACAATCGCTAAGTGATTTATCTTGACTTGACTGACAATAATGTTACTATTACTCAAATTAATTGCCTGCCTTACTTTGACTTTCCTGGCCGTCTAGTGGTAGGTACGTTGTGCTATTTGAATTAGATAGGCTGGATGAGGTAAGTGTTGCATCATGTGGGACAGGTAAAAAATGAAACTATTCAAATTAAAATTAACGAGCTTTGCGCAACGGTGGTTCAACCAGTGAATTTACTATTGTGGGAAAGAACCACCAATAAAACCCACTTTAGTCATAAATAAGTAATTGCACAAGTACATTAATAAATCAAATAACACAAAAAACAATGAAAGGGTTAAATATATAACAAAACACCATTCAATCAGATTAAAGTGCGTAAAGAATTATAACATTAAGAGAAAATGAATAAAAAGCAGTTTAGTTACAAAGAAACACAATAATAAAAAAAACCATATGTAGTCATAAATAATTAAAAAAAAACACCAAACATGTGGCCCTTTAAAAACCAATCATGCCGGCCTAAGTAAATAAAAACAATAAAGTAAATTACGGTACATATAAAATACAACAATAGTAAAATTGCACAGGTGATAACAAGGTAAAGGCAAGGACAGAAGAAAACAGACAAGGAATTTGCACGTACCCAATTGTTTAGTGGCCACTAACGCACAGAAAAGTCAAATTACAATAAAGCAGATACAAAGAGAAATCAGCTCGCAGGCAAATAATTCTACTTAAAAAAAATGACAAAAAAAACTCATTAAAACAAAACCTTACAAGGGTAAGTTATAAATAGATCACTAACATCGTGACCGATACATAAGTTTGAGTGCGTTAGAAAAATACAGTGCTCCTCTCTCAGGTTACACATTCATCTATACAACAAATAAAAACAATAGAAATAAAAATTTGAGGTGTTTAATGGTCTGACATGGGAGTGTGTACCAACTGGCAATGCTATCCTATACCCACTCACCAGCCACCTCTACACAAATATAAATACAACCAACAACCAACAATGCTAATTCTCAAAAATACCAGAGTGAGAGGGCCATGTACTGTCTTTTTATTTTAGCAGATTTCAGCTTAATGAGTCCGCGTACGAATAAGATACCTTTGCAAGAGAATGCTTGGTTCTTTTAATACCAGCCTATGAAATGATTGGCTGCGAGCTTTCAGTTATATAAAAATACATACTTACACTAGAATAAATATTTCCTTAATTGATCACAAACACAAAACGTTAATATATGCGGTTTAACCCCGAAAGAAAAGACAACTTAGAGTTGGCGAATTCAAAAGAAAAATGTACACGCAAGAATTATTTTAAAGACAAACTGTTTACGATGAAGGTATTTAATTAACCCAAAAATCTATCTGGCTCGATTGACACCCTAACTGTAACTACTCTTACCCCGATAACCCAACCAACTTTACTCCCGCAATCAACCCCCATCTTTCAAAAGTAATATAAAAACAAGAAACATTAATTCCCGTTGGAACAGTTTCATATCAATTACTGCACGACATCTTAATTTTAAAAACATGCATTCGTCGGCAACAACAATACATTTCTCTCTCGAAGTTTCAAGCAACAAACAAGGATATCCTTTGATCGCCGCCCGTTCAGCCGTAATTAATCATTAGAGCAATGACATTTTTACATCAAGAGCGCGCATAAGAAATTCCAAAGATTCGTTACGCCCTTTCAGTAAAACATTTTTAAGCGTGCACCTGTTACTCGCCCCACAAAATGTGTTTTACAACCCAAGACAAATATCAGTTACAACATTCCTTACATAAAAATATATAAAAAAAATATTTTGAAAACAGCAGATTACGACGTATTATGAAGATATTAAAAATCTACTAATTATCTTTTCTTTCGTGGCAACAACGGCGACTTGACAAACTTCTATTACAATAATAAAATTTTTGCGGCCCGCTACTTACACTGTGTCAATCAAAATTATTTGAAATTCAATAATAAGAATTATATAAGAGGTCAGTTCAATTCACCATTATCACCATTAAACACATAAGTTAGCTGCATATAGATCATCAGTACATAATGTCATTATCGTTAAAACAAGCACACTTTAATAAAAAATATGAATTATAAAAAAACTTGCATAAGCAAATGGTTACATTTCAAATATAATTGACACTTTAGTTAAAAACTAAGAGGACATGTTATCTATCAAAGACATTTACCGAATTAAAACAAAATCGACAGAAAATACATTAAATTTTATTTTGACGAAAAATGTCAAACAAAAGCAGCTCACATATTACAAAAGAACAAAAAGCATAAACTAGCTCTCAAAACTAATAACAACGTTCTTAAATGTTTTTTTAATGCCAAAGATTCAACTAAATTCAACTGAAGTCGGGTATTTATAAATTTAACTGCACATTCTGTAATTCTGATTATATTGACTAAACACTTAGGAACTTTGATATTAGATACATTAAAAGTTACAAACATAAACACACAGACAAATCAAATTATGCCAATCATTTAATAGTACTTTTTACACTTTTGAAATAAAAAAAACAAATTAAATGTTTTGAAAGTATTCGAATGTAAACTTTCACCATTATTACATATATTTAAAATATTTATCTTTTTGGGTATAAATATTTTAGAAAGTATCTTTAATGAACGAACAGGTTGATCTTATAGACTCACCTTTAACAGACATTTTAAATATAGAATTATAATTTACATCAAGTATTCTGTTGGCTTCAACTTATTTAGTCTGCTACTATCACAAAACATACTAGGTCAATCTCAATTAAGTGCAAAAATGCTACAAATTACAAATTCAATATGCAACTAGCAACCTAGAACGTTCTCAACTAATGACGACGAAATGGAAACTATTACACCATCAAAAGAGGGCCCTTGGCAAGTTGTTAAGGCCACAAAACGTAGAAAGATAAGAATAGACAAACAAAAAAAAAACGCGACTCCAACAAATACAGTACATTAACAAATACACAATAAAACAATTCTGAAAGCAACACAACATAATTTGACAAAACACCAAAACCTTCCCCAATATTTGTTTACAGAGTGAAAAACCAATCGGAAATGAAGAAAAAACTTGCTGAAGTAGCTGAAGAAGAGCAATATGTTGTTTGATAAATAACACAATAATAATTCACCGCACATACCAATCAAAGGAGGATTAGGCGTTCAAGGTGGTAACTAAATATCTTCACCATTCAACACCAGTAAACGAAATAAAAAACAAAATCACAGAACAAGGACAGGCATAATCAATGCAAAACGTAGAAAAACAAAAGAGTCAATGAACCTATTCTTCGTAGACCTGGAACCATCTGCAAACAACAAAGTTATCTAAGAACAACATAGTACAGTACACGGGATGCCAGATGTATGGGCACACTAAATCATACTGCTCACGACCAGTCGTGTGCGTCAAATGTGGCGGCGATCACAGTAAAACAATCTGCAAGAAACGCAGGCCCGCGCCTTATGTGGAGAAAAACATTCAGTCAACTACTGAGGATGCGGGTACTACCACAATTTACTTAAAAACAAAACCATCAATTACAGACCCCAAACCTACCAACGCCCACCCCATAAACTCACAAAACCAACCTCAAAATAACCGACGATCAATGAGATACGCTAGTATCGTCTATAATGCAGAACTACAAAATGCAAATTCCTCCAATCAATCACTCAATCTCACTCTTACCAAATTCTTAGATGAATTTAAATCCAAGTTTTCCCAATTAATTGAGCAGAACACCATGGTTATCAACATGCTGACAATGTTAATTAGTAAACAAAACAATGGGCAAATTCCTCATAATAGTAGAATGGAACGCCAATGGTCTCCTGAAACACACAGAGGAAGTTATCCTATTTCCTTCTTCTATAGACATTTTGCTAATAAATGAAACACTAAAAAAATTTATTTTAAATTGTGTTCCATAAGGTGCTTACATATGAACAACGGTAGCATCGGTATAATGTCCTCCTAAAAGAGGATTTTGAAAAATTCTTTCACACTCTGGATCTTAAATTCATCTCTGCAGGCGACGTCAATAGTAAGCACACTACATGGGGATCTCGATTAGTCACTACCGAAGACAAGGTTATACAACACACTGGCCCATGGGCCAAAACAAAATGCCTGACCTAGAGTTCTTTATCATCAATGGAATATCAAAACCTGCGCAAGTTTTGATCTAACATCGGATCATTCACCAATAATAGGGTCAATCAGCGCATGCATTATTCGCAATCAGCCCCCCAAAAGACTCCACAACTCCAAAACAGTCTGGGAACTTTATCGTCACACCGTATATGAAAACATACATCTGAAACTCAGCCTCAAAAACTCAAAAAAAGCAGACGATTTCATCAACCATTTAAATACGCAGTTAATAACAGCGACCCAACAAGCTACCCTCTCCATCGATCATAAAAAAAGACCTCCCTTCAAGTTAAACAACTAGTTGCTCAAAAGCGGAAAGCCAGAGCTCAATAGCAAAGAACTCACTATCCATCAGATACAACAAAACTTAATGGATTAAGCCACAAACTAAACGCTAAGCTCAAAAACCTAACAGAAGACTCATTCAAAAACTACGTGTCAAACCTGAACAAGTACGACAACTCAATCTGGAAGCCAATTAAATCATCTCTGAAACCACAAACTACTTCCCCACCTATAAGAAAACTATCACCAGCACTGGGGTGGGCTGCAAGTGCAAAGCAAAAATCGGACATATTTGCTTATCATCTCTACGGGATCTTCCACCCACATGAAGAAACACTAATCAACCCAATCCCAGAACATCTTAAACCACTTAAAACTCCTCGCACTCCCGCCAGTCACACCGAAGAACATCAAATCCGAGATTCAACGACTAAATCTAAGACACCAGGGCTGGAGCAAATTACACCCAGAATGCTCCGAGAACTTTAAAAAAAGAGAACAGTATTCCTGACCTACGTCATTAATGCAATCCTGAGAGTTCACTAGAGGCCTACCAAATTTAAAAAGTCCGATATAAGCTTGTTTTCGGTGATCTCAAAACTCCTTGATAGGTTCGGACTAAGAATCCTTGACCCTGCATGCACAGCAACAAACTGGATACCAGACCACCAATTTGGGTTGTGTAAATTGCACTCAACCTTCTCGAAGTCTGGCTCAAAAAATGGAAGATAACAGTCAACGAAACGAAACTTTCGGTTATACCGGAAGTCGCTACCAACTGTGTTATTCTAAATGAAACCCCCTAATTTTTTTGCGATTTTTGGAATTCCCGTTAAATTTTAAAGCCAGTTTATGTAAAGCGTCTTATATCTAAAACTTACCGTTTCCGAAGTCCCACGAAAGTCGGTATTGTACGTTAACCGCTGAGCATTTTGAAATCGGTTTTCTGAGGCCACAAGGGGACCTAACAAACTACCGTTTTGATGAGTTTTAGTTAAAAAAGTCCTCCTCAATAACTTGATTATTTCAAGTTCCCCTGTACCTTAAACCATTTTCAAGTTTAGAATTTAATTCTGTATCAAATATCATTAGGGTTGCCAGAATCTACTCTGGACGGTTTTCAAGAGAATCGAGGTATTCTTGAAAACATCGAATAAATTGATTCAATTTTTCTATATACTTTCGGTATAACCGGAACTGCGGTCATTTTGAAATTATTTTACTTGGACTTCACATGGAAGATTCTAAGCTGAAACCACATTTCATTATGCAACGGTAGTGGGAAGTCATTTCTAATGAATGGGTTGCATGGCTAACCCTGTAATGTCATTTAAGAGAAATTTTGATCTCATATATTTGACAGATGTCAATAAAAACACAAATGAAGTCTATAAGAATGTGGGAAACTGAAAAGCTAAATTGACGTGTTCGAGCGTTTTGGATACAACCTGAAAACCTCCAAATTGTTAGGGGTAGTCCACACTGTATATATATTTTTCTTTCTTTTTCCATTATTATTCCTGAACGTGCTAAAGCACCCAGGAACACTGGGAAGGAGTTAGGGGTATTGTTAGACTGCAGAGAAATGTTTATATGCACATACCTTAAATTTGCTGGAAAACAGAAACTGGGTAGTGCATTCCACAATTTGGTCGCCGTGTGGAAAAATGTAGATTGTGCCCGGTCGTGTGACAAGATAGAATTTTGAGTGCGAACAATGGTGTCAATGTGCGAATATGGTCTGCGAAGGTATTACGGAGTGTATATCGAAGGCACACCTGCCATTGTAATGCGATACAACAAGGAAAGAACCGAAACTATTTTTCTATGAACTAGAGACTGTAGGTCAGAAGTTAGAGACGGATTATTTACAAGTCTTATGCGGTTTACCACACCAAAGGCGTATTGGGGAGCACTAAACCAGAGGCGGGAATTGTAAAAGGAGTTGTTGCGATGTAAAGTACTGTTTAGATCTGTCCAGAAAGCCCAGTTTACGGGCAGATGTTGACAAAAGGTGGTCAACCCATGAAAGATTCGATGATACGGACGTCCCTAACACAGAGAAAAAAAACTTGAAATCATTCATATTCATATTTGCAACAGGAAATGAACGAATTTTCTTGCCGGACACAAGGTAACACTAGGTTTTGTCGGCATTGTACGTGAGTGGATTATTCCTTCCCCATTCAGGGATACTTTCTACGTCACTGTTGATTGAGACTGCTATTTTCACTTTAACGTGCGGACTAGGGATATTGTTGTTGGGAAAACTGAGAAGAACTACTATGTAGACTGCTGTCGTCTGCAAAACAATGGTTCGGGTTAGTTGTTGAAAAAACGAGGTCATTTATGTATAGCAGGAAAAGTGTGGGATCTATTAGCGATCTTTGGGGTACGCCCGCGTTAATAGTAGTTTATTTCGAAAAGAAGCCATCGATAACACGTATCGGATAAGCCGAACGAGATAAGCTTGGCAAGTAGTCATTTGTGCCAAACCTGGTCGGACCTTTCTAATGTGTTATTCCAATGTTGGGTGACGTATGCAAGATCACCCGTTGTACGACTCTCTCTATGACTCATACTGGTGGTCGTTGAGGAGTTTATTGGACTTGAGGAACGAAAGTAGTTGTTGGTTGATGGCTTTTTTCATGATTTTGGATAGAATGTAAGTAATTAATATTGGTCGATAGTTTGAGGGATCGGTTTTATCGCCCTTTTTAGGAGTAGGTTGAACATTTGCCAACTTCCACTATGAGGGAAACTCTCATCGAGATGGAGATCTAAAAGAGTTTGGAAAATACAGGTACTAGCTCGGAGTAGCATTTTTAAGGACAATAGCTGGAATACCGTTAGGGCCAGTCGCCTTGTTTGAGTCAAGTTTAATGATAATTGATTCAAGGAGCTTGTAACGAAAGTGGATTGGTTTCATAGCGTATGGGGTAGATTTGGGAGACGGCACAATTTTTCTAGACACATTGGGACATGAATTCGATGCAAAGTAATCAACAAAGAGGTTGTCAGCAGGATCAGCTACCACAGCTCTGTCACGTGAGGTCATGGGAGGAAAGTAAGATGTACTAAAGTTTTTATTGATGGCTTCAGCTAGTGACCAAAATTTACGACTACCCAAAGCTCATGAGACTAATTCCTTGCATTTACGTTCTTCAAACATCTTTTTGGCCTTGGTGATGGCACTTTTGCAACTATTCTTTGCGGTAATGTAGTCGGCGTGATTTATTTGATTTCTATTTGGTAAAGAGTTTATGCTTTGCGATAATGCGCCAGTGCAAGCCCTATTAAACCATGGTTGGGTACGGGCATGACCTACGCGATTATGGTTTTTTGGAATATATAACTCCATGCCCCTCACGATAACTTCAGTTATTGAAAGAGTAATGTTTAAAGAGGAGGACCGTTTAAAGCAATACTCACGCCAGGGGAAAAAGTCTCGCAGTAGGCTCCAGTTATCTGATTTAAAACACCACATTTCGAGTAACAGTGGGATTGGGTACAGAGGAAGTTAGTTCGATTATGCGGTGGGTACGGAAATCATTTGTGAGAGATCACAGAATACAGCAAATACTTGTGCACTATGACTTGCGGAATTAGTGGTACATGAAAACTGAAGCCAATTGGGGTTGTGGACATTAACATCTCCCAGAATTGAGATATCGCAAGGTGGAAACAGTAGAATTTCAAAAATTAGGGCCCAAAATGTTTCAGCCAAATCACGTCGATTTTGTTGTTTTACAAAGTGGACAACCTCTTACAACGTAGTCCTTGCTATACACACATACTCCGCTTTTAAGGCGAAAGTTAGAGGGCAGGTTGTACTTGGGAAATTGCAGATCAGGCGAATCAGTGCTTCCTGGGGAGACTTGTGTTTCTAATAGAAACACACTTGCATTAATATTCGACCTGATACCACGTATGTTGCAGTAATGTACCCGAATGTTGGTTCTTTCGATGGTGAGGTTGCTTGAGTCCTGCCCGCTCGTGCATCCAAATAGGACAGGATTTTATTCCGGGCAGATCTTGCTCTTCTTAATCTTGATATTGGTGTTCACGAATACTTGAGGCGGATCGACGAATCGGGCGTATAGCATCTGTTTTAGAACTCGTCACTCGTTAAAACGCCACGCTTGGCTAGTGCGTGTTGGCGAGTACATAACGAATAAAGGAGATAATGATCGACAACCCTTACCGAACTCAGAAAATTGGAGCACTAATATTAAGGAGTCCATGGTAAAGGTGGAGGTATTGCATCGGGCGGCATAGGGTATACATGCCCCTTCCACCTATCAAATTGTAAAATATTAGAGCTGAAAAGGAAACATTAATTAATTCAAACTGCATCGTGCGATTGTAGTGTAAAGTAACTGCATTGGAAATAAAACTGCATATTGATTAGCCTAATTAAAAAATAAAAGATCGTGCATAGGGCATATAGTACTCCACACTGTTTATTAGTTTCGTGGCTGTTGACAACATTAAGATTAAAACAATTTGTTTATTTTGGTTTATAATTTAGGTTTCAACTTGCATATTATTGTCATTTTAAACTAATCACATCTGTTTGATTATTGTCGTAAATTGTGATAACTTATCTTTTTTAGCTTTTAAATTTCAGTTTATTTAATTGAAGCGTAATAATAAATAACGATAATGACCCTGTTAGTCCTCCCGACCTTAATTGCCTACTTTTAGGATGAATTATTTATAATTAAGATTAAATATAGTCGCAAAGGTAAAAGTTAGATTAAATTTTGAATTTATAGTCAAAGAAAAATATAATATAGAACGATATGAAATATAATGTAATAATTAAACTTAAAATTAAATATAGTACCAAAAATAAAAGTTGGATTAAGTATATCTTCTCTTGATAACGATGCATGGATTGAAACACATTGAGAAATTAATATCTATATGAAACATTTGCTGAATTATATTTGAAAAATTAGTGCTATTAATTATGGAATTCCACGAAATAAGGTTAAAGAATATAAATTGAATGTTGTTGTTGCCACAAACTACAAGGTTCTATAAATACACGCAGTTTAAAATTCTGAAAAAAAAAACATTCTGGCACTTTTTCCGGAATAAAAATTAAAAAATAATAGAAACGTAATAAAACGCAAACATTTATAATTCACTTTTTCATTAATTATGAAACATTATTCACGAGAATTAAGAAAAATAAAAACAAAAAGGAAATGTACAATAATAATCTTAAATAAATTTTTCATTTTCATTACTCGTTCGGGATTAATATAAAACCTTATTAAGTATTCAGTTTCAATATTTCTTACCCTTCGTCCATTTAAAATTTTAAACGAAGGTAATACTAATGCGACCATAAATAAAAAATATCTACCTTAAAATTTTAGTAGCTGCATATTTTAATTTGAAATAAGGAAAAGTAGGAGATTTTTCATTATTTTCGACCACATAAACGTGATGGGAGTAAAGGATTGGATCTAAACATGGTAATTTGTCACGTCCAAAACAGTTTAAGTAAACTTTTACAATCTATTTTAGTACGTATGTGCAATATATCTCTAAAAGAAGTACAAAACGTTATTTAGTTAGAAAATATTTTGACAGCAGGCGATATTTCTCACGTGTTGTAGAAAGAACATTTTCCAATTAACATTCTTGTACTTAAGTAACTGATAATTACTACCTAGTTACTCAGTAATAGTTCCAGTTAAATTGTGCAGAGAATTGCATATATCTATTGTGCAGACCATATCTATTTTCATCTAAAAATGACTAATGATTATGCTATAATTAATGGAAAATTTCACTTTTACTAAAGTACATTTAGAGTTGCCACTATAATTATTGCATATAAAGTACACTATAATTAATATGCATATAACAATTAATAGTTACTGCTTAATTTATGGTAATAATAGAATTACGCAAAGGTAATAAACGTAAGATTTAAACGCTTCCCATTTTTAAATAGTAGATAAGTGTATAAAGTGAAAAGATAGTAATATATTCAAGAATTATAATAAATTAATAGGACACACACAGTTATTCAGGAAATAAAAATAAGTATAAAACTTTATCTTGGTCAAGAGCTTGATTTACGCACAAATGCGTTACAGAATTTCATTTCTACCATATACAAAGTGTTTCAAAAATACGTGCATATCTCTGAATGCGTCAAATTAAGACAGTTCCTACGGGAGCCAGTAATATATTCAAGAATTATAATAAATTAATAGGCCATATATACAGTTATTCAGGAAAAAAAATATGTATAAACCTTTATCTTGGCCAAGAGCTCGATTTACGCACGAATGACTCACAGAATTTCATTTTTACTATATACAAAGTGTTTCAAAAATACGTGCATATCTCTAAATGCGTCAGATTAAGGCAGTTCCTATGGGAGCCAGTAATATATTCAAGAATTATAATAAATTAATAGGAGACGTACACAGTTATTCAGGAAATAAAAATAAGTATAAACCGTTATCTTGGTCAAGAGCTTGATTTCGCACAAATGCGTTACAAAATTTCATTTCTACTGTATACATAGTGTTTCAAAAAAACGTGCATATCTCTGAATGCGTCAAATTAAGACAGTTCCTATGGGAGCCAGTAATATATTCAAGAATTATAATAAATTAATAGGACATATACACAGTTATTCAAGAAATAAAAATAAATATAAAACTTGATCTTGGTCAAGAGATTGATTTCGTACAGATGCGTTACAGAATTTCATTTCTACTGTATACATAGTGTTTCAAAAATACGTGCATATCTCTGAATGCGTCAAATTAAGACAGTTCCTATGGGAGCCAGTAATATATTCAAGAATTATAATAAATTAACAGGACATACATACACTTATTTAGGAAAAAAAATATGTATAAAACTTTATCTTGGTCAAGAGCTCGATTTACGCACGAATGCCTCACAGAATTTCATTTCTACTGTATATAACCTTATATTGGTCAAGAGCTTCATTTACGTACAAATGCGTTACAGAATTTCATTTCTATTGTATAACAGTGCTCCAAACATACGTGCATATCTCTGAACGCATCAAATTAAGACAGTTCCTATGGGAGCCAGTAATATATTCAAGAATTATAACAAATTAACAGGACATATACACAGTTATTCAGGAAATAAAAATAAGTATAAAACTTTATCTTGGTCAAGAACTTGATTTCCCACAAATGCGTTACAAAATTTCATTTCTACTGCATACATAGTGTTTCAAAAATACGTGCATATCACTGAATGCGGCAAATTAAAACAGTTCCTATGAGAGCCAATAATATATTCAAGAAAAAAAATATGTATAAAACTTTATCTTGGTCAAGAGCTTGTTTTACGCACAAATGCGTTACATAATTTCATTTCTACTGTATACAAAGTGTTTCAAAAATACGTGCATATCTCTGAATGCGTGAAATTAAGGCAGTTCCTATGGGAGCCAGTAATGTATTCAAGAATTATAATAAATTAATAGGACATATACAGTTATTCAGGAAATAAAAATAAGTATACTTTATCTTGGCCAGGAGCTTGATTTACGCACAAATGCGTTACAGAATTTCATTTTTACTGTATAACAGTGTTTCAAAAATACATGCAAATCTCTGAATGCGTCAAAGTAAGACAGTGCCTATGGCAGCCAGTAATACATTTAAGAATTATGATAAATTAATAGGACATACACAGTTATTCAGGAAATAAGTATAAAACTTTATCTCGGTTAAGAGCTTAATTTACGCACAAATGCATTACATAATTTCATTCCTACTGTATAAGAGTGTTTCAAAATACGTGCATATCTCTGAATGCGTCAAATTAAGACAGTACCTATGGGAGCCAATAATATATTCAAGAATTATAATAAATTAGTAGGACACACACACACAGTTACTCATGAAATAAAAATAAGTATAAAACTTTATCTTGGTCAAGAGCTAGGTTTACGCACAAATGCGTTACATAATTTCACTTCTACTGTATACAAAGTGTTTAAAAAATACGTGCATATCTCTGTATGCGTCAAATTAAGACAGTAATACGTTCAAGAATTATAATAAATTAATAGGACATATACAGTTATTCGGTAAATAAAAATAAGTATTAAACTTTATCTTGGATAAGAGCTTGATTTACACACAAACGAGTTACAGAACTTCATTTCTACTGTATACAAATTGTTTAAAAAACACGTGCATATCTCTGTATGCGTCAAATTAAGACAGTTCCTATGAGAGCCAGTAATACGTTCAAGAATTATAATAAATTAATAGGACATATACAGTTATTCGGTAAATAAAAATAAGTATTAAACTTTATCTTGGATAAGAGCTTGATTTACGCACAAACGAGTTACAGAATTTCATTTCTACTGTATAAGTGTTTAAAAAATACGTGCATATTTCTGAACGCGTCAAATTAGTACAGTTCCTGTGGGAGCCAGTAATACATTCAAGAATTATAATAAATTAATAGGACATTCAGGAAATAAGTATAAAACTTTATCTTGGTCAAGAGCTTGATTTACGCACAAATGCGTTACAAAATTTCATTTCTAGTGTATAACAGTGTTTCAAAACTACATGTAAATCTCTGAATGCGTCAAATTAAGACAACCAGTTCCTGTGGGAGCTAGCCGCACTATAAAATATTAACAAAACAAATTCCATCGACATGCTGATCTCCCAGCGAACGTTACACATTTATCGAATCAGATCATCTAAAAATACAACAAATCCCGAAACGTATCACCCAACCGTAAGCCCACATAGCAAGGTAGTTAAAGACAGAAGGGTTCATATTCAGAGGGAAAGAGATAAATGAAGATAGACAATTTCCAATCACCTTCGTACTCCATCAACCACCCTAAAGTGGTCAAGCCAGGTATAGCAGGGCGGAGTCAAATATCAGAATAGAACGAGTAGGGATTCGGAGGCAGAGTAATATAGTCTAGTTTAAGGTCCATACAGTACCAGATCAGGTCAACAATATCATAGGTGCGTGCAAGACTTGCGTTTTTGATACGATAGAGACCAGGATATTTAGCAGCCGATTTTCTAGCAAAATGAAACGAAGCGTCTGACAAAACATAGTTTCGCGTCCATACAGTATCATCCCCAGGAGCACATTTCACATACCATTTACGTAAATTACATTGACTATTAACACCGATAAGTTTTGTGGAATCTGTCTAGAAAAGGTAGTTCGCAAATCTCATACTTTTAAGAGATGGAAAGTGACGGTTTAGTACGACCAGGACCAGGAAGGTTTCCCGTATAGAACATGTTTTCCTTCAGTATGGGCAAAGTAAGGAGTAAAAGTTGTCACTTCATGGGTTCGAATAGCACGTCCAATTTGAGCCACATTCTTATCGCAATAACAATGGATATTATTAACATCTACCCGAATCATCGTGTTTAAGAACATATATATTCTTTCTGCAGGATTACTAAGTGGATATTAGCGAGAAGTTTCTAGAGGACAAAAAACCTAGCCGCAGAGAAGGAAGAGATGCAAATGTTACCTGCAGAGCAAAAAACCCTTACGTGGTAGGCAAAACAACCTTGACTCTGATTTATTTCGCATTCACAGACTTTTTCCATACTTTCCTATCTCTGCATACCTCCCTAGCTTCCACAAGATTCATATAATGCCTCTGACATGTCCTTTTATTTTTAAAACTTCTTATATTTCTTTCCTTTATCAAGCATTCTACTACATTCTGCCAAGTTTTACGCGACCTATCAGGCCCGGCCTTACCTCTAACCTCACTCACATATATTTGATTCGTTAATCTTGCGTTGTTCATTCTCTCAATGTGATCAAACCAACATAATGTTCTACTTTCATATCTATCGATCATCGTCTTTTCTCGCCACACTTCGTCATTATACACTCATTCTTTATCTTATCCCTTCTCGTTTTATCACATGCGCTTCTCAGGAATCTCATACCTACGTCATTTATTTTTCTTTCGTGCTTTTTTTGACATATCCATGCCTCACTTCCATATAGTACTAATGGGCCATACACGCTGTTATGGAATGCTCGTTTCTAAGCTAGGTTCATGATTTCGTTTCTCATTATGGTCCACTTTCATTCCAGCATTGACCCTTCGTCTAATCACGCCGTCCATTGTACCATCTGCCCAGATATACCAACTGGTCCACTTGTTCCACAATTTCATCTTGCAGAGTAAATACTCTACTCACCTTTCCACCTTCCCGATTGAACACCACAATCTTAGTTTTGTTCTTTTTGCCTTTAGGTCCATGCTCTCACAGACTGTATCTAACTTCCTCAGAGCAGTTTATAGCTTATCCGCACTTTCACTTAAAACACTGCGCGTCTGTATACACCAGAACTCGTAGATTTACGTCATCAACCATTACACCATTTATATCGATACAAGCTTGCCTAACACATTTATCCATGTATACATTGAACCACCACGGTGACACCACATAGCCTTGTCTCACTCCTTGCTCAATATTAAAGTATTCACTCACACCTCATCTCACTCTAACACATGCCCGGCTACCGTTATATACTGTTCTTATTCCGTTTATTAGACCTTTACTTACGTCATATTGATTTAATATTTCTCAAACCCTATGCTTTCTCCAAATCTACAAACGCACAGTACAGGTTCCTTTTTACACTTAAAACACTTCGATCATCTGCTGGAGAGTAACCATCTCATTAACACATCTTCTCCCTGGCATGAAGCCACCCTGCACATCTCAAATCTTAGTTTGTGTAGTTTATTGTACTCTTGTCAATGAGTGTTCTTCCAAATACCTTACCAGTTACACTGAGCAAACGTATTCCTCTGTAATTCTTGCAATCACTCTTGTTCCCCTTACCTTTATACAGTGGTACAATGATGGCGCTCTTCCAATCCCTCGGCACTTTTCCACACTTAAGGCATACATTTTATAATTCACTAAATCGTCGTATAATTTTTGCACCTCCATACTTTACCGTTTTTCAACTCCTACCGTTTACTTTACCTCATTTGTCCCAATATCCTTCCCAGATTCATTCACCATTCCTTCTACATTCGCCTTATTTAACTCTTCAGTCTTATTTTCCTCACTAATGTACAGCTTTCTGAAATATTCTTGCCAGCATTTCCTCACAATCGTCCCATACTATATATTTCGTAGCTGCAGCGTTCTGTTTTGGGTCACGTTTTGTATTTTTGACCCATTTCCAAAAGTCTTTTGTTTCCCTCAAAACCACTCGGCATTTTCTCTCCTTACACAGCCACTATTTCCTCTTTACTTATTCTCACAGCCTCCTTCGATTCTTTGTTTCTTAATCTGTACACCTCATACAATCGCCTTTTCTCAGTCTCATTTTTTGCAGCAATCATTGCCATGTACGCATCTTTTTTCTTACATACTAACTATTTAACAAATTCATTCCACCAAGTACACTTTTTCTGTATACCTATAGTCGCTCTTCTACCTCACAGCATCTGCGTATTTCATCCTTGTACCATTATCTACTAAACACACTCCCGATACTACCAAAAAGTGATCCGATTCACACTCCGATCGGCGCACTACTTATGTGTCGTTCAGCAAGTTTCTAAGTCGCTCGTCATACACTGTCATGTAAATCATACTTTTAGATTCACCTCTTTGCTATGTATACATATGCAAATTTTTATGTTTAAACCACGTATTAGATACAAACAGGCTTCTCGCCATACAGATGATCGCCATTCTCATTAAGTCTTTCGTCTCCGAACTTTCCTAGAACGCGTTCGGTATGTTCTCTCCATACACCCACCCATCCGTTCATATCCCCCACTATCATCACTATTTCGTTTGGCTTCAACACGTTCTCTAGATCATTCCGGAAGTTCTCACACTCTTGGTCTCTTTCTCCATTCACCGGTACATAACATGCAATAAGAAAAATTCTTCGAAACTCCACTTTTATTCTAACCCATATTACACGGGAAGATACCAATTTGTACTCTTTAACACATCTTTTCGTTCTTTCACTTACGATCAGCCCAACTCCTTTTGCGCCATGCACTTCAGTCTCAAATCCTGACCATAGTGCTAGGCTGTCATCTTCCATCTCCACAGCACCCTTTCCTTTGCGCGTTGTCTCCAATACACATAAAATATCAAGCTGCCTTTGGTACAGTACATTCGCAATTTTAAATTCTTTACCATACATACCTTTAACATTCCACGTACCGACTCGCCATTCAATCTTTCACAGTCGTCAGCAACGGGGCCTGTCTGTTTCGACCTTGACCGCCCCTTGCAGTCAAGTCGATCCTGGGCAATTGTATTGTTCTGTTGAATAATACCATAGCGATCAGACCGGTTACTAGACAAATCGTGCCCCGGACGATGTAGCATTTCCTACTAATAGTATCGTGCTACCACCGGACAGTTATTTGTACGTATATATTGAAATATATCACGGCCAGTAGAAATAGGTAAAAATTATAGCTATAGTATTAGGTAGCATGACTCGAAGTAGGTAAAATTCAACAACGTTGCTACAACGAAATTCCATCATCTGTTATCAGTTGTATCCGTAAACACCAAAGAGCTAAAAGTATATGCGCTTAGAGGGTAGAGTATTTCTAACGTGCTATTCGGAAAATTTTAAACAAAGAATTTTCAGCTAAAAGAAATAAAAGTAGCGGAAACAAGTAAGTTATCGACTAAAGCAAATATTTTAATTTTCAGCACCGTTCGAGAGTGTACCAGGAACATGATCATTGTCTTTTAGATAAATAATCGAAAATCGTATTTCTTCAGGCGTATAACCCATATAGCCAAACGTCCTGCCGGATTTCGTAACTTGTTCAAACCTACCAAAGCGTACATATGGTAACGTTTTCACCATTCATAGTGAATTGGCATAAATCAACCACTAGTGTAAACTCCTAATAAAATAGAAAAATTGGGACAAATAAGAATAGGAGTAAAATCAACTGTTGTTTAAGGCAATCAAAGGCAATCTGATAATCAACAATCATTCGGGGCGCAGTTACAACAGCGAACTAATTTATAAACCAACAATACCAACCTTCAAATGAGGGAGTAGTAACGATAATGTCGTCTAAGTAGACGAAGCGTCTGAAAATAGTTTCGCTTCCATACGGTATCATCCCAGGAGCAAACTTCACATGCTGTTTACGTTAATTACACTGCTGACTTAAGACTGGTAGATTTTTCGGGATCGGTTTAGAATGGTAGTTCGCAATTTCTCATAGTTTCAAGAGAAGGAAGGTGAAGACAGTTTAGTATGAGTAGGATACTCAATCGAAATAAACTCGCAAATAGAACATGTTCTCCTTCACCAAAGGTGAAGTAAATAGTAAAGTCAGTCATCTCATGCGGAGAGGTACTAATAACGCATACAACTAGTGCGAATTTCTTGTTCCACGAAAGTAGTACCGCCTAGAAGTGTTAGAGCAAGAGCGATCTAAACGTGACTGTAAGGTACCTAATTGAAATATGGAAAGATCGGGCCAAAAATTAAAATATGTTTCCTAGACAGACTTTTAATTTTTGTAGTTTACATAGTAATAGCAATGCTTCTTGTTTCTTTTCGATGGAAAAGCAACGTATTTCTTTCGCGTTTGATGATTTTGTTTACACATTTATTGCACCTATCGTGTTATGTCAAATTTATTTTATTCTTCAAGGCTTTAAATTGTATATTGGCCTTGAACTCGTGCTTTTAACATCCACTCCCTTTGTGTATCAGTCGAATGGCGCACAGTTGGTTTCCAATGAAGACTTATCTCATGACAATGTAATTGCCATCTTTTGTATGATGATATCTACCCCAGGGGTTAGCTTGGATGCAAGTGTATTAACGAGCTAGTCTTAGTGACTTTTAAGTTGTCTACGTCAAGGTATCTTAAATTTTACTAACCTGTCACTAATAATGCTGTTACAATTTTGACCCAAATAAAATTTTAGTCCTAACATAACATTATTAATAATTTTGACCGTTTGATACACTCCAATACGTAGATTATGGGAAAGGAAATTTTGATAAAAAAATTACAGTAAGCTGGACAGGTTACATATGAATCCCAAATAAACATAACATACTCACATCTCATAGTATGGATTTAAGACAGACCGCTTACCTGTAACAAAAAAATTGGTTAATTCATTTCAAAACTCTAATAAATAACAATTTATAATAATAATAACAACGAAAATATAATTAAAAAACATATCCTTGGAATTACTTTTTATTAAATGCACCTTCTATACACACATTATTACTCAACATAGCGCAAACACGCCCCCTGTTATGATTCCCAATAAGAGCAAATGTAAAATACTACAATGTTCCGTGTTAAATAACGTTAAATTTAAAGAAACATCTATTAAAGCAAAGCTAAATCACGACAACGATTATGACAACTTGAAAGAATAGTCGTATAGATAATAATTATGACTACGTCTAAGGCGTAACCATGGACACATACATTATAATAGTCCAATAACACCCACAGTTGCCAAACACCCAAAAGTACTTAAGCTCAATAGAGAAGATCGGAGTGAAATCCCAGAATACATCGACACAGAGTAGGCATTCGGAGGCAGAGTAGTATGATATCCGTTGTTTGATACGATACGAAACAGCGTATTTAGGAGCAAGCATCTCGGAAAAATGACGCGAAGTGTCTGACAAAACATAGTTTCGCGTCCAAACGGAATCATGTTAAGGAGCATATTTCACACGCCGTTTATGTAAGTTACAATGTTGACATTAAGATTAATTGGTTTTTCGGGATCGGTTTAGAATGGTAGATCACAATAAAAGAAGGAAAGTGAAGAGAGTTTAATATGAGTAGGATACTCAATCGTAATACGCTCAGAAAATTTCTCCAGATCTCCAGATAGAATATGTTCTCTTCTACTAGTAGACCGATCAACTCACCGCCAGACACGTTAAAGAGTATCTACAATGGTGTTAAGATTTTTTTTTTTTCTTTTAATTCACTAATGAATTCAAGGAGATTCATGTTAAACAACAATTAAAAGATCTAAGAGATTGCCGTTAATAACACAGAAATTTTCTCTTCTTATTCCGAAACAAGAACTCATTCAGTATTATAAATAATTATACCGACAATATAAATGCAAGTTTTCGTTTTGTTATTCCGAAATTAAAATGTAATAAGTAATAATTTAGTTTATATTAATATTGGAGATAAGAAACCAGAACATTCAGGGAGACCTTGAAGTCCGATCAATCTAATCAAGAGAGTTTTAAATTAATATAAGCAAGTAATAAGTAACACCTTCCTCATAAATTAGTTGGTTTACTTTCTATGAATTCCAATTACAATGAAAAGAATGTAATCTGTTACTATTGTATAAAATTTTGTATATTTAAATAACGCGAACACCCACAGATGTATCAAACAGTAACCAGCTTTTGGAATTGCGTGATTTTGGGTTGATATAAGTGTTGTTCATTACTAATATGTATATTTTCTAGACCAAAACTCACCGAATTTGATACTAAGCGATTTGTTATCTCAGAAGAAATGAGTTTAACATAGTGAAATACATGTCAAGACAGTAATTGATTAAATGTCAATTAAAACAAGTCGTTATACTGCTGGCTTACCGCTCCATGTTGGAAACTCCAAGTTCGCCCCACTCGAAAATATCATTTGCTATAAATATGAGTTCCAGTACAAAATTGATTGGCCATTCCTGTTCTGGTTTCCGATCAGAGCAGGTCGTTAAATTAGAACTAATTACTCTGTAATTAACTAGTAATTTAGTTAAATTCGATTTACCGGCCGGTATCAACCCAACGATGCCGCGCCATAGACCGGGCCGAGAGGTCTACGACGACGACGGGTGCCTCTGGGTTGACACCGAGGATTTCCAGGGGGACGTCAGCGACTCCAACGAGATATGGTACGGTTGCAAGCCAGGCAACCTACCATCAACAAGTACCGCCAGCCCGATACCGTCGCTTCTGTCCCTTCCGTGGAAGGGCGCCAGAAGCGACGCGCCATCCGCCGCCACCGCTCAGAAGAGGAGAAGGCCGAAGAAGACACCACCGCCCGCAGAAGACGTCGCCCCGCCAGCCGAGGCAACAACCAGAGCAGCACCGCCGCCCCAAGCAGCCGTAGCCGCCGAAGAGAGAAGAAGAAGTGAAGACCCCCGTCCTGGATCCACCAGCCCCGATGACTTCGTGGCGCAGAAGAAGAGGCCGAAGAAGGAGACCTATCGCCCGCCTACGCCACCACCGACGAGCAACGTGTACCAAGCCCTGGAGCAGTACACGGACACCGCCACAGCTATGGAGCAGACCGCCGCAACAGAGACCAGGGAGAAAGTACCCCCGGTAATCCTTCGTCAGAGGGAGAACTGGGTTGCTTTCTCCCGCGAACTCGACCGGAACAATATCGCCTTCACCAGGGCGTCTTGCCAAGGTAGTAATACGTGGAGTGCCCGTAGAGCTATCCGAAGCGGATGTAAGCTCCGATTTGACGACGCAAGGAATTAATACAGTTTCTTGTTTCAGGATGAAGCAGCGAGGCCGAGCGATTCCTCTGGTTTTGGTACACCTACCGAGCGAGGAGGACAAGAAGAGGATTCGGGAGGTGAAGCACGTCGCCCGCCTCCGAGTCACCGTCGAGGACCTGAGGCGGAAATCCGACATCGGGCAGTGTCACCGGTGTCAAGGTTTCCGCCACGCACAGCGTTGCTGCAGGGCGGCAGCACGTTGTGTGAAGTGCGCCGGTGATCACCACAGCAGTCAATGCACTTTACCCCGTACCGACCGGGCTAAGTGCGTTAACTGCGGTGGGGACCACCCCGCAAGCTACCCTGGATGCCCGAAGTTCCCTCGACCTCCGCAACGGAAGAAGATGGAAGCACCGCAGCGACCGCCGAAGAGGACACCGCCGGCGCCCTCCTCGACTCGGACCGGAGTCAGCTACGCCCGTGCGACGGCAGGCAAGGCTGAGAAGAGTGGCTCCCGCCGCTACCGTTACTCCGCCCGATCAATCTGCCTTAGGGTTCGACTCCCTATTGACCTTCCTCGGAGGGCTCAATATGAAGAAGGCCCTACCTGTCATCCGTAAGGTGGCAGAGGCACTCGCTAAAGTGGAATCTGCGACTGACTTGTGGGGGGTTTTCCTCTCACACAGTCAGGAGGTGGCTACCCTTTTAGGGTAAACACACGACAGTCCGGATCGAAGTCTGGCGCCCGAGATAAGTATTTAGTATCGATTTTTTAATTACTTAATTTCTGTTCTGTAAATATCGATAGTGTTACACTTCACTAACACATATTTCTTTTTATTGCAGATAAGCAACCTAGCGACAACAGGACAGCCCACACAAGGAAACACCAATCCAAACGCAACACCACACAACACCCGCTTTTTTTTTGAACAACCAACAACAACGAACTCAACACCGCCATCAGGCGTTCCAAACACACGAAAACCAACAATCCACGCACTTCCACGCGCTGAAGAGGACGAAGACTCCTGAGCAGCGCACCACCAACACATACACGTTTTATATTTAGTATTTTATATTGTATATAGTATTAAGTGTAAAATGTAATATTCATAAATTGTTAAATATCTAAAATCTTCAATAAACGAGTTAAAAAAAAAAAAAACAAAATTGATTGTTTGAACCTTCAAACGTAAGCCTCTACCCATCTTAAGCGCTTGTGATTTTTATTACAATCGCTTAACTTCACAAAAAAGAACCTAGCGTTTTCGCTCATCGTTCTGGCATCGTGATCTTCGCCGCTTCGGAGGTAGATCTGTTACTGCTTGCATACAGATAATACGAAGAAGCGGTCATCAGTAGAGGAGCCACAGCTAGCCGCAAGCAGGAGTCGCCGGAATATATCAGCAGCAGCGGAAAATTCCAGAAGTATCCAGGACACCGCCAACAGCAGGATCGTCGTCGGGTCAAGGTCAACGGTAATAGGTATCATTAATAAAGAATTTTAATTTAAATACTTTGTTATTTTATTTTAACTATGTATTTCCTCCGTTTCGAATTGGATCTCTGATTTCCAAGCCTTTTTTCCTCGGGGTGTGAGGCTGCACCTCGGCAGAGACCCGGCCTTTCAATAACAGATTTTAATTTTTTTTTTATTTTATCCCCAAACTCACAAACCTATTACTAACAACGCAAACGAGATGGTTAAGCAAGGTCGCCACAGAGCTACTGTCAAAGTTGTGCCCCCTTCCCCCCGACGCCGTCCCTCCACCCACACCACCACTCACCACACAATCCTACGCACACACACTCGTTTCACCTCCACCTCCTCACGTACACGCTCCCACTCCAATGCATCATCCATTTCCACTTCATCCACTCACTCCTACATTTCCACACGCTCTACTGCCTCCACAAAACCACTCAAACCCGCACACACACACAATCCCGTACGCACACATAAACCCGCTCTCCTACCTACACCCGCTCTCTTACCAACACCTGCTCAACCACCTGTACCCGCCGTGAGTCCTACACCTATTAACCCTAATCCTTTACCCACCCGCTCACAATCCTCGAGATATTGCGTCCGCAATATCCCAAAAACCGTCACAAGCCAAAAATCCCTGTTTAATTCCCTCAAACCCCTTAACCTTTCCTAGTTGAATTTGACATTCAACCACAACAATACCTGTCTCTTAGAGACTTCCTCTCCCTTACCGGATGGTACGCAGCTTAGGCTGCGACACCATTTCGGTGATCCCTCAGTAACCCTATCCCAACTGTCCGGGCCCCGTCCATCCAATTCCAATTCTAGACTCCCTCCTTTTCTTGCGTGATTCGTCACGTAAGTGTATCCTAGCCGAAGAGATCCTGGGCGCGATCGATCTTCCGCATGTGAGGAAGGCCGTTCGCATCACCTCTAAGGCGACGAACACCCCTACATCCCTCATCCGAGTTATTACCTCTTCCCAAGCCACCATAGAATACCTCCTCGGACGCGGTGTTGTCATGTTCGGGCGACACTACCGTTGCGAACCCTCCCTCATCCCGCAACCCCTCCCGAAGTACTGCTCCACCTGCACGCAGATGGGACACTTCTGAGGAGTGTCCCTCCCGTACCATCCGCTGTCCGAACTGTGGCGAAAGTCACAGATCCTCGTCATGTAAATCCGCCGCCAACCCAAAGTGTAACAACTGCGGGGAAGCGCATCCCACCTATTCCTTCCAGTGCCGGAAGCGATGGGAACCTCCCAGTTCCCCGTAGATGATGGCATCCCTCGATACTATCCTGTCTTCCGAAGAGTCCGACTCGGAAGACACAGCCTACCTCAAACCTTCTCCCGATACCCAATCTTTATCCATTAAGAACTTTTTGCAAGTGTTCCGGGTGCTTGCCCGCGTTGGTGTTTTAGTAGTCTGTAAGAGACTGTTCACTCGACGTTACGGCAAGATCCCACTTGCCATTTCAGGATAGTTTTAACTTTGGGCTGCTGCTTCGTGTTACTCGTATTGATTGAGCCGAAAGCCGTATCCTGAAGATGGCAAGTGGGATCAAGGCGGGCCAGCACCCCAAACACACACACACACACACACACACACACATAAATTGTTATAAAATTTAGATAATAATAATTAATAATTTCATAAAAGCGTTGTCTATGACAGTTTCGTTAAAAAAGACCATTATTGCAAAGCCATTAAAGTGTAACACAAAAATATTTAACTGGTTATAAGTTCATAACTCTGTAAACAAGAGAGAGAGAGAGAGGAAAATTTAATTATAACCTTTTATAATACAGTAACGTTAGCAACTACATATGTAGAATAAATTGTATAAAACCAGGTGTTCTAAAAAATTTTGCGAAATATACTTTTACGTGTTACAAACTTCTGGAATACTTAAATAAAGTATCGGTTATTGCCATTCTAAGCATCTAACATTTGATCTCGCCTCAGTACACAAAGCAGAAGTTGTGGATGGACGAATTTGGGGTTAATCAAGGTAGCGTTAATTGTCTTGCGTACCCAATACAAATTATTGAGACGTGGTAACCCATAAGATAAATACAGTTTCCATTCGAAATGGAACGAGCAGAGAAAGATAATTCACGTTAATAATTGTTTTTATTATTTTACTACGATATGAGTGTGTAGTTATGTAATGCATACTTTAAGAAGAGCTTTCGTTTCGCTTACACTCATTTGCATTGTTTGTTATTAGTTAGCTAGGAGGTTAACTTTTTATTTCCCAGAAATCATTATTATGGAATATGTGAATATCACGTCGTATTGTTTTAAATACAGGTATTAAGTTTATTTTGTTTATTGATGTGATCACCTACATCAAAGCAATTTCTTTTCGGAGGGTAGCGTCCTAAATATTAATTTTCAAAATTTAAAGTAGGTACATGTTTCTTGTTTAGTATTATAAAAAGAGTTATAAAGGATAACGATTTAAATTAATGGGTTGTGCATGGTGCAAATTGCTAATTTTTGGGAATGGAATAGTACAAGATGAAATTGATTACTACATTTTTTAGTCACAATGAGAATTACTTTGCATATCATTTACCTTAAAGGTAGTTAGGGATTAGAATTACATTCTCAAATGTAAAGAATTACCGTACATAACGGGAATACCGTGGTCATTATTACCGTTAGGATTAGTTCAAAGCTTAATAAATTATATAATGCTTTTGGAACATTTAAAAGACATTAAAATTGTTATAATTAGGATAAATATATGAAGCAAATTAAAACAGCTTATTTCATCTAAAAGGTTAACAATTATATTTGGCATAACATATAAGAATGCTGCTGAACATTCACTAAAATTGTATAACTAATTTTTGTTTATCCTTCCCATATATTCAATTCATTATCCCTCTATCCATCCTCCTAAGTGTTCCTGAGTGCTTTAGCACCATAGGCCTTATTTAGCCTGTTCAGGTCCACAATCATAAAAAAAAAAAAAAAAAATGAGAGTGAAGGGCAAAACTTAAGTAATTGCATTTCGCAGAATTATTTATTAACGCAAACCTTAAGTAGCATTACTAATATTTTTGGACTTTTATGTTTTCATAATTTAATCTAACCATTTTGAATTAAAAATTATTCAAATATATATTAACGTACCTTTAGAAATATAAATTGTCTTTGAAGTTGAGTTAATAATTTACCGAATAGTCAATCAAGATTATGAACTTTAGCCGAAGACTTTTATCGATAAATTCCGATTGCAGCGGCCTTTAGAGGCTTTGCTACTGAATTAAAGTGTGTTTTATGGTAAGTGTAAAGTGTTAAAAGTCAAATTTCAAAAATGTTATACCTTACAACGACCCTCTCCATTAAATTTATTCGTAAACCTGCTTATCTTAAAAAGCTTACGTGACACCTAGTGTGAATTGAGTGTGTAACATTAGATCGTGTAAAGAGTAATAGATTCTAATGTCTTATATGGAAATATATTAAATCAGGACTATTCAAGGCCGAAACATATCAGGTTAATGTATCTCATACTAGGGCTGGGAAAATTTCGATTAATCGATTGTAACCGATTACAATCGATTTATTTTAATAAGTTTTGAAAATACTCGATTACTTAGTTACCCGATCCATCGCTTACTTGATTAATCGAATGTTTGATTAATCAACTATTTTGATATCGATTGATAAAAGATCAATTATTTTCAGTAGTCGATTTCCGATTGTTTAAACTTATATTCCACAATAAACTTTGTGCCCATAGTGCTCTAGTTTATGTACTATTCTACTATGTACAATAATAAATTTAACTTTTATCCAATTATATTTTTAATGCTTGCATTATATTTCTCTCTACACGGAGGTTCTCCAATTAATTATCGTTTGATTAATCCATTACATGATTAATCGATATTTTGATAAATCTAATATTCGATTAATGGATTATTTGGTTAATCGAATAATCGATCATTCGATTAATCGATTATTTGATTAATGGACTATTTAGATATCGTTTGATAAAAAATCGATTATTTTCAGTAATCGATTAGTATCAATTCTTTTAACTTATAATCCATCATAATTCCACTATTCCACAATAAAATTTCTGTTCATACTGCTCTAGTTTACATATTCTATTATACTATGTTCTACAGTATGGTTGCAGTAAATACAGAAATAAATTTAACTTTTATCCAATTACATTTTTAATGCTTGAATTATGTTATTCCTCTCTAGACTGACGTCCTCCAACTAATTATCGTTTGATTAATCCATTGTATTTAGATATAAATTAATTAAGAAATCGATTATTTCCAGTAATGGGTTATCGATTGTTTAAATTCATAATTGCCCACCCCTATTCCACAATAAACTTTCTGGACATACTATTCTAGTTTATACAGTCTGTTCTCCCTCATGTTTGAAGTAAACACTAGAATAAACTTAAATTTTATCCAATTATATTTTTAATGCTTACATTATGCTATTCCTCTCTAAACTAAACGTATTGCAACTAATTATCGTATGATTAATCCATTATATGATTAATCGATATTTTGATAACTCTAACATTCGACTAATCAGTAATTCGATAATTTGGTTAATCGATTATTTGATTAATCGGTTATTTGATTAATCGATCTTTCAATTAATCTATTATTTGATTAGTAGATTGTTTAGATATCGATTAATAAAAAAATCGATTATTTTCAGTAATCAACTATCGATTGTTGAAACTTATAATCGCCCACTCCTGTTCTACAATAAACCTTGTGCCGATAGTGCTCTAGTTTCTACATTCGATTCTACCATGTTTTACAGTATAATTGCAGTAAATACAAAAATAAATTTAACTTTTATCTAATTAATAAATAATACTTGCATTAGGTTATTCTCCTCTACATCGACATTTTCCAACTAACAGTCGTTTGATTAATACATTAGATGGTTAATGAATTATCTGATTAATCGATTATTTGATTAATCAATTTTTTTTTATGATTATGGACCTGAACAGGCTAAATTTTGCCTATCGTGCTAAAGCACTCAGGAACACTTAGGAGGATGGATAGAGGGATAATGCATTGCCAATAGATGCCTATGAACAGCTACCTTAAATTTTCTCATACCATAAGTGAGAGGAAAGCAGGAACTAGGGAGATCATTTCAGAGTTTAGAAGCCGTGTAGAAAAATGTGGATTGCACCCGTTTGGTACGACAAGTGGAGATTTATACTGCATACTGATGATGTGAATGAGCGAACCGAGTGTTTTTCGCAAAGATAGCCCGAGATGGTATCAAAGAATATAATTCATCAGCACAATAGCCGTTGTAATAACGATAATACAAAGAAAGAACTGAAACCATGCTTCGATGCTCAAGGGACTGTATGTGAGAAGTTAAGGACGGGTCATTTATAAACCTAATCGCTCTCTTTTGAATACGATCAACGATATCGAGAGCGTATTGGGGAGCACTAACCCAGAGGTGAGAATTATATTCCAGATGAGGCCAAATTTGGGCCTTACACAGCAGAAGGAGTTGTCGAGAGGTAAAGTATTGCTTAGATCTGTACAAAAAGCCTATTTTACGAGCAGCTGTTTTGCTAGCTGACAGAAGATGGTCAACCCATGAGAGATTTGAAGATACAGTCATACCCAACAGAGTAACAGAGTCTGAAAACTTAAGAACTGAGCCATTCATACTTACAACAGGAAATGATCGATCTTTTTTGGCGGACACAAGGCAACACTGAGTTTTGTTAGCATTAAATTTAACTAGATTATTGCGTCCCCATTCGAGAACAGGTTGAATGTCTTTGTTGATTGAATTTGCCATTTCAGCTTTAATTTCTTGATTTGACATAGAAGGTGGATTATCACTATGAGTAGACTGAGATGAACTACAGTGAAGAGTGGTATCGTCAGCAAAGCAATGGATGGGGTTAGTTGTTGAAGAAATAAATTCATTTATGTACAGCAGAAAAAGTGTACGCGCTATAACGGATCCCTGTGGTACGCCCGCGTTATTGCTAACTTCTTTTGAAAAAATGTCATCAACTACGACACGTATTCGTCTTTTATCAAGGAAACTAGAAACCCAGTTGATGAGCGTATCATTTAACTCAAACGAGGCGAGTTTGGCAAGTAAACACTTATGCCAAACTTGGTCAAATGCCTTTGAGATATCTAAAGCGACTACAACTGTTTCTCCGGACTGCTCTACTGTATTGTTCCAAACTTGGGTCACATATGAAAGATCGCCTGTTGAACGACTTTGCCTAAACCCATATTGGTGGTCACTAAGAAGTTTGTTAGTTTCAAAGAACGTGAGCAGTTGCTGATTGATGGTTTTTTCTATGATTTTAGACAAAATGGAAGTGATGGCAATTGGTCGGTAGTTTGAGGGATCGGTCTTATCGCCTTTTTTGGGAATAGGTTGAACATTTGCTAACTTCCATGATGAAGGGAATTCCTCAGAAGACATACAGATCGTATAGAGCTTAGATAGGACTGGTACTAGTTCGGGGGAACATTTCTTTAAGACAATAGCTGGGATACCGTCTGGGCCAATCGCCCTATTGAGTTCAAGCTTACTGATGATCGATTCCAAGAGCTTGTACCGAAAATGAATTGGTTTCTTAGCGTATGAAGAAGAGTTGACTAGGGGCACATCTTTTCCAGAATCATTGAGACACGAGTTTGATGCAAACAAATCCACAAAAACATGGGCTTTGTCTACAGAATCAGCAACTACCAATCCGTCAATAGACGTCAGGGGGGGGGGGGGGAATGAAGATATTCCAAAGTTTTTACTAATGGCTTTAGCTAAAGACCAAAAGTTACGACTGTCTAAAGGAGATGTAGCTAGTTCATTGCATTTTCGTTGTTCGAACAACTTTTTAGTTTTAGTGCACAAGGAAAGAACCGAAAGTGTGCTTGTACAAATTTAATTGTTCTCTGTATTAAATTTAGTTCAATATAATTAAGTAAATAAACTCTGTGTGAGAGTAAATCTCCTTCCAGTTCATTGGTGAGCAAATTAATGTAATAAAGGTTTCCATTTGAAGTACTCTTTTAAATATTATCTATGTAGTCAATATTGTATAATAGGGATGTGATCTTCAACAGGCTAAGTATAGCCTAATGTACTAAAGCACTTAGGAACACTAAGGAGGATGCGTAGTGGGGTTTTGAACTGCAATTTGTAGTACAAATTAATTTTAAAATTGGTTGAATTTGGTTGAGAATTAATTAGTTCCGTTATAAATAATAGTTGTTCGTAATTTTGTAGATATCCTTAAATATAGTCATTTACATGAAATTCCGTCATTGGAAAATTACATATCACATTAAAACGGTTACTTAAAATATAGTGTACAAAAGCATATACCACAGTTTTTTAAAACGTTTTGGACGACAAATTGGTGAAACTTTCTCGATAAAATTTTTGGTCTTAAACAAAGAGTTGTGCTTTTAGATACGAGGCGTTAAGGGGTAGCGTCGTAATGAAATCATCAACTTACATAATATCAATTGCATTTCAAACAACCCGCTTGTTGCGATGTGGTTTTTTGGTGATGCATAAAAAATTTAAATAATCCTTTTTATGATCGGTTAATTAAGATATACGGAGAAAGAATTCAATGTGGCGGAAAACGGATTATTCACGAGAGTCAATCTTAGTGCAAACGCAGAGGCGTTAACAAGCTTACGTTACCACAGCCGGAGATTATCGTAGAACGACGTTACCTCAGATCCGTATTGAAAGAACAACCTATGAAAGGGCTTTTGGTGTCGTTCCAACCTACACGTGATTAACAACAAACGTGCGTTCCTAAAATTCAGATACTCCGTTCACGGCTCATTGGTAACTAAAAAGACTCGCAGTAAATATTTAAGCTTTTTAATGTAATAACTGACGTTCCGAACTTATACCTAATTAGAATAAAGCTAATAAGCAACGTGTAAAAAATAGATCGTAGTGTGTAGTACATCCAATTGAAACATGTATGGTTTACTTAAAAAAAATTAATACCAGCAAAAAAGCGATCTGCGCA
This sequence comes from Vesta saturnalis, assembly GCA_036346205.1. Classification (NCBI taxonomy): domain Eukaryota; kingdom Metazoa; phylum Arthropoda; class Insecta; order Coleoptera; family Lampyridae; genus Vesta; species Vesta saturnalis. The sequence continues at coordinate 2,308,473 of JARFJB010001166.1, forward strand.
AAAAACTGAAACCCCTAAAATAAAGGCAGTAATTGATAGTTAATAACGAGAATTTTTACCTACGTTCTAATATTTTTAAGTACCATTTATCCCAATTCCATGTTGTTTCCAATATACGAATTACATAATAAGCCAATATCCAATATATTGACTCGCAAGTATTAAACTCAATCGACATGCGGTGCATAACAAATATTCCATTACCCTTTAATCGGACATTTTATAAATGTAGAATGGATCTGGAGTAAACGTAAATTATTCCGCATTGCAAAACCATTGATAAGAAGTGAATTGTCACAATTAACCCAACAAGTTGTCATTGCGCAGGGGATACTTTAGTACAAATGGGTTCAGATACCAATAGGTGGCATGAAAGTGGCTATTTGAAGTTTTACTAAAACATTTTGCAAAATTATTTTAGAGAATAGAAACCGTTGTCACTTAAGCCATAAAGCTATTGCATATTCACAGTGCGTTTAATTTTTTCGCAAACAGTTTAATCCCGTAGCGAAATTTATAACAGGTTACCATATTATGGAAAATCTAACGCAATATAGTTGTTTAAAGCATTTAATCTACGCCAGTGTCATTATGACATATTTATCATCTTCATTTGGGTGTCATTATGACTTTCATAATAGCACATAATGGCATTATGAACTCATAATAACACGCAAATTTTAAAATAAAAAACAGACAAAAAGAAAGTTAGTTACTACTTTTACTTATTATTATTCATTATAAAATCTTTACTAACATTTAATTATTGTAAACATTAATTATAAAGTCTGTACAATTTGTTAAATTTAATCCAGCCGAAGACAAATGAGCTGAATTTGTAGAAAGAAATGTTTTTTCCCGAGTGCTTAAACTTGTTGAAGAGCCATCAGTGCATGAAACTCCACCCAAAATGTTAGAGGCCACTTTCTTCTTATTTTCTTTGGAATCTTCTATATAGCTTTCTGCCACTGTGTTAGAGCGCCAATCACTATGCCTCTTAACAGTTAATAAATCTGCTCCTGAGTCTGCAAGCAACGACGCAGATGATCTACGGAAAGAGTGTCCAGTATAGTGTTGAGGACTTGGAAGACTCAGAAACGATGCTATATTACATGGCATTTTCCCAAAAGTATTAATGCCAACTGGTTGCTTAGTGCATTTTCCATTTCTATACCCCACAAATAATCGAGTATGAGCTGTGTTGCTTGGTCGCATCGCTATATATCTTCGAACCATTTCCACCATATTAATTCCTTCAACATTCCCTTTTGTAATAAAAAAATTTCTTGGTATCTTTGTTTTCGTAAATGGAATAATAATGTGAATACATTGCCCTTCATCTTTAACATCCTGTAAGTACAGATTTGTCAACTCATGTCGCCTGCAGGCACCCCCAATGCAACTTTCATCATAAAATAAGTTCTATCGTCAGCTCCCAGCAAAAATTTGGTTATATCTTCTTTTGTTAAAATTTTAGATTTTTTTGATCTAAATCCTTCTGATTTTCTTTTTAGAAATGCAATTAATTGGGCGTACTTACTAATATCTACATTTTTCTTCATTCATATTATTGAACGTAGCATAGAATAATATACCCAAAGAGACGAAGGCTTGATATGTTTTGAAAGACGTTCAAAATATGACCTAGGGGAAGTTAGCAATAACTTTCCATCCATAGATTTTCGAATGCTCATATTCCTACTGAAATTCATTTTTATTGTTGTAGATGAATCTTTCTTTCGATACTATTTATTCCGTTTGATACATTAAACTGTAAAGCATTTCATATAATTAAATAATTGACAGGATACCTTTTTTTTAAGAAAATAATTAAATTTCAAAGTTCAGTCATAAGTTTTATATACGCGCGTTCACAGAAAATCGATGATAATTCAAAAGTACACTCTTTTTTCGTTAAATTTTCCAAAGAGATAGTTTAAGCAATAGAATACAATATCAAAAATTGGGAGGCTGTTTTTTGTTTAAAGGAATAATTAAATTTCAAAGTTCAGCCATAACTTTTATATACGCGTGTTCACAAAAATCGATGATAATTAAAAGTACATCTTTTTTTCGTTAAATTTTCAAAGAATAGTTTAACATAAGGAATACAATATCAAAAATTGAGAGCTGTTTTTGTTTAAAGGAATAATTAAATTTCAAAGTTCAGCCATAACTTTATATACGCGTTCACAAAAATCGATGATAATTAAAGTACATCTTTTTTCGTTAAATTTTCCAAAGAGATAGTTTAAGCAATAAGGAATACAATTACAAAAATTGGGAGGCTGTTTTTGTTTAAAGCGAATAATTTAATTTCAAAGTTCAGCCATAACTTTTATATACGCGCGTTCACAGAAAATCGATGATAATTAAAAAGTACATCTTTTTTTTGTAAATTTTCCAAAGAGATAGTTTAAGCAATAGAATACAATATCAAAAATTGGGAGGCTGTTTTTGTTTAAAGGAATAATTAAATTTCAAAGTTCAGCCATAACTTTTATATACGCTCGTTCACAGAAAATCGATGATAATTAAAAAGTACATCTTTTTTTGTAAATTTTCCAAAGAGATAATTTAAGCAATAAGAATACAATATCAAAAATTGGGAGGCTGTTTTTTGTTTAAAGCGAATAATTTAATTTCAAAGTTCAGCCATAACTTTTATATACGCTCGTTCACAGAAAATCGATGATAATTAAAAAGTACATCTTTTTTTCGTTAAATTTTCAAAGAGATAGTTTAAGCAATAAGGAATACAATATCAAAAATTGGAGGCTGTTTTTTGTTTAAAGGAATAATTTAATTTCAAAGTTCAGCCATAACTTTTATATACGCTCGTTCACAGAAAATCGATGATAATTAAAAAGTACATCTTTTTTTCGTTAAATTTTCCAAAGAGATAGTTTAAGCAATAAGAATACAATATCAAAAATTGGGAGGCTGTTTTTTGTTTAAAGGAATAATTAAATTTCAAAGTTCAGCCATAACTTTTATATACGCGTTCACAAAATCGATGATAATTAAAAAGTACATCTTTTTTTCGTTAAATTTTCAAAGAGATAGTTTAAGCAATAAGAATACAATATCAAAAATTGGGAGGCTGTTTTTGTTTAAAGGGAATAATTTAATTTCAAAGTTCAGCCATAACTTTTATATACGCTCGTTCAGAAAATCGATGATAATTAAAAAGTACATCTTTTTTTTGTAAAATTTCAAAGAGATAATTTAAGCAATAAGAATACAATATCAAAAATTGGGAGGCTGTTTTTGTTTAAAGGAATAATTAAATTTCAAAGTTCAGCCATAACTTTTATATACGCTCGTTCACAGAAAATCGATGATAATTAAAAAGTACATCTTTTTTTTGTAAATTTTCAAAGAGATAATTTAAGCAATAAGGAATACAATATCAAAAAATTGGGAGGCTGTTTTTTGTTTAAAGCGAATAATTTAATTTCAAAGTTCAGCTATAACTTTTATATACGCGCGTTCACAAAAAATAGAACCGTCGACTGCGGAAATGATTAATCATTTGCGATAATCCGTAACGGGCTACAGTATTCGGAAAACGTGCCGGCAAACATTTTTAGTGCCCTTAATAATTGTGAAGTGTTTTTTGAACAAAGAACATTCTTCAACTGTTCCGTGCAACAAAAAATTACAGACTTTTTTACAAAAGAGTGAAATATGTATGTACATGTATATATGTAATACATATGTAAACCTGCGTAATTAAATCGTATGCAATAAAATAGGATATTAAATTTTTTTCCAAAAAATTTTTCTCTATAACGAAATTTCCCTATAACGAATTTTTTTTCAGGATTTAGCCACTTCGTTATATAGAAGTTCGACTGTATATTGTTACAAAAATTTGCACAGTGTTAACAGAATGCACATTCTATTAGTTCCCGTTTTCAAAACCTTTCCGTTCCCTATACTTTTTTCGTAATAGAGGATATAAGATCAGCCCCATTCATTATCCTCAAGATGCGTTTTTTAATTTTAAACAACTTTGTTGCTGCATGCGAGTTACCCCAGAGACAGATCCCGTAGGAAATTCTACTGAGAACGCGCGTATATAAAAGTTATGGTTGAACTTTGAAATTAAATTATTCACTTTAAACAAAACAGTTCCCAATTTTTGATATTGTATTCTTATTCTAAACTATCTCTTTGAAATTTAACGAAAAAAAGATGTCTTTTTAATTATCATCGATTTTCTAGTGAACACGTATATAAAAGTTATGGTTGAACTTTGAAATTTAATTATTCCTTTAAACAAAAACATCCTCCCAATTTTTTGATATTGTATTCCTTATTGCTTAAACTATCTCTTTGAAAATTTACAAAAAAAGATGTACTTTTTAATTATCATCGATTTTCTGAACGCGTATATAAAAGTTATGGTGAACTTTGAAATTAAATTATTCGCTTTAAACAAAAACAGCCTCCCAATTTTTGATATTGTATTCTTATTGTTAAACTATCTCTTTGGAAAATTTAACGAAAAAAAGATGTACTTTTTAATTATCATCGATTTTCTGTAACGAGTATATAAAAGTTATGGCTGAACTTTGAAATTAAATTATTCCTTTAAACAAAAACAGCTCCCAATTTTTTGATATTGTATTCTTATTGCTTAAACTATCTCTTTGAAAATTTAACGAAAAAAAGATGTACTTTTAATTATCATCGATTTTCTGAACGAGCGTATATAAAAGTTATGGCTGAACTTTGAAATTAAATTATTCCTTTAAACAAAAACAACTCCAATTTTTGATATTGTATTCCTTATTGCTTAAACTATCTCTTTGAAAATTTATCGAAAAAAAGATGTACTTTTTAATTATCATCGATTTTCTGTGAACGAGCGTATATAAAAGTTATGGCTGAACTTTGAAATTAAATTATTCCTTTAAACAAAAACAGCCTCAATTTTTGATATTGTATTCTTATTGTTAAACTATCTCTTTGGAAAAATTTACGAAAAAAAATGTACTTTTGAATTATCATCGATTTTCTTTGAACGCGTGTATAAAAGTTATCTGAACTTTGAAATTAAATTATTCCTTTAAACAAAAACAGCCTCCCAATTTTTGATATTGTATTCCTTATTGTTAACCTATCTCTTTGGAAAAATTTACGAAAAAAAAATGTACTTTTGGAATTATCATCGATTTTCTTTGAACGGTGTATAAAAGTTATGACTGAACTTTGAAATTTAATTTTTCCTTAAAAAAGTATCCTGTCAATTATTTAATTATATGAAATGCTTTACAGTTTAATGTATCGAACGGAATAAATAGTAGAAAGAAAGATTCATCTACAACAATAAAAATGAATTTCGAGGAATATGAGGATTCGAAAATCTATGGATGGAAAGTTATTGCTAACTTCCTAGGTCAAAATATGCTAGAAGAACCTTTTCATTGCTGCTATTTTTGATTCCTTTCGTTTTACACCAATCTTCAAGTTTTGCATAGGTTTGCTTATACGTCTGTCTTGATTTTCAAGTAAATTGACGACGTTTTGCAATACCTTCGATATCCGAAGGACATCTCAGAATCAGAATCACTCATATTAATACTTTTTCTATTAAATTGATGTAAAGCACAAAAGTGAACGAATAATGACGTCAAAATAAAATTGCAACAATCAACAAGCGCGGTTACTATAACGTCGACCAATATGGGCACTTAATAATTTTGAATTTTTATTTACAAAAACGTTTCTGATATTGTAAACAAATCGAATCTATGCAAAGAAAATCTATTTGGACTGGCGTAGATTAAATTTTGAATGATACACGTTCGGTATGAACTTCATAATGAAACTTGTGTAAATAACTTTACACGCGTTTCATTATGACGTACATATCGAACTAGTATCATTAATAACTATAATTAACTCTTTCGAAAAGTAGTTAAATTTTATGTGTAAAAATAATCAAAGGAGCTGTTTTAATGTAAAATGTTAATTTTACGCTTACATTAATATAAAATGTAGTTAATTATTTTATTTTAATTAAAACAAGAAGTAGCTTTTCTGACTGTAGCGCTTCTTTTTCGTTTTCACGCTCTCCCTACCACAGTTTCATGGGGGTGGGTCTACATAAGAAGACTCATACTGAGCTTTTTTATTTTATTGCGTTAAAATTTATATGCAACGTATTCTAAAGTTTCCAGTTATTGTTTAACTTTGTCATTTTGTACATTTACTTTACTTTGATACATATTCGCTCTGAATGTAATTAAAATCTGTAGTATAAACTCTACCACTACTCTTCAACCGACAGACAGCATCTTGAAAGGTAAACATTGGATTAAAGAGAGCATTTGTAGATTTAACTGTAACTCCCGGGTGTGTCTAGGGCTAAAAGCAACAGGAAATTCAATGTAGTAAGGGTAACCTACTTAATCAAGGGAGGAGAAGAGTCCGACTCACTCAATTAGCGAAAAAAATGAACGCTAAAGATATATTGGCCGACAGGATAGAAAGAAGATGGCACTTACTACCAACGACTAAGCAGAATTCGTAGATAAAATCCACCAGGTAGGCGGAAGAGAGGAAGATCAAGGCATTAATGTGGTGAGGATATGAAAAGAGCGATGGATAGAGAGGAGGTTGATGAGCAAAACAGGGTTACGTGGAGGTTGATGAGAATATATCGTTGGGTTGGTCATGATGTGTTTATTAAGTGTGACCTTAACGCTTTAAATTGTTTATGAATCTATATAAAAGAAAAAGTATGTAACGTTCCCCAGGTACCCTTATCTTGAAAAGCGTAATTTGAACTTATTTGCAATAATGCAAATTCAAGAACAAAACAATTGCTAAGTGATTTATCTTGACTTGACCGCCAATAACGTTACTATTACTTAAATTAATTGCCTCCCTTACTTTGACTTTCCTGGCAATAATTAAAACATTATAATTTATTTACAAGTCTGATATTTAATTACTCGCAAACCTCAAATCTGATCAAAAGAAGTGGCCGTCTAGTGGTAGGTACGTTGTGCTGGATGAGATAAGTGTTGCATGATGAGGGACAGGTAAAAAAAATTAAACTACTCAAATTAAAATCAAGGAGCTTGGCGCAGCGGTATTTCAGCCTGTTAATATGCTATTGTGGGAAAGAACCACCAATAAAACCCACTTTATTCATAAATAAGTAATTGAACAAGTACATTAATAAATCAAATAACAAAAAAAAAAGGGTTAAATATATAACAGAATCACCATTAAATCAGGTTAAAGTGCGTAAAAAATTATAAAATTAAGAGAAAATGAATAAAAAGCAATTTAGTTACACAGAAACACAATAATAAGAAAACCACATTTAACCGCACGTACAATTGGGTCATAAATAATTCAAATAAAAATCATAATACCAAACATGTGGCCCTTTAAAACCAATCATGCCGGTGTTTAAGTAAATAAACACATAAAACAATAAAGCAAATTACTGTACATATAAAATACAACAAAAGTAAAATTGAACAGTTGATAATAAGGTAAAGGCAAGGACAAAAGGAAACAGACAAGGAATTTACACGTACTCAATTGTTTAGTGACCACTAAAGCACAGAATACTTAAATCAAATTACAATAAAGCAGATACAAAGAGAAATTAGCTCGCAGGCAAATAATTCTACTTAACCACACTGACAAAAACTCATTAAAACGAAGCCTTACAAGGGCTAGTTATAAATATATCACTAACATCGTAACCGATATATAAGTTTGAGTGCGTTAGAAAAATACAGTGCTCCTCTCTCAGGTTACACATTCATCTATACAACAAATAAAAACAATAGAAATAAAAATTACAGGTGTTGTTGGTCTGGCCCGAGAGTGTGTTGGCAATTGATTTTTACAATTAGTAACCAAAGCGGTATCAGGTACCCGTTCACCATCCACCTCTACACAAATATAAATGTAAACAACAAAAAGCAATGCTAATTCGCACAAATACCTGTCCTTCATTTCAGCGGATTTCCGCTTACTGAGTCCGCGTACGAATGAGATACCTTCGCAAGGCAATGTTTGGTTCTTTTAATACGTTACATAGGCTGGTAAAATGATTGGCTACGAGCTTTCATTTATATAAAAATACCTACTTACACTAGAATAAATATTGCTTTAATTCATCACAGATACAAATCGTTAACATACGCGGTTTAACTTCAAAGAGGGTGACTGTTATATATGGATTAATATTTAAAAAAACACAGTACAACTAAACCCCCGAAAGAACAGACAACTTAGTTTTGGCGAATTCAAAAGAAAAATGTACACGCAAGAATTATTTGAAAGACAAACTGTTTACAATGAAGGTATTTAATTAACCCAAAAATCGATCTGGCTCGATTGACACTCTAACTGTAACTACCTTTTCCCCGATTACAAACCTAACTAACTTTACTCCCGCAATCAACCCCCATTTTTCAAAAGTAATATAAAAAACAAGAAACATTAATTTACGTTGGAACAATTTTATATTAATTATTGCACGACATCTTAATTTTAAAATTATGCATTCGTCCGTAACAACCCTATATTTCTGGCTCGAGTTTCCAAGTAACAAACAAAGATATCTTTTGATTGCGGCTGTACCGACACAATTACTTATTAAGCTAGTGACATTTTTCCATTAAGAATCGGCTCATAAGAAATTCCAATGATTCGTTACGCCCCTTCAGTAAATCATTTTTAAGCGCGCACCTGCTACCCAACCCCCCCCCCCACATGTGTTTTACAATCCTAGACAAATATCATTTACAGACAATACCACATTCCTTACATAAAATATTAAAATGAAATCTTTTGAAAACATTACCAAATTACAATGTATTATCAAGATATTAAAAAAAAATCCACTAATTATCTTTTCTATCGTGGCAACAATGGCGATTTGACAAACGTTTATTACAATAATAAAATTTTCGCGGTCCGCTACCTACAAGTATTTGCTGTATAACTACAAGAGACATTTGTCAACACATTAGGTTATTTGAACACTTACTAAACGGAAATGTTAGAAACAATAATGTTTTTATTGTCATGGAAACACCGTTTTTTAAATAGAAAAAACACTGAATTTAAAGAACCGATTCAAGCATGAAAAATATCTTTATCTAAATTTGATTTGCTCTGTATAATAGGTGAAAAAATTACTTCCATTAAGAAATTTAAGACATATAAAAGTTCATAATTTTGAAAACACCCTGTATAGTTTACTTAAAAAGTGCTTAATGAGGTAATCTTAGTCAATAATGATGTCTTAAGACGTACACCCTATATAAATAAAGTTTGGTTATACCAAATCGAATAAGAGGATGTTACAATACACTATTAAACTAATTATCCAAAATCAAGTAAAACAAAATTTTTTTACAGATAATTATTTTTCGCAATTAACGTTAGGACAAAAGTCATATGATTAATTACGAGAAGGTAAGGTTAGCTACAAAAAATAATTAAAGTACCTAGTGAAAGTCAAATCTCAAATTTTGTGATAGTAATCAATTAGACTAGTAAGTGAATTAGAAATTAATAAGCAAAATTTGATGTAAATTTATTAAGTGTAATAGACTAATTACGAAACAATACTAATAGTAGAAATGTTAAATTCTGTTCGAACAACTTATGCCAAATATAGATAAATTAATTATGCTGATTCGAATAATTAATGAAATTAGGCAAGATGTAATTTAAATTAATTAGAGTAATTAGCCACAAATTTGAGTAATTCCACAAATACACAAAGTAATTGTTAATCTACTATAAGATAAGAATAGTAATAATGTAATTTGCCAAACATTGCTTAAATTTTTGTAACTTGCGATTCGACATAACAACATACTATTATTCTGTGTATATCTAGTAATGGACACCCAGTATTTTTACGTTTTGTTTGACCTTTGGAAATGTGTTAAATGTTTAATAATAAAAAACGAGCTTGCTCTTTGTTAAATGCCAGCTTTTTGCAAAATAGGTTGCCTTATCATTAGTTTAAACATAAATGATGAATTTTTAAATGATTTCAAAACCTTTTCTAACTCCTATTAATCTTTTCTACACTATTTTATTGTTAGAAACCATTTTCAGTAATTCATCATTAATTCAGATGACTACAAGACACATATTTCATAACCGATATAAATAATACTTCAAGGAACATGTAGCACTTGGAACCTTATTGGGAGAACAACACTATATAATGCAACAACGCGTGTCAAAAATTATATTCCTTATTGTAAATAACAAATGTCATCACCCTAAACATTCTTTTTACATAATACATAATTAAGTGAATTTCCATGCTCGAACTCTTAATTGAATACTCCGGGTATAGATTATATTTTTAGATTCATTCATAATTAAACATGGAGCGACGTCGCGACTTAATGCATTCGTTCTGCTATGATTACATTACAACTCGTTCTTTTAAATGCGTGTGCTGAAGATGTGGGTTGTCTCATAATGCACCCATATTAATTATCCCGGCAGTAACATAGAATTAAACCATCTGTTTATTATTATTTATTTATAACATAGCGTTTCATAAGGTCATACAAGCATGTCGTATCTATTAAAAGTTAAGTGTACATTTATTTTTTTCTTTTAACTATCAATTTTCATTTTCATTCATAAATTTGGTCTATTACAGACGTTAGTTTAGTGAAAAACTTGCTAAAGACAAAATAAACAGCATATTGAAATCTGGTGTTTATAAATTGAATTGTTCAATTTGTAACACAGTATGCATAAGTCAAACAATAAAATTCAAAAGATACATTTTTTATCTGTTACCGTTGTCACGTTCACATACTATAGATATATTACCAATATGTGATTAAATTTAGAAATCTGTGACAGGATAATACGCAAAATACACCCACGTGCTACACAAACTAATGGTCGATCGTTGATGGAGTTAACCCACATTAATGTGGACCGGTCACCATCACTAAAATTATTGACACTTATTAGTTAGTAGTTAGCGTTATTTTGTTGCTAATTTGTTACTGCACGCCAAATTTTTTTCGTTAATCTGTGTAATAGGATCAATGTGAGGGGGGGTTTAATGTTTAGTTGGATTACAGTGCAATAACCGCAAAATACGGTCAAGCCATGGAGTCGTGACTGTATCTCCAGAGCGGAGACACTGTAGCAGTGGAAATTTTAATAATCGAAATAATTGATTAATCAAATAATCGGTAACTAAAATAATCGATTAATCAGATAATCGATTAACTAAATAATCGATTAATCAAATTTCATTCATAGGTGGTAGGCATGTATACTCCATGCCAGCCCGGGAGGTACCACCACCCTTACCATGGGCTCCTTAATATTGGGTCTCCGATTTTCTGAGCTCAGTAAGGGCTGCCGGTTACCTTTTCCATCATCCTTAATCTATTCTCATCCTTATTCTTCCTTCTGGCCCTCACTGTCTTCCTATCGGATTAAAAGTCCCAAATTAAAAAATAACATGGCTGTGGTTTCTAGGGTTATAAATTCCGGACGTAAAATCCTGCCCCATTCGGATGTCCGAGAGGGCAGGGCCCAAGCGACCTCGGTCATCGAAAGTATCAACTTTCTGATTCACTACTGCAACATCCGCGGTATCAGGTCTAATCTTAATGCTATTCACCAACATCTTGAACAATTACAACCTGATATATTGTTTCTATCTGAAACACAAGTCTCCTCCGAAAGCTCCGAGTCACCCGACTTGAAATTTCCTCAATACCACCTTATAACCTTAATAGCGGCTGCTAAAGTATATAAACACTATTATTAAATGGCGTCAAATTGTAACATTATAAAGTATAAACACTAAAACTGGGCCAACTTATAATGTTAAAACAAAAGCGATGATGTAATAAATTGATCGAATAATTTTAATTAATAAAAATAATTACCAAATAATAATCGCTACTGCCGTCGGCTCATCGATAGATTGAGATAAGGTGGGTTCAAATATACAGGGTTCAATTAACGCACCTGAAATATTGCATGCTTTTCTTCAGCTTAATTATTTTCACTTATCCTTAATTCATAAAAAAAATGTTATCTAAAAATTATGAAAAAATGATAAATTCTCGAGCGCCATGTTGTCTTTTTTTTTATATATCTATCTAGGAACAACAAAACCTAGTTAATGAATACTATTGAACAAATTAACACAAATGAAAATAAAATAACAAGTTATACATAAGTTTATTTAATATATGATTGAAAACGTAAAAAAAATCAGAAGTCATAAACTATACTAAATTATATAAAAAAACATTACCTTTTAACGGTTATGTACATACACTGTATCTGGTAACTATGAAGCAGAATAGTTCATATGGTGAGGTCAATGTCTTGCTTAGTTATCCTTAAAATATGGAATTTCCTTGAAGTTTAAATCGCCAAATTTATTTGTAAAAGTATGTAAAACTTGTGTTGTAAATGTAATTCAAGTAAAACTTGCCATTTAAATTAATAGAATAGTAAAATTACGGACTTATACGTGCCATTAAAAATATATTATAAAAATGCCATATAAAATTATGCATTAAAAAAAACACTTAATTAAAACGTAATTAAAAGGTGAGTACTTAAAAAAGTACTTAAAATAAGGTGCCTAAAAAAAGCAAAGGCTTTAGTTTTAAATATAATGAGGAAAAAAAACAACTTACCACCAAAATTCTGATGGCACCAAAATATAAAAAATTAAGGAAAAATCATGCTTATAGCTGTAATATTCAGCATTAAGTGAATTAAAAAAAAAGCTTTCAGAATAACTCAAGTGTATTCCCCCTAAAAGTTTTCACGCTTGCGCAGATACAATAATATAAATCCAATTTTTTTAAGAAAGGGAACTAAAACTATTTATGTAATATTACACCCAAAAGATTTGTTCTAGGAAATGCCAATTAAAGTGCCATTCTCAATTCTACATATTAATAATTAAAAACTTTTCTAATAATACGCCAAATAAATGAACGATTCTTAAATTAATGTACTTTTTAATACAACCACAAAAAAAGGTTGTTACAACCTTTTCTCTAACTTTCGATATAAAGGAGGCGTATGTGCTTACATCAAGGACAGAATTGCTTGCAAGAGGGTTTCTTCCTTAGAAATTTAAAATTATAACGAGATTTGGTTTGAACATTCTGGTCCTAATTTTATGAAATTCTACTGTTGCATTTATAGGTATGCTAGTGACAGTAACTTTCAAGACTTCTTCGATTACCTTAGTATGAAAGTTGACTATCTCCTGTCTCAGTTTTCATCTTGCGATATCTCAATTGTAGGCGATTTCAATGTTCATAACTCTAATTGGCTTCAGTTTTCATCTACTACAAATCCCACTGGTCATAGTCCAGAAACATTTGCTATTTCATGTGATCTCACACAAATGATTTCTGAATGCACAAGAATCCCTGATAACCGTAACCATACTCCACATCTTCTAGATCTCTTTCTTACATCAAACCCTCTTGTTTATAAAACTTCCTTTCTTTCGCCTTTAGGTCTTTCCGACCATTGTCTAATAGAAATCATTTCTACTGTACCTAATTCCACTGTTGTTCACAAAACCGATAGAACCTCGTGGTGTTTTAAATCAGCTCGATGGAGTGATTTACGGGATTTCATTACAACATTTCCATGGCGTGAATATTGTTTTAAGTCGTCCTCTTCTTCGGACATCGATCTTTCAGTATCTGAAGTCATCCTCATGGGAATGGAGTTATACATTCCCAAAAACAGTACCATATAGGTCATTCACGTTCCCATGCCTGGTTCAATAGGCTTGTGCCGATGCAATATCTTTAAAAAATAAATATTACATTAAATGGAAATCTAATAAATCGGCCGAGAGTCATGTAGAATACGTTAGTGCTAGAACTATCTGCATATAATTGAATAAAATACAGGTTAGACAGCAATAATATTAGCCACATCAACTATTACTAGACTCTTCCGTATTATAAGCAAGAAAAGCAATTAAAGTTGACTTGCAGATAGCAAATAAGTGGGAAATGTAGCTCTTAAATAAGATTCAAGAATGCAATTGTACCGCCTTTTAGTGATCACTAAATAAAACACATTAGTATACAAATGTATATTTGAATAACCCTTTAAAGTATCGGAGCCACATGCAAACACATAGATAAACAAAATATTTAATGTTATAAATACCACAGTTATTAGATTTAAAGTATTAAATTGATATTGACATAAATTATGCGTACGAAGGTGGCTTTAATTCCAAATATCATTTGCTTAAGAAATTTTAATACCAGTAAAGAACCCTAAAATAAAGAAAATTGTAATTGATAGTTATTAACGAGAATTTTTACTTACGTCACAATTTATCCCAATTTTATTTTGGTTTCCAATATACGAGTTATATAATATATTGACTCGATTAGTGAAGTTAGCTACAAGAACATCCAAGAAAATTAGTTTTTACCATTATACAAAGGCCATATGATCGTAATACTGTACAGGTTCATAAACAATGCTCAGTAACATGAGGCTAGCATCTTACGAAATCGAGTAATCCTTTTAAGAAAAGTTGACCATTTAAAAAAGTTCAGGAACTGAACGGAACGTTAACGTTTTAATGAAGTTGTTTCCCCCTTTGATGTCGTAACCTTAATTCTGGATTCTTGGTATATCTAATTCCAGGCAACACAATGTTTAATACCTTGGCCTCGTTACTTGCAGCATTATTAATAACCATGCGCTTAAGATAATTACCACTACCTGTTATACAGGTAGTGAATCTCTCCACTTGGTTAACCTGATATTTAGTGCACTAATTACTAACTTAAAAACATCACTGCTTTGCCGCGCCACTTCTCCTCGCACTTGGACTCAGACAGATAAAGCGGTAATGTCAAGCCATTTCGTCGATTCCATATTTGATATTCTTTTTCTTGTGTTGGTCCGTAACAGCTTTAATAACTTTCTCTTTTTGTTCAGAGTAATCAAATCATTAACCTATATCATCATTCTTTGGTGAACGATGGAATGGTACGAAGCATTGTCCATTACAATTAGTGTATGTTCAGGAACCAGTGATATTTACTCACAGTATTCTTCGAAACTACCCAATTCATATTCTTGTGATAACTTTCAATAAGGTTGGGTTCGAATACAGGTATTGCTTGCTCAAAAATCCGTTCACGCTTCAAATGTGACTAATTCTGGATTCTTGGTATATCTAATTCCAGGCAACACAATGTTTAATACCTTGGCCTCGTTACTTGCAGCATTATTAATAACCATGCGCTTAAGATAATTATCACTACCTGTTATACAGGTAGTGAATCTCTTCACTTGGTTAACCTGATTATACGACGGACGCGACGGAGTTTTATGAGAAAACTGGATATACTTTTTGATTTTTGTTGTAGGGATATTGTGTAAATCCATTAAGGTTACATTTTTTAATAATTTCAAAAATACAGGGTGGTTCAAAGAAGAGTGGCATACAAAAGTTTTTTTTTTTAATCGAATGCCCTATATTTCATCACATCTTTGAATTAAGTATCAAAAATAAGGTGGACTATCGTTAGGGTTCTCTACACCTAAATACAGAGAGTTCTGATTTATTTTGATTTTTCTTAAATTGCAAGGTTTTGGAAAAAAATTAATTGTTACTAAACGAAACTAATTTGTCAAAAGTGGTTCAGGATCTCTAAAATAGGCTGTTTCGTTTGATTTATTTTGCAATTTAATTGCGAAAAGTACTATAATGGGTGTTGATATTTTTCGGTTGTATTATTAATACATTGAAACTATAATATTTTCCTTATCTCAAATGCAACACCCTGTATATTTTATATCTGTCATGTGACCAATTCAATGATCTTCCAAAAAGTACTAAGGTATCCTATACCTAAACTTTCACGCTTCAAAGTCATTCAACAATATTTAACAATATCACACAGAACAACTCAAGATCATTAAGTTTTATTACCAGTATCCTATATCTCAATCTCTTTTTTAATGGGAAATTCTATATTTATACTTAAATATCGAATTTCGTTTTTCCATAAATTTCTTCAAACTTGATATAATAAGAAACCATTACTGACTAAACTGACAACATTAAACAGTACATTTATGTTTCTTTCTATCACACAGGACAACTCTAGATCATTAGGTTTTATTACCAGTATCCTATATGTCAATCTTATACTTTTGAAGCAATTTAAAATTTTTTATGGGTCATTTAATTTCAGTAACGTTTCTCAATTAAAACAAACTTTTCTCAGAAAGTAAAGTGTCCATGGTAACATGGACAACCAAACTTAAAATTACATTGTCAATGAGACAATGTAATTTTAAGTTTGGTGAAATCTATAATAGTTACTGTGGCGGTAATCAGTCCAATAAATATTAATAATAACCAAAGACAGAATTAATCGACATATACTTTTATATGCCACTCTTCTTTGAAGCACCCTGTATATTTAAAATTATTTTAAAAATATAACCTTAATGGATCCCTGCAACAAAAATAAAAAAATATATCCAGTTTTCTCATAAAACTCCGTCGCGTCCGTCGTGACTCACCCTGTATAATCAGGTTAAAAGTGGAGAAATTATGTGACAGCTGCTCAAAACGTTTATGATATCGATTAATTCTGTCTCTGGTTATCATTAATATTTATTGGACTGATTACCGCCACAGTAACTATTATAGATTTCACCAAACTTAAAATTACATTGTCTCATTGACAATGTAATTTTAAGTTTGGTTATCCATGTTACCATGGACACCTTACTTTCTGAGAAAAGTTTGTTTTAATTGTGGAACGTTACTGAAATTAAATGACCCATAAAAAATTGAAATTTGCTTCAAAAGTATAAGATTGAGATATAGGATACTTGTAATAAAACCTAATGATCTTGAGTTGTTCTGTGTGATAGAAAAAAACATAAATGTACTGTTTAATGTTGTCAGTAATGGTTCATTATTATATCAAGTCTGAAAAAATTTATGGAAAAAGGAAATGCGATATTTAAGTATAAATATACACTTCCCATTAAAAAAATACAACTTCATGTTGCCATATTTTTTGGTACACCTTGTATAAAGGAAGATATTTTTAAAAGATGAACTTTTGATAGCCTTCCTTTAATTTGTTGTGTTATCGCTAATCTTTACGATTAACTGTTTAAAAATGCTTTGCTATTTCGTTGGAACGCCCTGTACATTTAAAAGTATATTCTTTAGAATTAGCAAAACGTATAATTAAAATTTGCCTAATTATAAAAACAATTGTCGTATTCAATCACATAAATTGACAGCATTAGTAGGGTCAAAAGAAAAATTTACATATTATGTGAGTAATAAAAATATCTATAAATATTCTGAAATGTTAAATTTGTAAACAATTTCACAAAATGCTAAAGAATTATTTGTTGGAATAATTATAGATTCGATAAGGTTCCTACTTTTAGAACTTTTCCCACTTGTCTGCCATCACGATATTTAGTGCACTAATTACTAACTTAAAAACATCACTGCTTTGCCGCGCCACTTCTCCTCGCACTTGGACTCAGACAGATAAAGCGGTAATGTCAAGCCATTTCGTCGATTCCATATTTGATATTCTTTTTCTTGTGTTGGTCCGTAACAGCTTTAATAACTTTCTCTTTTTGTTTAGAGTAATCAAATCATTAACCTACATCATCATTCTTTGGTGAACGATGGAATGGTACGAAGCATTGTCCATTACAATTAGTGTATGTTCAGGAACCAGTGATATTTACTCACAGTATTCTTCGAAACTACCCAATTCATATTCTTGTGATAACTTTCAATACGTTTTGATTCGAATACAGGTATTGCTTGCTCCAAAATCCGTTCAAGCTTCAAATGTGACTAATTATCAACCAATGACCTTTCCCTGATGGTTGATGAAAACCAGTAAACCAAGCCAGTAAGGCTTAATGGTGACTATTAACCTTGTATATAAACAAGGCTATTAATATTAAATTTATGTATGCCTTCAATACTGTGTCATCATCTCCAACAGACGATACCTAAGTTGTCCACGAGAAAAACTTTTCTACATAATTCATCTTAACTAATTGCCACTAAAATTTTATCTATAGTCGATATCTCCTTTTAAAGAAACGAATCCAATTTTCGTCTTATGCTGTGTTGATCATATAGAGTAATTGGAATTTTCTTTAAAGTAGAAGATGAAGTCACTTCCTTCACGCAAGTACCTGTTGATTCATATCTGTAATTCATGTATTGTAGGTTTTCAAATACTCGATATATCAGAACACATTTCGACACTGCACGATAGATTTTGGTATTTAAGAACGTGATAAACAAATGGCTTCTGTAAAAGAAGATAAATGCTTATAGTACTAATGCGAATTAGACCATGTCCCAAAATCGTTCAAAGTTCATTTAATACCAAGAAG
This sequence comes from Vesta saturnalis, assembly GCA_036346205.1. Classification (NCBI taxonomy): domain Eukaryota; kingdom Metazoa; phylum Arthropoda; class Insecta; order Coleoptera; family Lampyridae; genus Vesta; species Vesta saturnalis. The sequence continues at coordinate 2,326,941 of JARFJB010001166.1, forward strand.
GAAACTTATTAAACACTTAATTACCAATAATATTACAGAGCCCTAAGAAGTATACAACCATTATTTAAAAAAAACAATTACAATCCTTAAAAATTGTCCATTCCCAGAAATAATTCATATTAATCCTTATTTCCAAATTGTTTCCCCAACTGTATTATGATCGTTTAGAGATATCAGTTGTTATCCTATTTCCCACTCTCCAACTTCCCCTATATATACCACATCCCCAGGCATACAAACACACTTATTTTAACTTACTTAATTTGACATTACCATTACTATTACTTTACTCTGCCTGTACCTGACTTCTTAGTATTTACTAACATTATACATGTCCTGATACAAAACACATTAGACATTTCCTACAATTATTGCCACTCTCACCACCCAAGTTACTAACAGTCCTGATCCAAAACCAGTCGCAGGCACATTGATATCCAACGTACTTGGCTGCTACCGCCCCGAGCTCGGGATAGCAAATTGTCTAAAGCACGTAATAGGTGAATTTCCGGAGGTACTACCTCGTATTTTCACATACCGCGTCCTTTGCTACCTGTTACATAATTATATTCTTTCACCACGTGTGCGCCACAAGAGCAAAAAGCGATTTAACCAATTTTACAATTTGAACTGCCATTGTTGGCTGTTTTGCACCGACTTGGAGGTTTAAAATATACGTACAGGAGTGGCTATTCCGCCGGCGGTTCAGGGCCCGAATAAATAGTCCACCTGAGTCAATCAATCAACCTTAGACTACCTCAACATGCTAAGTTACCGATTACACCTGTTTTTGTATTACTTAAGCTTGATGCTTTAAATGTGCATTGTGTAAGATTGTACAGAGATACGTTGATTGAATTGATAAACAGTTAATTGTGTACTTCGCTAACTATTCACTTGTACATTAATTTGTTTATTGGTGACGAATTAGATATTTTGTTGTCTCTACAAGAAAATCCCCATGGAACTGCAAGAGAACTCCCCGCAAATAATGACATTTCTCAAAGCTCAGTTATAAAGATTTTAACCCTCGAATAGGCACGCGCACTTTTATTACACGTTTAGGCGCGTGGATTACAACTGTAATCCAGCCCTTATTTTAATTTTAACAAATGGTTAAGGCATTTTACGAATAAAACTGTCAAATTATTTATTTAGGATATAAAAAACAATAAAATAATCTAAAACGAACACTATTAATATAAAACAATAACAAAAATAAAGCAGTAATAAGGATAGTTCATCATTAATACTTTGGGGTGTTGTCTTTTGTATTAACTAATATTATAACGAACAAATAATTAACTGAAAATAATTTACACATATAGACTTGTGCAAACATAACAACACAAGCACTCTGTATTGTAAAAACTTAAATTATACATTTGAGTGTTTGCATGTGTTTTTATTCCAGACAACCTTTAGAAACGAAATGAAAACACAACTGATGGCTATAATACACCCAGACCAGCAGCTACTGAAACTCACGCATGCGCAGGACCAATTATTTGAAAATAACGAACTGTGAAAGAACGGTGGATTACAATTGTAATCCACGCGCCCACTGGAGGGTTAAAGAAACATAAATGGCATCCCTATAAAGTTCAATTAGTGGATGAGCTTAACGGAGATGATCCTGAGGTGAGGTAACGATGGAGCGGTGCAATATCGATGGCGACTTTTCAAATCGCATCATTTTTTCTGATGAAGCAACATTTCACCTTAATGGAATAGTGAATCGTCATAACTATCGCCATTGGGCAAGTGAAAGTCCGCGCTGGATGAACGAGACGCACACGAAGTTTCCTCAAAAACTCAACGTTTGGGCAGGAATTATAGGGGATAGAATACTAAGACCACTTTTTAACGAGGGTTCATTGACAAGTGAAAAGTATTTGAATTTCTTAATAAACGGTTTAATTCCTGCTCTTGCGGTGCTTTATCCGAACAATGAAGATCCGGATCTTGCAAGCGATACATTATGGTTTCAGCAAGATGGTACTTCGGCACATTTTGCTATTGGTGGCAGGAATTATTTAAACGAAATTTTTTTCTGGTAGATGGATAGGAAGAAGGGGAACTGTTAAGTGCCCTCCGAGATCACCAAACCTAACTCCGATGAATTTTTGTATGGGGCTATCTAAAGTGTAAGATTTACATAAACCGCCCACAGACAGTAGAATAGCTACAGAAAAGAATGCGCACAGAAATAAGATTAACACCACCCGAGATTTGCGTAAAGTTTGTGACGAATTTCAGTACAGATTCGGGCACTGCCTTGCACAAAATGGTGGTCAGTCCGAACATTTAATTTAATTGTTTTTCTTTACTTTGTTATTTCTTGTTTCTTTTGTATTTCCTAATAATTTCAATATATTATACGCAATGAAAAAGTAAGTTTTCGATATTTCATTACTATTATTTACAATATTTTCCAAATTGAAAAATACAATATCACACTTTTAAGCATATTTGGTCTAAGAATTTCATGCTTTTTCCAAATTCACCATAAAAAATTAGGGTTTCCATTTAAAAAAATTATCGCTTACGTCATAACTTAAAAACAAAAGACGATCTTTAAGCGACAATTACAGTAAAATATGTCTCATTTAAGATAAAAATTGAGGTGTTCGAGGATTTTTTCAAAAACGTTTAATAAAAGATTTATTGGGATAGTTCCAGACTTTACACTCGCACTGTATATTTAAAAGCTATATACTACGTTTATATGATATTTGCATATAATATATTACTTGTGTTTTGGGACAATCTATCTTATAACCTTTCTTATATTCGTTGCTTGGCTAGGACAGTGACAAATTCTCTCTGTTTATTTAGGGCTGGCTGTTAATCATTCTAGCTGGCGCCTTCCCTTCTCCTTTAAGCTTTTTGGTACCACATGCGTCACTGTAGAATCCATCCCACTGCTCTACTTTAACTGAACTTTTCGGCAGCCCTAACGCTATCTTCTCTGTTACGGTAAGTTACTGGACAAAGTACAAATTTGGACATAACACACTCTTATGGTCAATGCGCCAATAAACCTTAAAGCAAAATTATGTAAAATTGTCTAGACTTTCTAACTATGTAAGCAAAGGTATATCTTTATATAGGAGTTTTGGGTGAAATTTAGAATTTTGTTATTTGGTTTATAATTCCGTCCCCTAGAGGTGAAATACGGAACTTCAAAATAATTTCCAGCATTTTTTCACGGCCATATTCCTAACACATTCTCATTGTTGTCAGATGAACAGGTCCTGAGATAACAGCTGCTAACCTCGCTTATTTGCGCATCAGGTACAAGAACCAATGTCACTTAAATTACTATTATCAATATGATAAGTCTGTAATAAAGAAACTATAAATTTTTAAAGTTCAAGAAACGTGTAAAAAACGACACCTTCCCCACCAGTCGGCAATGCGTCATATCATTTCTCCAGAATCAGCAGTACTTTGCCGGCAATGTTTTAATGCGCAAGTTAAAACAAAGCGATGTGCATCTGTATCTATAGATTTCGTATTAGGTCGCGCAGCATTGACTACAGTCAAACACACGAGCGCTACAAACAGTGGGCTCTACAGGGTGTGGCGCGAAGAGTTTTGATTAAAAGTGATGGCGGACACAGTTATGTTAAAAATCTGAAATTACGAAGCTTTAGGTTTTGGATGACGTTGAGTTCAAATATAATATTGTCCTGAATGTGGCACGTCCGGTTATACCGGAAGTAGACGTCAACCTTGTTATTTTAAATGGAACCTAATATTTTTTATTTTATTTTCGAATTCTACATGAAATTCTAGATAAAATTTGTGCACAATGTCCTATACCAAAATGAAGTATTTTCGAGATATTTCGATTTTTTTTTAAATTTTGAAAAAATCCTAGTCCACATTGAATAACGATATCTCCATTAATAACGAAGCTAGTGACGTGAAATTTTAACCAATAAACAACAAGCGCTTGTCCGTTAACTCCATATATCCATCTCATTTTTTATTCATACAGGGTGTTTTAAACTTAGCCGCCAACATGCACAATTTAAATCATTTATAAGTTGCTTACTTTAAATAGAACACCCTGTATTTTATTACATTTTCCGCTGTATTTTTTTTAAGCCAGTTCGTTTGGTATCAGTATTCCCTATACCTAAATGTAACCACTTTTGAGATATTTCATTATCTTAGTTAAAACATAACACTTAATTATTTCAACATTAGTAAAGGGTAGGCCATGATTTCCATTATTTAAGGCAAAATTTTGTTATTTTTTCATAAGTTATTAATTCTGAAAAGTAACCAATAGCCTGAAAGAATTATTAATTGTGGATATCATTAAAAACGTTGACTAGGTATTTTGTATTAATTTAATTAGATAACTTACAAACAAGAATAACTAAATGTAATATTAAACAAATAAAGTTTTATAATAAGTGTTCAAAATTAGCACCAGCTACTTCTAAACATTTATGAATGCTTTTCATTGAGTTATGTCTTGTAATTCTGGAAATATGGTCGAGTGTTAGAGAATTAAAAGCAAGTAAGACTCTCTGCATCATATCTTCCTTTGTCGTAACAGGTTTGGAAAATACCTGATTTTTAGTGTAACCCCAAATACCAAAATCTAGAGGAGCCAAATCAGGAGAGCGAGCTGGCCAACGAAACGGACCCTGATTGGCAATCCATCTATCATCAAACATGTCGTAAAGATGCTGAGCAACAGGCCCAAAGTTATGAGGAGGTGCTCCATCTTGCTGATTCTAAGCTGAAGCGTCTCTCCATTTCTTAAAGTATGTAACGCCGGTCGTATGGCTTCTTCTAGAATGTTGCATCATAAAATTTTAATGCTAAAATTTTATCGTCTTTTTTTGCACAAAAAACATTAAAACTCCAACTATCTTAGAAATAACGTTCTCTACTAACATGTGGATTTTCATTAGACCAAAAATTGGAATTATGTCGATTAAATAATCCATTTTTGCTAAACTTTGTTTCATCACACCATATAACTGTTTTTATGAAGTTTTCATCCTTTTGGGTCTTCATTAAAAACCATTCACAGAATTCTACCCTTCGAGGAAGATCACCTAATTGTAAATGTTGCACCAAATGATATGAAAATGGTTTCCATTTGTGTTTTTTTTAAATACGATGAATTGTTCTCGTCAACAAAGTAAGATCTCTCTCACAATCTCTAATGGAGGCATTTGGAGAGGCCGTAAAATAACATTAATTTCGTTTATGTCACTGTCCACTAGTGGTTTATTTTTATTAATTTTTCTCTTAAATTGACCAAACTGACGGCAGTTATTTTGCAATTTTCTTACAATATCACCAGTTGCATTTGGTCGATTTGGATATCTTTCTGCAGAAACAGGGCAAGTCCGTTCAACAATTCTATTACACTCGCCGTAAATAGATAATAAGATTTAAAAATCATCATTAGTAAATCCTACATTTGCCATTATTTACTATGAAATACAAACTGGTAAAGAAAACTGTCGAAACAACATAAACAATTAACGTTCTATCAAATCTTTGACAGCCATGGCCTACCCTTTACTAATGTTGAAATAATTAAGTGTTGTTATGTTTTAAGTAAGATAATGAAATATCTCAAAAGTGGTTGGATTTAGGTATAGGGAATACTGATACCAAACGAATTGGCTTAAAAAAATACAGCGGAAAATGTAATAAAATACAAGGTGTTCTATTTACAGTAAGCAACTTATAAATGATTTAAATTGTGCATGTTGGCGGCTATGTTTAAAACACCCTGTACGAAATATGAATGAGATGGATATATGGAGTTAACGGGCAAGCGCTTGTTGTTCATTGGTTATAATTTCACGTCACTAGTTTCGTTATTAATGGAGATATCGTTATTCAATGTGGACTAGGATTTTTTCAAAATTTCAAAAAAATCGAAATATCTCGAAAATACTTCGTTTGGTATAGGACATTGTGCACAAATTTTATCTATAATTTCATGTAGAATTCGAAAATAAAATAAAAAATATTGGGTTCAATTTAAAATAACAAAGTTGACGTCTACTTCCGGTATAACCGGAAGTGCCACATTCAGGACAATATTGTATTTGAACTCAGCGTCATCCAAAACCTACAGCTTCGTAATTTCAGATTTTGAACATAACAGTATCCGCCATTACTTTTAATCAAAACTCTTCGCGCCACACCCTGTACACCATACGGGACAAAGGCTATACGCAGCCCGGTTGCGTTACCACCCCGGCCTGCCCGTATTAGAGTTAATACAAAGATTTCATTCAAATACAAATTCAATATGTGAAAGCAGAAAATACGTAATTTGCACATTTTTGAAATTCTTTAAACCATAAGAATCCCTTTAAATCGAAGAACTTTGTACTCAAAAACATTTCCACTCGAACACTTTGAAAGTTAAATTGAAAAGCACTAATTCAACTGAGCCTGACACCGAAACAGAAATATTTGTTGGAAGTTTGCCTTAATACGCTTTCTCCTGTGAAAATTTTATTATATACGCGATTACATCAATTAAATTTATTAAAAAAACTGCACATTTCAACAAATAAGCGACGACTTGCTAAACTAGTCATATTTATAAATTGCAAGCGGATGCTGTCACTCTTATTTAAAATTCCATACTGTTAAAACAAAAGTGCGTTAAGCGACGGAAATTACTGCAATGCCACAGTTAATAATTCACTCCATCACTCTTATCTTTTCCATTTTCACAAATTCGTTTTTAACGCTTAATGTTACATCTTATTTTCTAAAATTTATACAAGTGTGGTAATATGCTTTTAATGTTTATTTAAGTTTCATAATAAACGCGTACATTATGGTTTGTGCACGATGCTAATGTCAGCTTGAATATTTTCGCGCACGATTTCTTTCAAAGCATAATATCAAAAGTACTCTTTTTACTAGAATTTTTAAGATCTTTTTGAATGTAAGAGCTTACCGTAGTCGTTAAAAAGACGAAAATCTGGGTTTTATTTAGTCATTACGTTTTAAAGTAATAGGAACCGTGCCAGACTTGTTTACAAAAAGAAGTAAACATGTAATAATTTCGAGATTTGTGATTTCAAACTTTTTGCAGTAATTTTTAAAGGATATTTTAAAGACAATTTTCCAGCAGTCCGGTCAACAAAAATATTAGAAGTAGCTATTAAGGCTGCATTATAAGACTTTTGTAACTGCGGTTTCCTATTAGTGGAGTTGATCGGCCTATTTCCACAGTTGCTTTTTGAGCGCGACGTTTCGGAAGCAGACTCTGCTCCCATCATCAGGCTTGGTCCTGAGAAGAACTGTTACCGCACTTGAGTCGAATTCATATGTTATATATAATTTTTTGCCAAGCACTTGACTACTCTCAGATTCGACTTGGTACCTTTCACTTGCTAGTCTGACACTTCTACCGCTGAGCTATTGAGTAATCAAATATATATTTTTTAGAAAAAAGTGCCATGCATAGCGCCACGCTATAGAGGACACTAAAATAAGAAAAAAAGTCCCTATGAATTTAGGCCCGCAACGCCTTCGTTTAAAAGATATAGGGTGTTGAAGTTTAATTATTTTTTTGTGTTTTTTTTAATATCTTTTTACAATGATGTAATAAACGGCCGAATTTTTGTATACAGGGGCTTTTCATCACGGAGAATTCAAATATGATCTTAGTTCTTTTATTACTGATAGAGGGCGCCACATACAGGTTTCCATCTTGTTTGAATCGGCCCTAACTTTTTGCCTTACACTATATGTCATTTTCGACTGGAAAAATTTGTTTTCCCATCTTTACTGCTTCAGAAAGGTATACCTTATTGAAGTCGCTAGGATCAACGGTTTACGAGAAAAGCGCCAAAGTAACTTATTTGCAAAAACAATGACATAACACTTCAACAATTAAATTTTAATAGAAACAATGAAGGGCCGTGATTAAAAGAAACATTACATTTTTAGAAGATTACGGAATCTATCTGCGGATTCCATAATTCTTATCCATAGTTGCTCTTCATTATGTATTTCTACAGAATAAACATCATTTTTCATGAATCCCCAAAATGAAAAATCAAGGGGATTAAGGTCGGGGCTACGAGCTGGCCAGGGTACAGGTCCACGTCGACCAATCCACGTATTTCCAAATCTCCTATCTAAAAATTCCCTTGCCAATCGAGAAAAGTGAGCTGGCGCGCCATCATGCATGTAACGCATTCTACCAATGGAACATCCTCTAATAACGTATTTAGTTTATTCTCCAAGAAATTTCAATACAATTCACCTGTCAATCGATTGTGCAATTGAAATGGCCAATTAAGTAATTGTCAATTATACCTGCCCACACATTAATAGAAAACCCATATTGGTGACTTCTAATTACTTTTGATGAGGATTTTCATCACTCCAATGGTGCATATTATGAAGGTTCAGAACACCATCACGGCTAAAACCAGCTTCATCAGTAAACAAATTGAAGAAAAAATATCGTGTCTTGGATTTTGCAACCATTCGCAAAATTGTACACGAGGACGATAGTCATGTTCTAATAGTGAATGAACCTTTTGGAAATGATACGGGCGAAGAAGTTGTTCATTGAAAATTTTTCTACCTGATTCACGGTTAACATTTCGTACCGCTGAACTTGTTTTCCTGGTGCTTGTTCGCGGATTATTTTCTACCATTCGTAAAACAGTTTCTTCGTTTCGCGCAGTGCGACGAGTTCTGGAAATTCCACTATTAACTTTTGGTATTTTTAAACAGCCATCTTCACCCAAACGCCTATGCACGTCAATAAATGTCCTATTATGAGGAATATGTCTTAATGGATATCTTTCTCGATAGATACGTTGAGCTCCGGAAGAATTTGATCTAGCTTCGCCGTAACACATAATTATGTCCCTGTATTCTTCAAAAGTGCAGTGAACCATTTTTGAAAGTAATTTTGAAAAATCAATAAGAGAATCAATGAAAAACTTAATCAAGAACACAAAATACCTCTAACAAGACAATAATATTTTGACAAGTGTCATAGATTTCGTTTGTTTTTTCGTAAATTTCCATCGCCTGTTATTTTCATCATTCCAATAGTGCATATTATTTTGTGTTTCTAAAATGGCTTACTATACTTTTGAAGAATATAGGAACATGATTAGGTATGTGTTACGGAGAAGCTCGGTCAAATTTCTCCAAAGCTCAACGTATCTATCGAGAATGATATCCTTTAGGACAGGTTCCTAATGTTCGAACATTTATTGACGTGCATTGGCGTTTGGATGAAGATGGGTGGTGAAGATGTCTGTTTAAAAAAAAAAGTTAATAGTGGGAGTTTCCAGAACCCGCCGCACTGTTGAAAAGCAATAACCTGAACACATTATTAGAAGATGTTTCATTGGACATTGTTGCAATAGTAGACTTTATACTTAATGGCAAGCTAGCTCACTTTTCTTGAGTGGTAAGAAAATTTTTTGAAAAGAGGTTTGAAAATAGGTGGATTTGCCGTGGGGGGCTTGTAATATGATCACTGCTCTTCAGTAATAAAAGAACTAAGGTCATATTTGAATTCTGCGTGATAAAAAGCCCCTGTATACAAAAGTTCGTCCGCTTGTTACATCATTGTAACAAGATATTAAGAAAAAAACAAAAAAATAATTAAACTTCAACACCCTATATCTTTTAAACGAAGGCGTTGCGGACCTAAGTTCATAGGAACCTTTTTCTTATTTTAGTGTCCTCTGTCGAGTGGCACTATGCATGGCACTTTTTCTATGTCATCCTATATATATATATATATATATATATATATATATATATATATATAAACTTTTTCGTGGTTGCGCAGAAGTTTATTACGCATCTTGCGCCGTAACTTCTTGCGCAGGTGTATTGTGCTTAAGCTATGCGCGCATTATTGGAATACATATGGGTTTCACTTTCACACTAGCTTGGCTTATTGGGTTTTCACTAGTGCGATGTATGTGGCTTCTTTGAGTTTCCGACGAGTTGTGTTCTCGTCTTTTGCCACTGTCTGTATGTTATCCCATTGGATGCGGTGCTCTTCGTTCCAGACATGTTCGGCGATACTACTTGATCTTTTTGTTTCGCCCTTGCGGACGTTGTCCTTATGTTCCTGGGTTCTCACTTTGAGTGGTCTACTGCTCTCTCCTATGTATGCTCTCCCGCATTCGCATGGTAGGTTGTATACACAAGCCTTGGAATTCTGATCTTCATTGTATGGTTTAGTTTTGGTTAGTATTCCCCTGAGCGTTCTGGTCGATTTGAAGGCAGTTCGTATCTAGTATTTGCTGCCTATCCTTCGTATTTTGTCTGAGGTAACTTGTATATATGGTATTATCGCTGTATATTTAGGTTCTTCTTTTTCGGTTACCCTTTCCCTGTTTAGGTTAGGTGTTAGATCGGGGTAGCCATTTTATTTGAGTCTTCTAGCGATATTTTCTTCTTCTTTGTTCAGGTCCGTTTGTTTTGAGCATATTGTTTTTGCTCTATCGTACAAGCATTTTGCCACGTCTAACTTCACGTTTTTGTGGTGATTGGAGTTGTAGTGTAGGTACCTCCTCGTGTGGGTAGGTTTTCTTTATACACTTGTCGTGAAGGTGTTGTCATTCCTGTGTACAAGTACATTCAGGAATGGCAGTTTTTGTTCCGACTTCAATTCCATTGTGAATTTTATGGAAAGCGCGCGGCTAGTTAGATTATCTAGGAATTCATCAAGCTTATGCTTGCCGTGTTGCCAAACTATGAATACGGTTACCAGAAGTAAATATTCGAAGTTCAACGCAATGTACAAGGAAATTCAGCAGAAGAAACTCGAAAAGCTAATGAAGGAGAAGAAAGAACCAACCAACATCAATCGAAAAAACACTGTCATAAACATCTCTAAACGACAGTTGAACGAACATGAAATGCAGGTTCTGGACAAAGACTTGAATTATGCGATAACACCGAGGTATATGCCGAAAGTAGATTTAATAACCGCAGTCGAAGAAACAGCTATGAAAAGTAAGGTTAGATCAGTCCTAGATTCATCTAGGCGAACTAAACCTAACCTCTCTAACCTAGAAAAGAGAGCGGCCATTTCCTTAAGAATGACCCAACGATCAAAAGTTTCCCGATAGACAAAGGAAGCGCGACTGTGGTAATGAATATGGACACTTACAACAGTAAGATCCAAGAACTACTAGACGCGGGCGAATGCAAATAAATACCAAACGACCCCATACCATCAATCGAAAGACGGATATATATGACGCTGGCAAAACATATGGGGGAGTTCTCCAATTACCAGAGAACTAGACTTACCCCACACTACAGCAAACCTTCGCATCTGTACGGCCTGCCAAAAATTCATAAGCAAGGAATTCCTCTGAGACCAACTGTGAGCTCGATAAATTCACCTTCTCACCCATTAGCACACTATCTGCTAGGTATCATCACACCCTTATCGGGAAAAACCGAGTCTATGGTCAAGAATGCGCAGCACTTCGTGGAAACCATCAGAAACTTCCAACCAAACCACGAAGAAATACTGGTAAGCATTGACATTGTGAGTCTATTCACAAATGTGCCTACCTATAAGGCACTAACTATCATAAGAGACAAGCTGGAAAAGGATGAAACATTAGACGAATGCACGCACGACACAATAATGGAACTTCTGACAATATGCATTAGAACTACATATTTCCAGGTAAAAGACAAATTCCACCAACAAAAGTTTGGGATGGCGATGGGTTCCCCACTATCACCCATAGTGAGCATATATATATATATATATATATATATATATATATATATATTATTACATCATTGTAAGAAGATATTAAGAAAAAACAAAAAATAATTAAACTTCAACACCCTATATCTTTTAAACGAAGGCGTTGTGGACCTAAGTTCATAGGAACCTTTTTCTTATTTTAGTGTCCTCTATTGAGTGGCACTATGCATGGCACTTTTTTCTATGTCATCCTATATATATATATATATATATATATATATATATATATATATATATATATATATATATATATATAAACTTTTTCGTGGTTGCGCAGAAGTTTATTGCGCATCTTGCGCCGTAACTTCTTGCGCAGGTGTGTTGTGCTTAAGCTATGCGCGCATTATTGGAATACATATGGGTTTCACTTTCCACTAGTTTGGCTTATTGGGTTTTCTGCTAGTGCGATGTATGTGGCTTCGGTGCTCTTCGTTCCAGACATGTTCGGCGATACTACTTGATCTTTTTGTTTCGCCCTTGCGGACGTTGTCCTTATGTTCCTGGGTTCTCACTTTGAGTGGTCTACTGCTCTCTCCTATGTATGGTCTACTGCTCTGTCCTATGTATGCTCTCCCGCATTCGCATGGTAGGTTGTATACACAATGCTTGGAATTCTGATCTTCATTGTATGGTTTAGTTTTGGTTAGTATTCCCCTGAGCGTTCTGATCGATTTGAAGGCAGTTCGTATCTAGTATTTGCTGCCTATCCTTCGTATTTTGTCTGAGGTAACTTGTATATATGGTATTATCGCTGTATATTTAGGTTCTTCTTTTTCGGTTACTCTTTCCCTGTTTAGGTTAGGTGTTAGATCGGGGTAGCCATTTTATTTGAGTCTTCTAGCGATATTTTCTTCTTCTTTGTTCACGTCCGTTTGTTTTGAGCGTATTGTTTTTGCTCTATCGTACAAGCATTTTGCCACGTCTAACTTCACGTTTTTGTGGTGATTGGAGTTGTAGTGTAGGTACCTCCTCGTGTGGGTAGGTTTTCTTTATACACTTGTCGTGAAGGTGTTGTCATTCTTGTGTACAAGTACATTCAGGAATGGCAGTTTTTGTTCCGACTCCAATTCCATTGTGAATTTTATGGAAAGCGCGCGGCTAGTTAGATTATCTAGGAATTCATCAAGCTTATGCTTGCCGTGTTGCCAAACTATGAATACGGTTACCAGAAGTAAATATTCGAAGTTCAACGCAATGTACAAGGAAATTCAGCAGAAGAAACTCGAAAAGCTAATGAAGGAGAAGAAAGAACCAACCAACATCAATCGAAAAAACACTGTCATAAACATCTCTAAACGACAGTTAAACGAACACGAAATGCAGGTTCTGGACAAAGACTTGAATTATGCGATAACACCGAAGTATATGCCGAAAGTAGATTTAATAACCGCAGTCGAAGAAACAGCTATGAAAAGTAAGGTTAGATCAGTCCTAGATTCATCTAGGCGAACTAAACCTAACCTCTCTAACCTAGAAAAGAGAGCGGCCATTTCCTTAAGAATGACCCAACGATCAAAAGTTTCCCGATAGACAAAGGAAGCGCGACTGTGGTAATGAATATGGACACTTACAACAGTAAGATCCAAGAACTACTAGACGCGGGCGAATGCAAACAAATACCAAACGACCCCACACCATCAATCGAAAGACGGATATATATGACGCTGGCAAAACATATGGGGGAGTTCTCCAATTACCAGAGAACTAGACTTACCCCACACTACAGCAAACCTTCGCATCTGTACGGCCTGCCAAAAATTCATAAGCAAGGAATTCCTCTGAGACCAACTGTGAGCTTGATAAATTCACCTTCTCACCCATTAGCACACTATCTGCTAGGTATCATCACACCCTTATCGGGAAAAACCGAGTCTATGGTCAAGAATGCGCAGCACTTCGTGGAAACCATCAGAAACTTCCAACCAAACCACGAAGAAATACTGGTAAGCATTGACATTGTGAGTCTATTCACAAATGTGCCTACCGATAAGGCACTAACTATCATAAGAGACAAGCTGGAAAAGGATGAAACATTAGACGAACGCACGCACGACACAATAATGGAACTTCTGACGATATGCATTAGAACTACATATTTCCAGGTAAAAGACAAATTCTACCAACAAAAGTTTGGGATGGCGATGGGTTCCCACTATCACCATAGTGAGTATATATATATATATATATATATATATATATATATATATATATATATATATATATATATATATATATATATATATATATATATATAGACATTTTTCTTTCAAACTTGTGAATAAACGTACAATTATTCAACGTTTCAACGTACTTTGTTCCTTTGTCAAGAATTTATTTTTTTTTTTTTTTTTTTAATAAATTCTTGACAAAGGGAACAAAGTACGTTCCCGAAACGTTGAATTAATTTGTACGTTTATTCACAAGTTTGAAAGAAAATGTCTGATTTAAATATTAATACTTGTGGAAATCTAAATAGAAACATATATATATATATATATATATATATATATATATATATATATATATATATATATATATATATATATATATATATATATATATATATATATATATATATATATATATTCTCACTATGGTACGCGAGTGAACAAACCATAGACACTGCGTTAGTAAGAATTTAAAAAAGATTACCGAAACCAGATCACATGGACTACAACTACCGCACCGAAAAAGGATTAATTAATGTAATACGTAAGAATTAGATTTAAATTTCATTGAACCAAGACAAGTACGATTATATTTTAAGTATATATTTTTTTGTTAATGTTGCGTTAATTACGGTTCATTCAGAGAAAAAAACGTAATCGAACTTTAGCTATTTTGTCGTTTTTAGTGTTAGGAATTGGGAAATTTTAGTCTTAAAGTATTGATGTGCGAATTTGTCAATTGTAAGGTTGTGTTGACGCACCCTGTTTGTAAGATGTTATAATGACGTCTATTACGTGTTTTGAGTAAGGGTGTATTGAGTTTGAACGAAAAAAAAATATATTTTTTTTTGTGTATATGCATAATGTATGTGGGTGGATGATACGCCACTGGCAATTTAGGAGAAATATCATTCAGTATGCAGATAAGTGTATTTGAATGTTATAGAGACATTGGTGTTGGAATAAATAGATTCTGATGAATGTAAATGTGAAGAGAAATGTGTCGATGGGACGATAATGTTTTGCAACTGTTGACTACTGAATAAGGAATGGAATGTTGGAGGATAATGGAGTAATCTTGGCCGGAAGATGTGAATGTATAAGTATAGAATGTTTTAGGAAATATGTAGAGAGAGATTTGGTATGTTTAATTGTTGATTATAGAAAGTTCTCGTAATGTGCAATCAGTTTTGAGAATACATATATGGGATTTGAGACCTTTGACTGTATTTATTTTTGCGAATGTTGCGGAAGGAGGATGAGCGCATGTGAGAGATAAACGTTGAAAGTTGTGTAATGGTCCAGAGTGGCCACTGAATGAATGTGATGACGAGAAATGGCTTCTCCATAAAGTAATTGTAAAATTTGCAGGTAAGAACAAACATGGCGATGTATAGTAATTACAATCGTGTTTGTACAGAGGGTAGCATCAGTCGGCACTAAGAAAATTTGAGTGAATACCATTGGTGAATATAGCAAGGAAGTAAGACATGTTTAAAGATGGATGGCTTGAGGTATAAATAGGAAAGTCAGAGATTGACGGGGGCTTTTTGGCTTTTGCTTTTGGTGGATGTCGGTGAAAGCTCGGTGGAAGACGCGCGCGCGAGGTGAAGTGTGACCGCAGAATGGGTTGAGTTGGAGTTATATTTGTGAATATTATTGAAGGCAGTCATTGTTTAAACAACTGCGTAATCCGAAGGGGGATGAATCGTATGAGACATTCATAAATAAAACAATTAATAAAATTGAGATTGAAGATAAAATCAGTTTATGGTTTTTTGTTTTTCTTCAAGAAAAAAAAAAGTGCGTAAGCAGTTTTGTAATAAGATAACAGTTGTTACGTTATAGTGTTGAGTGCGGCGCGTGTGCTTGTAATGATCCTTAGTTCAAATTATTTATGGGATAACCTTTAAGTGAACGAAATATTTGTAGTAAATTGAGCCAATGTTAAAGTAATTTTATATGACATTAAAAGTTTAGTTGTGTAAGGAAGGGCTAAATTGTCCTAAAGGTTGTGAGAAACTTTATAGAGGCAACCAAACGTGTACAGATTATTACGGGTTATTGGAGTAATAACCTCGTATAGTTGGACTATTCGCGAGTACCGAAAGGAATAAGTGTTTGTGGAATTGTGGGGCACTTGTTATGTGCCTTCAGGCAATCTAAGGATACACATGGACTACAAATAATTGGTTTACGGGTAGAGAGAAGAAAGAAAAGCGTAGGATGAATGGACAGTCTTTAAGTAAGAATTACATTTAAGAACTTTGAAAACTCAGTTGAGCACGATTATCTTTTTGGTTAGTTTTATTTGCGTATTGTTGTGTAATTTTTTTTTTAAATTAATTAGTGTTGAAGGAAAAAGGTAACCGATCTCGAGTTATGTTGTATTGGCTGTTTTAGTAGTAAGAATTTTTGGCAGAAACGCAAATTTGTATTGACAGTGGAGTGGTGGTTTGGTTTCTCAACCACGCTGTAGTGTATGTAAACATTTGTTTTTTTTATTATTATTTTGTGCAGGACAATATATATTTATCGTTAACTTTTATTCTGTTGTTTATTTAGCCAGTTATGAGACACATTTGTGACGTTTACTTAATTGGTGACCTAGTTTTCGACAATTTAAATGTAGACTTTGCATATTTTGGTTTTAAGATTAATGAACAACCTGAAAGGTTATATTTGCCAGGTTAATTTTAAAAAGAAGATTTTCATGTTAGTTTCGTTTAACGCAGTACACTAATGACGGATCAGCTGTTGATTTAAAAATTTCATTAAGTATAACTAAGAGATGGAGTTTTACATATTTACGAATGTCCCATACGATTCAGAGGTATCATAAAGGAACAATTATTAAGCCGATGACATTGATTTTCTTTTGGTTAGGAATTTTAAAAATTAATTATCGATCATTGAATGAAGAACTATTTATTCATTAATAAGTAGAAATTTAACTTTATATGTGTACGAGGGACACGTAGAAAATATTCAGTTAACGTGTTATAACTTTGGTATTCTAGATGTACAGGGTACAATCAGGAAGTTTGTGACGACCCGTGTATTTCAGTTTCGTTTTTCATAACTGTTGGTTACGTGAATGCAGTTAAATTTGAGTGATAAATTTTGTTTTGGAAATTTTGGTTTACGAGGTGTATTCAAAAAGTTTCTAATAACCTGGGTAGTACTAAATATATTTGAGATTGAGTTGAATTGTTTGGGACGAGTGTTTGTTTTAGGACCCTCGTGTAAGAGTTTACTGAGTAAGCACAATCCTACTTTCCACAATCAAGTAGGGTTAATTAACACCCAGCTTAAGACAACTATTTTAGCAAAGTTTCGATTGTGAAGGCGCCTGGAGACATATTTTCCCGGACTGAGCTGTTTGAATATAGGTGTAAGGTGTTTGAGCGTATTAATCATTCATTTTACTTCTTATTTCGACCACGCCCATCTCCCTGTTAGCTGGCTTGGCAACCCGCTCACAGTAGTAAGCATACACGACGCCTAGTGCGGTTTGGACGTGTAACACAATATATATATATATATATATATATATATATATATATATATATATATATATATATATATATATATATTTATATCCATCCACTGTTAACTTTATTTTGGCGTTTATTTGTGTCAATTGTTTGCCTAACTGGTAACACCCTCTGATAAGTACAATTAGTCTTTGCATATTTTCGAATTTAAGTATCGGTTGGAAGTTGCGTAATAAGCCAGATCAATCACAAACTTTCATTTTAGCTTTGAAATATTTTACAGTCAAGCGAAGCAGAACGCTACTAACAAAGTACTTATTATTTTTATTCAGCATAAATTACAGGTTTGAAGTATTAAAGTTTAAACCTATTAATGAATGTTTAAGTTTTATAGGGCCGGTTCTACAATGCAAGTATAAAGTCCGGAATAGTTAATATCCGAACAATTTATACCTTTATTTTGGGGTATAACTCTGATTAGGTTCTATAATGTTTGCATAATAAAAGAATAGTTATCCTGAGAATAACGTCTTGGTGGCTCTGGCGTACATATTTTAGTTAATTTTAACTGAACGATGTAAGATTCGTTAAAAATATTTTCAGCTGGTGTGTTTGTTTGTTCCAAAGTAATTTGTATTGGCGTATCCACTATCTCCCCAAATTATCGAAGTTCCAAATTCATTATTTTGTAGTATTCCTTTTATCCTGCTATTATTAAAAACGGTTTGATCATGCGATGACCCCGGCCATCGTGCAACAATGTTTGTTATTCGTAATTTTGCAACATAAATTGTTTGGACGTTCCATGAAAAATATCCCTTTCGGTTTCGATATCTTTCTGCCTCAATTCCACCTGGAGAGTTAATTCGAATGTGGGTGCAATCAATCGCATTAATAACATGTGGAAATCTTGCAATGCTATAAAAATTTTCTTTTACAATTTGTTTTTCTGCATGTGTTTCAGGAAATTTAATGTATGTGGGACGCAAAGATGCAATTGCCTCAGTTACTTGAGTTATAATTTTGCATGCAGACGTTTCGCTTACTCCTGCGTAATATCCAGCTGCAAATAGCAGCTTCTTCAAGATAATTGGCCCTGTAAAAAATTCTATACGTTCAACTTTAAAATTAACCAGACGTTTATGAATTTACCGTCTTCGTCTTCATCCGAATCCAAAATATTCAAATATAGTGGGTCCATTTTTTAAATACTTAAAAAAAGCGAGAATAGTAAAAATAATAGGTTATTCTCACAAAGACAGATGATCGGTACATAAAAACATCGTCGGCGGATGGCCAATATAAAGCAAGAATAACTTTATCACAAGTATATCTATCCAAGTTGAGAGGGATAAAATATCCTACAGTTTATACCAAGAATAGGATTATTCGGCAATTGTAAAACGCAGCTTTTGAATGTTGTTCTCAGTATAGCTTATACATAGTATATACTTGCATTGTAGAAACGGCCCTTAGAAATATAAATTTACAGGTATACGAGGGATACGTAAAAAGTATTCAAATTAACCTCTTACGATTTGGGAATTTTCATTTGTACAGGGTACGTTCAATAAGTTTACGACGATCCGTGTATCTCAGAATTTTATTAAGCTTTCGGATCAATTTATTTTGAAGAGTGATTGAATTTGAATGGTGAATAGTTTCACTGAGTAGGCTGCAATCCTGTCTTCTACAGTCAGATAGGATTAATTTACCATCCCGCCTAAGACTATTTATTTTAGCAAAGTTTAAGATTGTGGTGGCGCCTAGAGATATTTTTTTCCGGACTGAGTTTTGTGAGTTGTAGATTAATGGTAAGTGGAAGGTGTTTGAAACTACTTTTCAATCATTTTACTCCTTCTATCGACCACGCCCATTTCCACTGTAGCTGGTTTGGCAAGCCGCTTATTTCGGTAAGCCTGTACGACGCCTAGTGCGATTTGGACGTGTAACACTTCATAAAAAGAAATCTAAAAGTGACAAGTCCAGAGACCTAGTAGGCCATCTTATCGGCCCATTAGTGCCAAACCATCTATTACCAAAATTGTTTTCCAAAAACGGCGTATAATTTGCGCATTGTGAGATGAGGCTCCATTCTGTTGGAAATGAATTTGGTTCAAGCGAGTTAAAGGAATGTCATCTAATAATTCAGGGAGAGCCATTTCTAAAATGTCCAAATATCTAGGAGCGTATAAATATTTTGAGAATATTTTGGAGTCAGAATTGCCATATAACAATAAAGTTAATCAAGAAATAAACTGTGGTTATGTTACTTGTACTTTGGTAGCCGTAACGCCTGTAACTACTAATGATAAAAATGACCATCAACCTAATGTCTTACCGGAAATTCATACAGAGGAAAATATAGAACCTGTGGTAACAAATGAGGAAATTGTGCAAAAAGTTGTTCAACAAGGAAGCTCAAATGCTGCTAGTGTTCGCAATACTTCAGGTGTTATCACTAAGAATAAAAGACAACAGCTTGATTTGTTAAGTGATAGTGAGTCTGAAGTTGATCCATTTGCTAACTCTTCAGACTAGGATCAAAATTATATACCTAGCGACACCTATTCCAGTTCTGATGTAGAATCACTATCCGAAAAAGTAGAGTCGATGAAGCTGAAACTGATGATTCAGAAGAAGAAGCTGGGGATATAAACGGTAAGTTTACAATTCAATACATAGTAATTATATGAAAATGTAAACTTTCACCATATTCACACATATTCAAAATACTTTTTGGGTTTGTTATGCTGTATATTTGTATTTATGTTATACAAATCTAAACGTATCGATAACACTTACAGTTATCTTCGTCAGTAGTAATCTATTAAAATTGTTCAAGGTGTTAAAAACAATTTTGTGAAGTTTAAAAAATTAAAATATAATCATAAGCCTGCTATTAATATAACAGTTTGGAAAACTTATAAAACCAACAATAGAATTAAATTTTAGTAAAGAATAACTAAATCATTAAAAAATTAAATATTGTTAAAACTGCCTTCGACAGTTAGAGGGTGTTCCGATTTGTCATCTTCAAGACAGTTTAACAATATTTAATTTTTAATGAATTATTCTTACTAAAAGTATTTTAGAGTTGGCTGTATACGTTTTCCAAATTGTTATATTAATAGTAGGCTTATGTTTAATTTTTCAAACTTCACAAATTGTTTTTTAATTAATAGATTACTACGAAGATAACTGTACATTAATTTAGATTTAATATACATATAAACCCAAAAAGCTAAGTACTTTAAATACACAGTAATTATGTTTATAACTTACTTAGGACCAGATGTGGAGCATTATAAACACAACTAGAAATTGTCATGTTATTGAACATCCTGTTGACTGTATAATCAACATTGAAAATCAAGATAACTTATCTCCATTAGATATATTTTCTTTGCTAATCACAGATGAGATTCTAGAAAAGATTTTAGTGGAGACGAACAGGTATGCTAAACAGCAATTGTGTACGGGGTGGCCAATTAAGAATGCGAGGTACTGTATCTGGGAAACTATACATCGTAGAGGCTTGCGGAAAAAGAAAGTTATTACTAAAACGGCCAATACAAAAACCTGGAAAATATTTTCATGTTTCTGAAATGGCCGCTAGGGGACGTAACTGCAACCTTGAATCTAAAAAAGTGATCTTTCTGTGAACTCTGCTATATTAACCTAACAAAAAATAAAAGATCTTTGAAGTCGAAGCTAATCTGAACTATTTTTGTTTGGCATTTTTTGACGTATCTATAAAAATAAAGTGGTGGGGGATATTCAAAGGCTTCCTTAAATCACCCCCGTATCTTCGAAACGGCTAATCCGATTTTAACAAACTTGGGCTCGTTGAAAAGAACTTTTCTTGGGCTACAAATTTTAAAATAATTCAAGTTTTGTTAGTTTCACATGTCGACATTTCGACAGAAACGGTTAATTTTCGCAAAAAAATTAAATGCATTGGTGTGACTTTTTATCATGAACAAGTAGCTAAATGATGCCTAAACAAGCTCGCGAAAACCGCATCTCTATATCTTGTTCCTAACCTAAAATATCGGCCAAAGAAAATTTTATACGAATCTTTTTAACTATATTTTTCTGGAATTATGAAAGTTGTGGCCCTAATAAGGACCGATTTAAAGGAGGAAGGTTTTTAATGCCCCCGTAAATGCTCGAAATGCTGACCATCACGCTCTATGCATTGCTGAAGCCTCTCATGACTAGACAAAACTGCAGCTTCAATTTCGGCTCTCGGTATGTTACGTATTGCATTACGAATCCGGTTTTTCATATCTTCTCTAGTAGTAGGTTGAGTCCAAAACACGATGTCCTTTAAGCGCCCCCATAAATAAAAATCGAGGCAAGTTAAGTCTGGCGATCGCGGAGGCCATGGAAGCAGACTTCCTCTGTTTAAAAGTTTAAACCAATATCTATATATTTTGATGGCCATTAGAACTTACCTATGGTTCTTCAAAATATTTTGAACCGTTGTCCGTGATATGCCCAACTCATTGGATAATGCTCTTGTGCTAACATGATGATTTCCTTCAATATAGTCCAGTACACGGTTAATATTTTCTTTGCCGTTGAAACGTAGGCCGAAAACTATCATTGGCTCGTAAGCTCGCCACTAATCGGGGAAAAACTCTTACATCGCAAGGACGCCGATTTAGATATCGAGCCGCGTAAACTCTTTTAGCTACTGCGGCATTCTGAAGACACTCAAAATAAACCGAAAGCATATCAATAGCTTCATTATTCGTAAAACGCATTTTGAAAGCACAGAAATTGCTCAAAGTAACGCGAAAGTATTGGCAACTATTGACAATTTGAGGATTATGTATGTTTTGTCAGGTATCTGTTTCCATTGCCTGCTTCTATTAATTGTATTTTTCGTATATATCCATAGTAAATATTTCGTATAAAAGGGTGATTTTATTCTGGTGTATAAATTTACAAACATTTAAAATCGCAATTTATAGGTAACCTATTCGGAGCCGAAATTGAAGCTGCAGTTTTGTCTACCCATAAGAGGCATCAGCAATGCACAGAGTGATGGTCAGCATTTCGAGCATTTACGGGGAATTAAAATCCTTCCTCCTTTAAATCGGTCTTTTTTAGGGCCATAACTTACATAATAGAAACAATTCCAGAAAAATATAGTTAAAAAAAAATAAAAACTTAAGGGATTTTCGTGTAAAGTTTTCTTTGGCCGATACTTTAGGTTAGGAACAAGATATCGAGATGCGGTTTTCGGGAGCTTGTTTAGGCATCATTTAGCTACTTGTTCATGAAAAAAAAGGCATACCAATGCATTTAATTTTTTTGCGAAAATTAACAGTTTCTGTCGGAATGTCGAACAAAGCCCTCTAGCGACGACATGTGAAACTAACAAAACTTCAATTATTTTAACATTTGTAACCCAAGAAAAGCTCTTTTCAACGCGTCCAAGTTTGTTAAAATCGGATTAGCTTTCGAGATACGGGGAAGATTTAAGGAAACCTTGAATACCCCCACCACTTTATTTTTATAGATACGTCAAAAGGTGCCAAACAAAAAAAATTCAGATTATCCTCGACTTCAAAGATCAGTTCTTTTTTTATTAGGTTAATATAGCAGAATTCACAGAAACATCACTTTTTTAGATTCAAGATTGCAGTTACGCCCCCTAGCGACCATTTCAGAAACTTGAAAATGTTTTCCAGGTTTTTGTATTGGCCGTTTGGCCAACCTGTACGTAACGTAGAACATCAAAATCGAGACAAAATACCTGGGTTCCAACTAGAATAGACGAAATGAAAAGATTCTTCAGCATAACTATTTGGTTGGTGAAAGTTCCTAATATTAATTTATACTGATCAAGAAATAGTTCTATCTGTGATGCCCAGAGATAGATTCCTGTCGTTACTTCGATATTTGAATTTCAACAATAACGATGGTTTACTAGACAGTAACGATCGGTTATACCGAATACGCCCCCTTCTGGATATGATTGACGCGAGATTCCTGGCTGTAATGACTCCTGGAATGGACGTAGTGATAGATAAAAGTATGGTGCCTTGGCGCGGTCGCCTGGGAATGCAGCAATATATCAAAAATAAGCATCACAAGTACGGCGTCAAATTGTATAAACTCTGCACTGTTACAGAATTCACTTATAATGTGAGAGTATATTGTGGGAAAGAGGATTCTATAGGAAGTAAAAACCATTCACATAAAGTAGTTTTAAAATTAATGTATGGATTGCTAGATAGTGCCAGAACTTTATACGCCGACAATTTTTATTCTGGGATTCCTCTTGTAAAGGAGTTATTAGATCGGAAACCTTTGTATTGTGATACACTCAGAAAAAATAAGAGGAGTCTGCCAAGGGAAATCGTTACCAAAAAACTAAAAAAAAATGCGATATCTGGACTAGAAAATCAGCACTGTATAAAAATAATACAATGGCAAGACAAAAGATCTGTTTTGATGTTATCTAGTAAACCTGAGCATTCAGCTAGTTTATGTAAAACTGGAAAAAAGGCTAGACCGAATAAGGATGGTGAATTGGGTGAAGACATTCTGAAATCTAAAGTTGTATTGGATTACAGTAATGCTAAAAAGGGTGTTGACTATAGCGACCAAATATACGCTTATTATAGTTCTTTTTTATGATTGTGGACCTGAACAGGCTAAATTTGGCCTATCGAGCTAAAGCACTCAGCAACACTTAGGAGGATATATAGAGGATAATGAATTGCCAATAGATGCCTATGAACAGCTACCTTAAATTTTCTCATATCATAAGTGAGAGGAAAACAGGAACTAGGGAGATCATTCCAGAGTTTAGAAGCCGTAGAAAAATGTGGATTGCGCCCGTTTGGTACGACAAGTTGAGATTTGTACTGCATACTGATGATGTGAATGAGCAAACCGAGTGTTTCGCAAAGATAGCCTGAGATGGTATCAAAGAATATAATTCAGCAGCACAATAGCCGTTGTAATAACGATAATACAAAGAAAGAACTGAAACCATCCTTCTATGCTCAAGGGACTGTATTCGAGAAGTTAAGGGCGGTCATTTATAAGTCTAATCTCTCTTTTGAATATGATCAACGATATCGAGAGCGTATTGGGGAGCACTAACCCAGAGGTGAGAATTATATTCCAGATGAGGCCGAATTTGGGCCTTATACAGCAGAAGGAGTTGTCGAGAGGTAAAGTACTGCTTAGATCTGTAAAAAGCCTATTTTACGAGCAGCTGTTTTGGTAGCTGACAGAAGATGGTCAATCCATGGGAGATTTGAAGAACAGTCATACCCAACTGAGCCATTCATACCTACAACAGCAAATGATCGATCTTTTTTGCGGACACAAGGCAACACTGAGTTTTGTTAGCATTAAATTTAACTAGATTATTGCTTCCCCATTCGAGGATACGTTGAATGTCTTTGTTGATTGAATTTGCCATTTCAGTTTAATTTCTTGATTTGACATAGAAGGTGGATTATCACTATGAGTAGACTGAGATGAACTACAGTGAAGAGTGCTATCGTCAGCAAAGCAATGGATGGGGTTAGTTGTTGAAGAACTAAGGTCATTTATACAGCAGAAAAGTGTAGACGCTATAACGGATCCCTGTGGTACGCCCGCGTTAATGCTACTTTTAAAAAAGCCATCAACTACGACACGTATTCGTCTTTATCAAGGAAACTAGAAACCCAGTTGAAGAGCGTATCATTTAACCCAAACGAAGTGAGTTTGGCAAGTAACACTTATGCCAAACTTGTCAAATGCCTTTGAGATATCTAAAGCGACTACAACTGTTTCACCGGACTTCTACTGTATTGTTCCAAATTTGGGTCACATAAGAAATCACCTGTTGAACGACTTTCTAAACCCATTTCTTTAGTTTGTTAGTTTCAAGGAAGGTGAGCAGTTGCTGATTGATGGCTTTTTCCTGATTAAACAAATGGAAGTGATGGCCAATTGGGTCCATTTGAGATCGGTCCTTTGGACTTTTTGGGAATAGGTTGAACATTTGCAACTTAATGATGAAGGGAATTCCCAGTTGAAGAAATGATTAAGATTAGAGGACGGATATTCTCGGAAATTGTATTACTTTCTAAAATTGCAGTACCTCGGTGAGGCCCTCTAAATGCGGTATTTTATTGACGAAATGAATTGGTTATAACTATGAAAACCAAATCGACGCACATCTTTTCCGTCAAAAAAGGTGTTGGTATTCATCAAAGTGCCTAATTTTGCCTGTTAAAGAAACTCAGCAACTCCATACCGTCTGTCTGACCATATGATTTTCATAATGTTTCTACGAGTTTGGTTCAAAACCAATTACAAATTTCACACGCCTCGCTGCATCACCAGGGTATAATGCTGGACAATATTCACTTTGTAAGTTTAATTTAGTTTTTAAATCTTTGACCTCGCGATTTAGAGCCAGTGTCATTTTCTAACTTTTTAAATCTGAGGAAGACACGACGCTTATTACCAGGGTTTGGGAATTAATTACCTTGTTATACGTCTTGGGTTGGGAATGTTAATACCATTCCATAGATAGATTATTAGTGAAATACGATTGCTCGAAGGTTGACTTACATGGATATCTAACGTATGGAAAGTGCAAAGAAATAAATGTCTTATGTATTCTGATTACCTTTAAAAGGTTCTATCGGTTTGCAACAATTGGATAGGTATTGAAAATGATTTATAGACAATTGTGTTCTGAAAACTTCACAATTAACGTTTTATAAACAAGAGGGTTTCGAAAAAAGATCTAAAAGATGAAAATGGTTATTATTCAGGATTTTTTGGGTTCAAACATTTTGAGATCACAATGTCAAATGTTTACACATTTCAGCAGCTTGATTAGATAAAAATTACAATATAATTTGAAAATGAAATCAATGGATATCGCAAGATGGAAACTGAGACAGGAGATAGTCAACTTTCATACTAAGGTAATCGAAGAAGTCTTGAAAGTTACTGTCATTAGGAGACCTATAAATGCAACAGTAGAATTTCACAAAATTGGGACCAGAATGTTTAAACCAAATCACGTCAAAATTTTTATTTTCTAAGGAAGAAACCCTCTTGCAACAATTCTGTCCTTGATGTAGGCACATACGCCTCTTTATATCGAAAGTTAGAGTGAAGGTGGTATTGAGGAAATTGCAAGTCGGGTGACTCGGAGCTTTCAGAGCAGACTTGTGTTTCAGATAGAAACAAAATATCAGGTTGTAATTGTGCAAGATGTTGGTGAATAGTATTAAGATTAGACCTGATACAGAGGATGTTGCAGTAGTGAATCAGAAATTTGATACTTTCGATGACCGTGGTCGCTTGGGCCTGCCTCCCGGACATCCGAATGGGGCAGGATTTTATGTCCGGAATTTATTACCCTAGAAACCACAGCCATCTTATTTTTTAATTTAGGACTTGTAATTCAATAGAAGCAGTGAGGGCGAGAAGGAAGAATAAGGATGAGAATAGATTAAGGATGAAGGAAAAGGTAACCGGTAGCCCTTACCGAGCTCAGAAAATCGGAGACTCAATATTAAGGAGCCCATGGTAGTGGTGGTACCTCCCGGCTGGCATGGAGTATACATGCCTACCACCTATGAGGAAGGGTCGTAAATGTTACCGTAAGGTGGCGTTTGACTTGATATTTGGCGCTGCTATAGTCAATGCTTGATTATCTATAATGAACTAAACCACAATAATAAATTCTACTACCATATCGCGAAAAGCTGACGTTTCTATTGTCAAATCAGCAAGTTGCTACCATCTGAACCTATCAATTAAAAAAAATACATTTCTAAAAGAGAAGAAGGTCCAGGAAGAAAACGCGAAGAAACTGTACATGCTGTTATAAAATACTAAGGCAAACAATGACAAGCAAGAAGAGCACAATAAAATTAATAAGTAAACACATACTGTGATGACTGTGAAAATAAACCAGCGTTATGTAACTGTTTTAATCTGAGGCACCAGCGATAATATTCTTAATCCTAAGATAGTTATTTTCATTTTATAAAAAATCTACAAAATAGTTATGTTTTTTAAGTTCTTTCACAAAATAAACCACTTGTTTAATTAATAAATACTTTACCGGATGTCGAAATCTAGTGCGTATTTAGTAATTAGACGCCAATCATGCTGTCTCGAGCCATTAAATATATTTCGCTCTCAAAAGTAAATACGACACGGCTAGCTTCATAACTGAAATTCTGCATAAATCATTTTTCTTATTTAGTAATTAGGCGCAGTTGTGCGCTGTTTTGCCTTATAACATAAATTATTGCAAAATTACGTTGACATACCTTATGAATAAATTAATTAGATGCCAATTATGCGCTGTTTTGCGACTTTACGATACAATTTTCCGTTCATAGAAATAAATTATTGTAAAGATTACATCTACACGGCTAACTTCATAGCCTTATGAATTAATTAATCTTTTCTTAGGCGATAGTTATTCACCGATTAATGCCGTTTTGCTAGAAGTTAAATTTTGCGTCCCTATAAAAACAATTTATTGTAAAATTAACACGGCTGACATCACCGCCGTGATGTCAGCAGGTTTCGCTAGAAACGGAACTTTAACTTCCATAACAATGATTACTACGATTATCAAAATCCACGCATTTTCATTGAAACCAATCATCAACAGCAATTCAGTGTGAATGTATGGGTTGTATTATTGGCAATTTAATTGATTCTTTTGCCACAACGTTTAAATAGTAATTCATACACCAATTTTTTATAATGATTTACCTGAGTTACTAGAAGATGTCCATCTGATGTTATCGGATGTGTTTCATACACGATGGCCTCATTTTGCACTCATCTAGCGGTCATTGAATCGAACTTTAATGCAAATATTGACGAAGGACGTTCTTGTCTTCACGTTCACGATCTAAATTATGGATTTTCATTCTGGGGCCGTTTAAAAGACATGTAATTCGTAAACTTTTTAATTGACAAACGTGCTGGTATGCAAATAGAAACAGTGTTAATTTAGTTTGCATGATTCTGACGCGTAAACATGTACTTAACGGTACACGTCCAATCCGAACTAGGCGTCAACATCTACATTGGTTAGTTCAAGCCAGCTATAGTGAAATTCGAGATAAGTGAGTAAAATGATTGAAAACAAGTCAAACACCTTACACTTACCATAAATTCACAACTTATACAACTCAGTGCGCATACAATATTAAACTTTGCTAAAATAAATCGTCTTAGGCGAGATGGTAAATTAATCCTATCTGATTGTGGAAGACAGGATTGCAACCTACTCAGTAAATTCATACACTAACTTCTCAAAGTCAAACACACTTCAAAGAAATCGTCTCAAAACTTCAGAAAATTTAGTTATCGTTATAACTTACTGAACACATTTATAAATAAAACTCCAATTCATAAAAATAAAACTTTAACTTATGTAGTTTTTAAAATGTCCTCGTATATCTATAAATTTATATTTTAACTGTTATAAAATTGAATTAAATAAATATTAATTTAGAAAATTCTAAACAAAATAAACAAACACGTTTAAAGATGAATTGTTATCTCAAAAAAATGTTGGTTTAAAAATTTGCCAATTTGAATATGTTTCAAAACTATTGTACCCATTTGCATAATTGTTTGTTATTATTTTTGTATTTCGAAAAGTCCTTAGATTATAATCGCGTATTTACATATTTATAATTATAATAAAGCAGTAACGATCTAGTAGATACGCGTTTGTACTGAGCTTATAGGTTTCATGGCCAACTATATCATCAAAATGTTAAATTAACGTAACATTCATTTTGGAGGTTAATTAAGAATAGTATATTTTGAAAAGCTGATAAGCTCTTTATATAATAAAAAATATATACAGGGTGTTCCATAAAAAAAAACCTTTGGTTTATTGCGAAGAAACTGACTTTCTTTGGGAAAAACTATACACGTCAATAAATTCTACGGAAAATTCTGTATAAAACACACTTTTCACCATTTCAATAAATTACAAGGCAATGCAGTTTACGAGGGGTGCTTAAAATGTACAAATTTTGAATTTCGCCCTGTATCTCAAATACTAATAGGACTATGACAAGTCTGTTTGTGGCATATTTCGTTTCACGAAAAAGTAGAATAGGGCCGCGAAAACCGCATCTTTCTATCTTTGTTCGCAAACTAGATACCCTACAATTTCAATCAAAATGGGGCACAGTGTACATCGTCTCATGTATTATCTACAACCCTTTTTAAATTTTTAAAAATAAAACATCATACAGTTAAAATGTGACATTGAGATCGGTCCGTGTAAATAAAATATTTGTACAAAACCCAATTTCCGTATTATTCATTCATTATCTGTTTAGATAATTACTCACATGAGGAAGTACAAATAAAAATTTCCATATTTCCTTGCTAATTATATAACAACGTAAATTTCTCCTTTAACTCAAATATAACAAATTTTTTCGGCTCCAATTCCAAAAAATTACTATAATTCCAACATTAATAAAACATTGGTGCATTGTTTATAAAAATTCCAACGGAGAAAGTATTTTCTTCTATTTTTTTGTTGTTAGTCCATTAGACTAGATTGCTATGAGTCACATGTAATAAGTCACGCATACATTATAATTATTAACTGTTGTAGGAAACCTATTTACACCTACCTATACTTTATATGAAGTTGAAGCTTATAAATAATACATGGTACATAACAAAATGAAAAATGATTTTTAACGTTAATAATGCTTACACAATAATACGATATACAAGAAAAAGCATAAACTAGCGTAATAAAGATATGTTAGCTATGTTAAAGGTAATTTATTTTTTAGGTCATACAACTTGATAATTGTATAGTTTAATTTTGCAATAATAAAATATCACGGTTATTTAGAGTTATTGTATTTTCTCTGATAGCGAAATGTTTTTTTGGCCATGTACCAAATTATTACTATTTACTTAAGAGAATCGCTAATTTAACAATGTTCCTACGTCATTTCAAATGTCATATTAATTACCGTTCCCTATAACCATCACGATTATGTCCCATTACTGATTTTAATACAGTACCAATAAAATCAAATGAGTTTTAAAACGAAATTCTTTATTTGAATAACTTTATTAAGCCAAAATTAACAAATTACAAATTAATCTGATAATTACAAAGTAAACTTTGAAAGAGCAAATTGAGGTTATCTACTTCATTTTAATCTAACCATAATTCGTTTGTGACGTATTGGTGTTAATTTTTATATCCGGGGAGTAATAATGAAAAGATTCCGAATTTTAGAATTAATCATTGTTTATAATAGTGGTATTAATCGGGATTAATCACGCCAGTAATAAGTTAAAGGGCTTGTCCAACATTCTTTCATGTTCTTGTTTTACGTTTGACCTTAATGTGTACTAAAATATGTTAGGGGTGGTTTAAATGATTGATACATATGGGTCATCTTAATGACTGAAGGTATAATATAAAAAGGAACATTAATTTTCACCAATATATGTACAGAGCGTGACCTTATATAGGAAGACCTATTTTAATAGTATTCACAACATTCTTTTTTTTTATACCACACATGATTTAATCAATCTCCTCGTTAATTACAGGTACTCTAAGTACTATTACCTACGTGGTATTTGTATGACGCGAAAATTTTATTTGAAGTGATAATTTTTTAGTGGTTTGCGAAATTACAATTATTTACAGTTTTATTTAATTAAAATTTGAAAAATTATGTTAGTATTTGCTAGATTTCGTTATATTGATTTGAAAGATTAATGGTTTCGCATAAAAGGCCGCAGTTAGATTTGAAATAAAAATATTAACGTACTGACAAATGTTTTGCTTTTATAGCGCGACGTTTCGGAAAAGAACTCTGCTTTCATCATCAGGCTTAGTC
Source organism: Vesta saturnalis (assembly GCA_036346205.1). Lineage (NCBI taxonomy): Eukaryota > Metazoa > Arthropoda > Insecta > Coleoptera > Lampyridae > Vesta > Vesta saturnalis. Next base: position 2,358,310 of record JARFJB010001166.1, read on the forward strand.
CCGAGAAGGGCTACTTTCCCACTTGAATCGAATTTACATATAATGATTTTTTCCTAAGCACTTGACTCTGAAATTCGGAGTTTGGTACCTTTCACTTACAAGTCTGGCACCTTTACCGCTGAGCCACTGAGTAATCCAATGTATACAGGGTGGCCCACTTAAGCGGGATTGCTTCATAACTCCCTTACTATTACAAATACGAAAAAATGTCTTACATAAAAGTTGTCCACAGTCATAAACTACAAGTTTTAAAATTATTTTCAGAAATAGCGGACTTCCGATTATACCGGAAACTCATGCCAACTTAGTTATTTTAAATAGAATAATCTATATATTATTACATTTTTGAGTTCCTCGTTGAATTTAAAGGTCACTAGTAGTACCCGGACACCTTGGCCGCCATCTTGGATTTTGACGCCACAAGACCGCCCACGTGGGGGACCGGTTTTTCCACCCTTATTTTTACTCGCTTACGTGTAGGACGTGTTTTTTCACCCCTATTTTTGCACATCCACATGTGAGACCATATTTTCCACCCTTATTTTTACACGCTTACGTGTAGGACGTGTATTTTCACCCCTATTTTTGCACATCCACGTGTGAGACCGCATTTTCAACCCTTATTTTTATATACCCTCGTGTGAGACCGTATCCTTTCTTTGGGAGGCCCTTTTAACCCTAATTATTTTTACCCGCTTACGTATATGACGTGTATTTTCACCCTATTTTTACACACCCACGTGTGAGACCGTGTTTTCAACCCTAATTATTTTTACTCGCTTACATGAAGGACCGTATTACCTTATTTTTATTATTTCTTTTGGGGTTAAACCTTATGGCTGTATTAAGGACCTTTGACAGCTAGGACTTTTGCTAACGCGAGCAGGTGGGGCTGGTCTTGGCTTAGAACTGTATTTAGGGTTGGAGCTTAGTGGGGTTGGTCTAGGTTAATCTTAGGGTTATTTGGTGGTATTAAGGACCTTCTGGCTATATTAAGAACAGTGCCCCTGGAGGTTAGGCAAATGCACACGCATACAATGTTGGAAATTGCATAATTAATAAGATATTATTATTAAAATTATCGACCCTATTGCTTTAAAATGGCCACATGCTACAGGATGATCTTTTACCTAAAACGTTGTATTTCTAATAAGGAGGTTCTTGTGCGACACGTGTAGGGCTTCGCAACTTGTTCTCAGGCCTTCGCCCCCTGGACACTTTGAGTAAAAATTGATTTTAGTGCTATCTAGCGGCGTAAAGGCTAATGAACATTTTCTATAACAGAAGCTGATAATGCACACTCTCTCTTACTCTATCTTGTTTCTTCTTCCCCTCTTTCTCTCACACACACACACACACACACACACACACACACACACACACACACACACACACACACAGACACACACACATCACAACACGCACGCACGCACGACAATCACGAGAGAGAGACAACACGCTAAAGCGAAAACTTTAAACTTCAAACATGAATCAAGACGGTGGAGCACCGCTAGAAAACCGAAGGAAAGCTTAACGTTTTGAAAATATATTATTATTATTATTATTATAAAAACAATACATCATTATTATTTAATAATGCTTTATCGGTTTTCTTCTTCTTCTTGAACCGTGAGTCGACCTCTCATCATCATCATCATGATTTTGAGATTTGCCCTTCCTACCTCATCGCTCTTCTTTTCTTCTGTGAACTATCATCTTGGATGTGAGATACACCCAGCTCAACCACGTCATCGCTTTCATCATTATCTTGAACGGTTATGTTGTAATAGTTTATTAACAAGTCAGTAAAATCTCTAATGTCCGCTGATGCTGGCTCATAAACAGGAGAATACATTATAGTAAGGCTCACTCGATGACAGTTACACTTTAAAGGGCGAAACACAGAATCGAGAATACTTGAATTGTCATACGTCAGTTGAATCGGATCTCAGATGTCTGACCATAAAAAGCTTTAATATACACGTGATGGTTATAAACTACATAAATGCCATTCTATATGGTCGAGGTATTTCCCAAGACAAGAATCTGTCTAGAGGAAATACTGCCATAGAGCTTTAGATTATAAACAGCATTTAGTGTTAGTAATACTAGACATCGAATTCATTTTAAATTGACAGCGTTCACAAGACAAGAACGTTCTGCGTCTTAGGAGGAAATACCTCGACCATAAAAAGAGGCGTTTAGATTTTATAAACATGCCCAGGCTATGTTAGATGTGGTTAGGTCAATACTCAGACATCCTGAAGATGTCCGATTCTAACATTGAGAGATGCGACAGACAGGCTAGCTACGTTTGGCGTCTAGGAGAATACGACCATAAGAGGCGTTTAGATTATAAACATGGCATGTTGTGGTAGGTAAATACTTCAGAACCAAGTCCGATTTAAAATTGAAAGTGCCGATTAGATTTGTATAAATACATAAGGGCGTTATTGTATACTAGAGTGTGGTTAGGTCAATACTTCAGACATCTGAGATGTCCGATTCTACAACATTGACGAGACGTTGCGCACAAGACCCAAGGCTAGCGTTCTTGCTGTTTAGGATGATACTGACCTATAAATGAGTTCTCAGATTTATAGCCAGCAGCGTGAGTTAGATTGTTAGTAAACTTCAGACATCCTAGATGTGATTAGAACATGACGAGCGGTTTCAAGTCACAGACGAGAAAGGTATGGTCGTACAATCTAGGAGAAATGATGGTCGACCAGTAAAAGAAACCGATAAGCTGTTTAATAAGTGTATTGTTATATATATAATAATAATATTTCAAACGTTGCTTTCCTCGGTTTTGTTAATAAACCTGTTTTTAGCGTGTCACCGTCTATGATTCATGTTGAAGTTACGTTTCGCTTTAGCGTGTTCTCTCGCGCACAGACGCAAGTGGTAGTGTTGCATACGTGCGTCGTAGTCGAGGAGTACGTACGCAGTGTAAAACTGAGTGCGTAGTTGATCGTAAACATGCAGCGTGCTGTACGAGTTGTAGTACGTTTTTAGCGGTCTATATATCGTTCAGTACATCTCGTGCAGCAGATGTCGATTCGTACCTGAGTGTAACGTCCTATTGTGTTCGACAGTAGCAAGGTAGCTGTACTGTAGTTGATCATCGTGTGTTCGCTATCCTTGTGTAAAGTAGCTATTAACTGTCACTGGAGTTATGTTTAATTAGCTTTTTTTGACAGATGTATTTATTTATGATAAGATCAGACTTGCATGTAAAGTAATATAGAGGTGAAACTAACTAGCTAATGTGTTTTGCTGCTAGACGTATCACAGTATTGAAGATTCTGTTTATGTATTAGAAAAACGTGCTACAGCCTCGAAACAGAGTGCAGATAAAATTGAAGAAAGTGAATACGGTACAACTTCGGCGAGCAGACTTAAAGGTTTTTAAGTGTACAGCATTCCCAGAGCGGCGTTGAAATCATTTAATTTAGAGCTAACCTCGTGTCCATGTAATAATGTCTGATAAACTATTAGGGTTATTAGCTTGCTTTATAGGTTACAATATAATCGTTCAAGGTGCAGGTGATGAGGAGATTGTATCTCAAAATCTCGTTTGATCTCGTGAGATGTGTATAGCTTTTCTTAAAAATACCTGGAGGCTGTCTCATTCAAAAATCTCATGCAAAAAAAAACATCAATAATCGTTAGCAATGTAGCTGTATCCGTTATTATGCTTACTTAATGCATCACTAGTATAGCTTTTTTGATATCGAGAGAAGAAGCAAGATTTCGAACGGTTGTAGTATTTCCAGAGCTCTATCGAAATCAATTAAATTTAAGAATAATCCCATCTCTATGTAATAATAGACGTAGTATCAAGTTACATATTTTAAGTATTTAATATGTAATCACTGTATAATGAGTTTTATTATTATGATGCAACATTAGTGGTATTAGACGTTTTAAAATATTTGTGTTTTTGAATGTAAATTTTTGTAAGTACAACATAATTATTAAATACGAATTCAGGTTTTTCTGTATTACTTTCTAAATAGTTAATGTCCGGTATGTAATCGAGTATTTTATATTCAGCCATTCACAAGCGTGTTTTAGTGAGGTACGTTGTATAAAAAATTCAGTTTAGCATATGACAGCGTTTAAGGAAAAACTTCTAAAGGTGAGCGTATTATTTTTAATTTATGTTTTTTTACCTGATATTGCTAACAAAACTGCCGATAAAGATTTTTAAAATGTATTATCATGCTTATAGGATAACGTCATAAGATACGCTCTACAAAAATAGTAAGTACGCATTCGTGGATTAAACTTTAGTTTTGTATAAATACATAAAACCTTTTGTTTTTCCGTTAATCAACCTGATATTCTTAAAACATGTTAATTTTAATTTAACTCTTTATTAAGAATTATTACTTTAGTTTACGTTTAATACAGTTAGTAATAGTGTGATGTAATAACATCTCAGTGAGTCAAGTGGTGGCTTGATCTCTTAAAAGCCATCATTAGGGAATTTTTTATTACGCAATTAATTAAATTAATATATTTCAACTAATCTTTCAAAACTCTAATTATTGAATGATGGTTACTCTTTTGTTATATATTTTGAAAAGGGAAAACAAGAAGATAAGTGTATCAGTCGTTTAGAAAATGTTCATAGTCTTTACGCCTAACTTCTACCAAAGGGGCAACTAAAATAAGAACGTTCAGCACAGTAAAAATACATATTAGGGTCATTTAAACTTTAATAGAAGGTCCAACATTGTAGGTGGCACTCGGACTCTACCAAAGCTATCACACCTAAGATTAACCCTAGACCAACCCCACCCTAAGCTCCAACCCTAAATACAGTTCTAAGCCAAGACCAGCCCCCCACCCCAGTCCTCACGTTAGCAAAAGTCCTAGCTGTCAAAAGGTCCTTAATACAGCCATAAGGTTTAACCCCCAAAAGAAACCATAAAAATAAGGTAATACGGTCCTTCACGTAAGCGAGTAAAAATAATTAGGGTTGAAAACACGGTCTCACACGTGGGTGTGTAAAAAATAGGGGTGAAAATACACGTCATATACGTAAGCGGGTAAAAAATAATTAGGGTTAAAAAGGGCCTCCGAAAAGAAAGGATACGGTCTCACACGAGGGTATATAAAAATAAGGGTTGAAAATGCGGTCTCACACGTGGATGTGCAAAAATAGGGGTGAAAATACACGTCCTACACGTAAGCGTGTAAAAATAAGGGTGGAAAAACCGGCCCCCCACGTGGGCATATAAAAAAGTGAAAGTAGGCGGGGCTTGTGACGTAAAAAAGGAGGGGTGGGGATGGTGCCTCCTTTCTACTGTCACTTTAATAACCACACTATGGGTCTACGTCGCATTACTTCTGAGTTATTTGACATTTTGCAGAAAAAATTACGTTTGCAGTGCCTCTGAAAACTTTCAATATCTCGAAAACTGATACAGGTAGAGGGATGTGGCTTTTTTTACTTCCGAAAAGGGTGCCGCATCATTCTCATTCATTGCCAAATATCTTGCTTTTAGAATTCAATAATTTCCATCGCTTCGAAAATAACTTTTTTCAAATATGGATAACTTGATTTTTTTAAATGGTACCACCTATATTTTCTTACATCAGCTGATAGGAAATTAAATTTCCTTTCCATTGATGTAACATTATCAATATTTTGGAGTGATAGTTTTCGAGATATTCACATTTTTATCTAATTTCAGTTTTCATTGCGCATTGTCGCGGTGCTTTGGAAAACGTTTGTCAATTGTTTTAAACAACTGATAAGAAACGTCAGTTTCTCGAGCTTCTGTTGTGCTTTGCTGTCTTGTGTATCAGTTTAAGTGTTTCTACAAGACGTTTCCATTAAAATGTTGTTGTCCGACGCAGAGGTGATCGACATGACTTTCATTCTTAGAGAATGCCAAAGAAATTCGTTATTGGCATCAAGGATTTATGCGGTACAGTATCCTGAACGAAGATTTCCCCGAGAAACAGCCTTTCAAAGTGTTATAACGTCTTGCTTTTAGAAATCAATCATTTCTATCGCTCCGAAAATAACTTTTTCAGACATGGATAACTTGATTTTTTAATGCACACGAAATAACAATAAATACTCAAGAATTAAGAACACAAAACTGAAAAGAAATAAAAGAATAAGGATTGTACAAGTAATACAAAATAATTACTTGAGGGTACACAAAAAAGAGAAGAAATGCACAAGAAGTACACAATAAATACATAAGGAATGATCAATAAATACATAAGGACAATTACTTAACGATTACAGAAGAAATACAAAAGGAATGCACAAGAAATACATAATATTACTCAAGGATTACGCAAGAAATCCACAACAATTACAAAGATTCAAGAATGACAAGAATAACGCAGGAATGACAAACAAATCACACAAGTACTACTGATAACACACCTTTTCCAGATCTCAATGCTGCAGCACTATATACCCGTAGAAATGGGCACAGGCTTCTGTTTTGATGTTCATAATAAATGTTCAAAATGTCCCCGTTTTGCGGAAATGTCCAGAATGTCAGGTGTAACATCTCGAACGCCAGAGTAATTCTGTTCTGCATGTCTTCAGCCGTAGTTGCAGCAGTATGGTATACTTTATTTTTACAAAACCCCACAAAAATAATCCAGCTTGGTCAAATCTGAGATCGCGGTGACCAAGGTACCGGTCCTCCTCCACCAATCCATCGATTTGGAAACTTTCGTCTAAAATTAGGCGAACTCGTCTAACGTTTGAGGGAGCCCGCTATGCTGCATCCACATATTTTGAAGTCTCCCCAGCGGAACGTCAAATAACTATTATCCAGGTCATTTTAAAGGAATTGGGCATACATTTCAGATAAATGGCCAATAATATTGTTTCCAAAATGCCCCAAACATTTAGAGACCAACGATGCTGAGAATTTGTTGTCCTGAAGTGATGTGGATTTTTGTTCATAATAATGAAAATTATGTCGATTTACGTGCCCATTTCAATGTCGATCATCGGAGAACAGAATTCTTAACCATCTACTTATCAAGCCCATGACAAAACACAAGTCTTCTTAAATCCACCTGTAACTCTAGATGCAGATGCTGAAAGGGATGGTACTTATGCCGACGTAAAATTCTTTGTACCGATGTCTTACTGATGTTAGTTGCACTGCTAGTATCCCTCGAACTTACTTTGAGGATTTTCCTGAACAGAACCCAATACTAAAATTCATTTTCTTCAGTGGTTATCCTGTTGACACGTTCCCTCGTTTGATACTGCAGCGTCCGGTGTTTGTAAAACGTTGCAAAACTTTTAAAGGCTGTTTCTCGGGAAGTCTTCGTTCAGGATACCGTACCGCATAAATCCTTGACGCCAATAACGCATTTCTTTGGCATTCTCCAAGAATGAAAGTCATGTCGATCAACTTGCGTCGGAAACAACATTTTAATGGAAATGTCTTGAGAAATACTTAAACTGATACACAAGACAGCAAAGCACAACAGAAGTTCGTGAACTGACGTTTCTTGTCAGTTGTTTAAAACAATTGACAAACGTTTTCCAAAGCACCCGGCAATGCGCAATAAAAACTGAAATTAGATAAAATGTGAATATCTCGAAAACTATCACCCAAAATATCGATAATGTTACATCAATGGAAAGGAAATTTAATTTCCTATCCGCTGATGTAAGAAAATTTGGTGGTTCATTTAAAAAATCAAGTTATCCATATTTGAAAAAGTTATTTTCGAGCGATAGAAATTATTGAATTCTAAAACAAGATTTTTGGCAATGAATGAGAATGATGCGGTACCTTTTCGGAAGTAAAAACGAAGCCACATCTCTACCTGTATCCGTCTTCGAGATATTGAAAGTTTTCGGAGGCACTGCAAACGTCATTTTTTCTACAAATGTCAATATAACTCAGAAGCAATGCGACGTAGACCCATAGTATGGTTATTAAAGTGACCTTTAAATTCAACGAGGAATTCAAAATGTAATAATATATAGGTTGTTCTATTTAAAATAACAAGTTGGCATGAGTTTCCGATATAACCGGAAGTCCGCCATTTTTGAAAATAATTTTAAAACATGTAGTTTATGACTGTGGACAACTTTTATATAAGACATTTTTTTTCGTATTTGTAATAGTAAGGGAGTTATGGAGCAATCCCGCTTAAGTGGGCCACCCTGTATATGTTTTATATACATTTCGTGGTTGCGCAGTGGTTTATTGCGCATGTTGCGCCGTAACCTATTATGCAGGTGTACTGCGCCTAAGCTTTCGCACATTATTGGGATCCATATGGGTTTCATTTCTACACTAGCTTGGCATATCGGATATTCTGCTAGTGCGATGTATGCGCTTCTTTGAGTTTTCAGCGAGTTGCATTCTCCTCCTCTGCCACTATCTGTATGTTGTCCTATTGGATGTGGTGGTCTTCGTTCCAGACATGTTCGACGATTCCTGATCTGGCTGTTTCCCCTTTGCGAATGTTGTCCTCATGTTGCTGAGTTCTCACTCTGAGTGGTCTACTACTCTCTCCTATGTATCCTCTGCCGCATTCGCATGGTAGGATGTATACATAATTCTGGGTATCTGGTGTTCGTTGTGTGGTTTGGCTTTGGTTAGCATTCCCCTGAGCGCTCTTGTCGATTTGAACGCAATGCGTATCTTTCATGCAACAGACTTAATATACATTAGGACAACATCCACAGTTTAATTTAACATTTTTCAAATTCGAGTTTTCTGCAAATTTTCGTCTGGACAACCAGATTCAATTTTTAATCTGGGCCACATAAATACCAATAGTCTCCATAAACAAAGACACATATTTGAACTGAATTTTATTGAATATACAATAAACAAATTTTTGAAGAACTAAAACACTAATATACTTGCGTTAAAAAACCTTATCAAAATCAAAGTAATTGTTAATATGGTAACTTGCAAACCAGTTTTACATAGTGGCATGTTACATATTTGGCACATGGTAGTACGTTTCTACTTTTGTGTTACACTACTTGGCATCATGCGACGTAGTATTTTCCTTCAACGGTTTAGATGGTCCCCAACATTTAGTAATAGCTGAAATTGATCGAGTACAATAAACATTTTCAACCATGGAATTGTTCTTCAACCAAATCTGAATGAAAACTTATAAATAGTTTTTCTTGTATATTGTTTTATTGTGTAATATGGAAGCATTTACAATGGCAGTCATCAAGAGTTTGTAGAAGACTTTTCACCACCATTTCGTCGACTTTCTATCAAAGTCGTACAGAGTTGTAAGCATATCGGAGAGATCTACTCCCCCCAAGTGGTTGTTATATAAAGCAATCGCTTCTGGGCAGTTAATAACTTTCTTCTCTCCATTTTTCATTTTCCTATAAACATCTTTTGTTTCTTTACCGTGATAGTTGCTCAATACAAGAATTTCTTTCGTGTCTTTCCACAAGTAGGCAGTTGTGCCGTACATATTTTCCATAGCATTGTGTTCGCCTCTCTCCATGCTTCCTTTAAATTTTGGAACATTTTTTCGGTTTCGCATGCACGTACCAACTGCAGCAAATGCCAAATTATTAATAAGTTTCAGCGATGTAAAAAATCTGTCAGAACAAATGGAAGTCTATCAGTTTATGAACTACTCGTTCGCCTAAAGTATTGCTAACGTTTGCCTCAAGCTCTTTACTCGAATGAATGTCCATATTATAAACATGTCCAGTTTTTGAGTCACATATTTCTCAAATTGTTAAGCTTCTTTTCATAGGCTTGAGCGGCAAATTATGTTTGAGGCTTGATCTTCCTGTGAATTTTGCCATTCACTCGTCGATGCTGTGGTTAGAACTTGGGCTCATGGCTGCTTGGAATATTTTCTTCAAAGAGCGGACAACATCGTCCACATAATAGGTTTTCGAGCAATCAGTGGGTTTTTGTGGGTCTGTATAATACATTTTAGAACGTAATAACTTGCAGCGATCTCTAGATATGGCACTTTTGCTTGACCAATAATCGGAAAATTGCGGTAAACGATTATAGCATATTATAAGTATGCAACCTAATACAATCATGATTTCATAGGCATTTGTAGACGGAATTTTCTTTTTCTTCATATCTTCTTCCATTACTAGTCGGATATTCGTTTTGAGCAACTTCTGTGAATGTTGGCTAAAACTACTGGAGCTTTGAAAGCTGGAATCTGCTTTCTAGGTCTGAAATTGTTCATCGTATCCAAATTATTCCATAAAATGACTTGGTTGGGTGGTGAATATCCCTGGTTGTCTCGTCGCTTGATTCGCCTTCATAGGGGGAGTTTCCTGCACTTTCCGAAAGAGATCGGATTTTTCTTTTTGCTCTTCTTTTTTCATCTTCGTTTGCACTCATATCGCTGTATTCACTGTTAGATCGGATTTTTCTTTTTCCTCTCCCTTTTTCATATTCGCTTGCACTCAAGTGGCTATCACTGCTAGGTACAAAATCCTGATCGTCGTAATCGTCGCTATCATGAGACGCGTCTTCAATGTGAGATCAATTTTCAGTCAGTTCAAGTAGCTCTTTTTTAGAAAGACGTTTACTCATTCTAGTACAAAACAAGTATTAATTTCACTTAGGACTAATGGGAGGTATGAGACCATTACAAAAGACTAGTGGGACATATATCCCAGGTCCGTTCCTGAACTAATAATTATTGATAACAAAGTTGTACGGAAAATGAATGCAGCCCATCTAACATAATTAATTTTACTTACCTTTTAGTCGAACAATTCCCACTAATACTCAACAAATTACACGAAAAACACAATATTATAGGTGAGGTGAACAACCGCTTGAGAATAAACACAAACTAAATACTATAGAATAGTCGAAAATGCTCGAGTATAACATAAATGACGGATGCGACACGATCTAATGATAAATTAACACTTTTCAAAACCAACAGAATTTTTTGAAAGTCCACTGGGACGTATATGTCCCGGTAGTATTGAAAGGGTTAAGTTTTTTAGTAATATTCTCTTTTCTTTTCAGGTGCTCTTGTTTTGAGCATATGGTTTCAACATATCTTGAAATTCATTTTATAGAAACTCAAGATAACGCTGGCCTGTTAAATTTTCGTCGTAAATGAAAAGTTCAAGGATTCGCGATCCAATAATTCTGCACTAACATTGAATCCAAATTTTCTTTGACGCCGTCTTTCACGAAGTATCCTAGGATTTTCCTGCATCTACAAATATTCATGGCGCTTATTGGGCATACCTCAGTAAATTTGGTTTCATCAGTCCACAACATTTCATTTTGAAACCCTGGATCCTGTTGAATCGTATTAATTATACCAGTTACAAAACGCAATTCTTGCAACTTGGTCTTCTGTCCTACTGATAGGTGATATACGTGAAATTTGTGTTTCTTCAAAACTCTCATGACTGTGGTTTGCGACACACCAACTTCAGCTAAAATTTGGTGGGTCGAAGTAAAAGGATTCTTATTAACGCAGGTCAATACATTTATTTGGATATCCTCGTTAATGATGTTTTCATCCTCCTTTGGTTTCGAAAAGGAACCAAACTGCCTCAGATTTCTGTATAAATTGTTGAACGTCGGTAGAGATGGTTGACGCCGATTGTCATACAATTTTTGGTACCGTTCGGCATCAAAAACACCATTTTTATTACATACTATAAAACATTCCAACATATTAAGTTTGTCTCGTTTAGAAAACATCTTTAATTTAATTTATGAAGTTACAAAACTGCCAAATTTCAACTAAAACAAAGAGCACCAGTATCTTGCTTTTTTTTTCATGGCACTCTCAATAATACGAAAAATGGGCTTTTGAAAAAAATGGTTTTGTAATAAATGGAAAGATACGTTTTATAACAAAACTATTTTTAGTTTTTTTCGCTCTAATTAAAAAGTTATATTAAATTAAACATACATTTTTGAACCCAGTACCGGAAACACGCCGAAAGTTCCCATACAAACCAGAGGGCGTGTGACGTCACAATGTTTATTTTTACTCATCCTAGCATACAGCTGATATATACAGTGTTTTGACTTTTAATCGCTTAAATCTTGTTATTATCGTCAATATATTGATAAATATATCAAAAATGGCAAACCTTAAAGGTTATCCTGCTTTTATAATAATATAGTGATTAATAATTATTTATGTAAACGTACAAATTGAATAAATAGAATTCGATTAAATAATAGATTTGTACACGGTTATTGAATGGTTTGGGTTTAACTTATGTACTATACGAAATTGAAATTTGAAAAGTATATATAATGGTGATTCTACCCTTGTTATAATGTCACTTAAATAATTCTCATGATTTGATGTTTTTTTAGCTGAAAGAAGACATGGAGAATTATATTTACTATATTACAATGGGAAATAGAGCAAAAATTAAAGTTGATGTAGTACCGCACAAGTTTAGTTGTCAACCTAACCGTAAACTTTATCACACATGACTAAACAAAAGTAGCTATTATAAATAATTTTTTTGCACTAAACGTCGGATATTTTTGATCAACTTACATGTAGAAGCCGTTGACAATGTACTATTGAGAATTAATTTAACATTGTGACGTCACAAACATGCCGACCAATCGTGGCGCGTTTGTAGTCGCGTGATTCTTCTTAAAATTGTATCAATTTTAAATTTTTTATAAGTAAAAAAAAATTTTTTTTAAGAGTTTTATATATATTATATATTAATATAATTTATGGTAAAGTTTGAAAATACTTAAAAAACAATGGATAAATTTTTCTTTCAAAAACCCAATTCCTGTGTCGCGTTTATCCATCAAAGTAAATGTAGCAAACATATCGTTATAAAGTGATGCATTAAAATTTTTATTCGTGTCATTTTATTGTATTCCTAATAGTAACGATTCTATAACATTTACAAGAAAAATCACTAAACTTGTTTTCGCTCATCAAAGTTTGACATGAAAAAACACTGTATTTAAAAACTGCTAAAAACCATAATAATTCATTTTTTCCATGGCGTAAATCAATAATAAAATCGTTATAGCTTTGTTATTTTTAAAAATAAATACATCATGTCTGATATCGTTACAAAGCTTAAAAAAACGCGCATCTGATAAAGGCACAACCTGCTATACCTTCAATTTAAAAAAATAAAAGTTTATATCATAACTTTGGAATAACAAGAGAAAGAACAACAGTGGCGACGCCAGTAAATAAAGCATAAATAACACTACCATTTTTTCCTCTACATTTTTTTCGCAAATCGATAACAGAGTTATTTAGAATTAAATAAAATGCAAAATTTTAGTTTTTTTTTTAAATATCTAGTAAGCCATGTACTTTTTCCAACTGAAAGTGTCGTTAATTTAGGTTCATAAAACTACAATTCTTTCCCACTTAACTGAATCTCTATCTCTTGTAGTTTGTAACAACCCATTTTGAATTGTACAATTTACGTTCTTCGTTCATTTAGTTGTAAATATAAGAAAAAAAAGTGTTTAATTATTAATGAATTAAGAGTATGTGGTAGGTAACTTAATTTGCATTTTGGTGTAACTTAAGTGCATATCTTCTTAGGGGTTTATATTCCATATATTTGACTTTTTTGTGCACATTTTTTTGAGCACCGCTATATCGCCTGACATCTAAGCGTCCTTTTCTCCATTTTCTTGATGTATTCTGTGTATACAAGAAGCCATTTTTGGGTTTCCACCTAAATTTTGTGAAAAGTGCCATTGATTTTATGGTAAGGTACATTTAACTCGCATTATATTAAAATTTAAAACATTTGCTTTTTGCAGGCACTTTTACTTTTACCACTTTTACACTTTTACTACTTTTAATACTTTTACTTTTGGCATTATTTATGCTTATGATTACAATTTTGCAAGTAATTCAGATCTAAATTTAGATCACATTTTTTATTTGAACTTTCGAGAGAATGCAATAAACATTGGATTATTCAAAATTTCATGAAGATAAATTTATAAGAAGTAAGATTCAACTTTGGTATAGTTTACAACGTACAGCATTGTTATTACGATATATTGCGCAATATTGGTGCAAGGATTACATCACCTTTGGTTTACATTTCCGTATTTGTTTAGATATGTTATTAAAAACTTTTGTACAAAAAATTTTCGAACAGGTACTTATATCCATAATTTAGTAATTCTAGGCTATTACAATTGGTTTTTAAGATATATTTTATATAATTCTAAATTTAAATATTTAATAAACATAGTTTGTATATCATTATAAGTTTTTGTTATGAACGAATAAGTTCAAAATAATAATAATAAAAAATTATTATTAATTTTATTAAATACATAAATAAAAAGTTTACCTTGAGTAGGATTTAAACCCACGACCTGTACTTTGCTAGAGCAAAGCAACTTGACAAATATTAAATTATTATAAGTTTTTGTTATGAACGAATAAGTTCAAAGGTAAATATGTAATTAAAAATTATTATTAATTTTATTAAATTACCTCGAGTAGGATTTGAACCTACGATCTTTACTTTGCTAGAGTACCGCGCTAACCAGGTCGTAGGTTCAAATCCTACTAGAGGTAAACTTTTTATTTATGTATTTAATAAAATTAATAATAATTTTTAATAGTTTGTATATCGTTTATTTTGACATTTTGGTCAATTTTTTTATTGTATACTCGGTTTAGTTATTCCGAGCATAATCAAAAAATAACTTGGCGTCCGAGATAATTTTTATTATTGTTACATTGCAGTTACTATATTGATGTTAAGTGGAAATAACCAAGCATAAATTTGTGATAATTAAGCATATCAAAAGATTGAACCGGCCTACTTTAATCCACCGACTGGGACAACGGAATTATCTTTATTGAGTGTTTTGGATCTCTGGTTAGTTTAACGATTTGTTTTGAGAACATTTTTACACCTATTTATTTATTATTAAATACATTAAACGTGGCACCATTAAAACACTTATTATAAGTTTCCGTGATGCCAAAGCTTGAAATGAAAAAAAAACTCACCCTGTATATCCAGATTTTACACATTTGATGTACACATACGATTAGTTTGTGGGACAATTTCAATGGAATATTTACATTTATAAACCAGTTCTGCGTTTTAATAAATGCGTTTGATAAGGATTATAACTGCGAAATATACATTATAATTGTAATAAACGGAAAATGCTAGTTTTGAAAATAAGAAATTTTCTCTACATTTGGTAATAAAAAATAAAGTTATAACTCTTGAACTCTAGAAGTGTTTAATTCATGACTCTACAACTTGAGCAAGAGTTGTAAAGTTTTATTCATTATTATAATTAGAGTTTAATAAAATTTATCATCCAAGATGGTGGAGAGATAAATGTAAATGTATAAAATGCAGTATTTAAGATGATGATTCTTATCTAGAGAACGTATTGATTTCTGCTCTATGTGGGCGAAAAATTGAAACTCGGTAATATCAAAAAGCTTTAAAGCATTCCGCATAAATACTGGATGACGAATCTATTAAAAAAGGTTTAGTTTACGAGCAATATAGCTTTATTATGTGAATATAAAGTACATGCTGTGATCAAATAAAACAGCCAATAAAGAGGTTACGTTATTTATTTAATTGTAACCGATATTTTTGCAATCCTTAACGTTAAATAATAATCATAAGGATTCCAAAAATTATGGTTTAACTAACTAAGGCCAACTGAACAATATGCAACGTTCGAGTCTAGGTCTTAATGTACTAACTTCGAAATGATCCTCTAAGGGACCTTGGGACCTTGTAACGTGTTAAATCGAGTTAACACTATCTTTTCAATCCTCTTTTCTACTTTGTGGGTATCGTTGTGAATTTACTTTATATATCTTAAAACGGAGTTAATCGGGACATGATGGTGATCGGGACGATAGTCTCACAATTTTGAATTTGGTGCTCAGTATTTTTAATTTGTCTATGGGAACCTTGTCGATGACAAAGGTGATAGTGGGAAAGGTGATTTATAGTTGGGTTGACGAGTTAAGAAGGTGTGTACATTTTTAAAAACAGTTGAATTTGAGGTAGTTTTTTATAAATATTTCTTGATTATAAACCTTCTATTGGAGCAAATATTTATATATAACATTTATAGTATTTAGCATTCAAAATGGATGGTCGTTAGTGTTTGTTATTGATATTCGAAATTAGTAAGTATCAAA
This sequence comes from Vesta saturnalis, assembly GCA_036346205.1. Taxonomy (NCBI): domain Eukaryota; kingdom Metazoa; phylum Arthropoda; class Insecta; order Coleoptera; family Lampyridae; genus Vesta; species Vesta saturnalis. The sequence continues at coordinate 2,374,477 of JARFJB010001166.1, forward strand.
AAATTTGTTGTACGGACAAAAATACAATTTTGCGGGCCATTTGGGGGTGAATTGGGACAAGTGACGGGGAATCGGGACACGAGGGTGAATTGGGATAGGAAACAGAATAATCTCTATTTATTGTGAAACTATCTATTACATTTTCAACAGTTGATAAATGTATTTTTTTCTAGATTTATCTACCAAGCAGTCACAAAAATAGTGCGTTCTTACATGTAGGTAGCGTACCGCGAAAACTTTATTATTGCAACAAACATTTTTTAAATCGAAATTGTTACCGCGATAGGAAAGTTAGTTAATGGGGTTTAACATATTTTATTAAATATTAAGTCGTTATTTGAGCATGGTTTTCGGGATATTTTATTTTTGTAACTAATATTTGGCTAAGGGTTTAGAAACATATGTTTGAGGTTTGACTGTCAAGTGTATGCTTAAAAGCTGCTTTACGGAAGGGGCGTAACGAATCACTGGAAATTCTTATGCGCACATTGTTGATGTAAAAATGTCACTAGTAAGTAATTAATTACGTCGGTACACACTACAATCACAGACGTCTTTGTTTGGTACGTTGAAACTTGAGGCCTAAATGTAGCGCTTGTTACGGACGAATGCATTAAGATGTCGTGCAATAATTAATATGAAACTGTTCCAACACATTTTTTTGTTTTTTATTACTTTTGAAAAATGGGGATTGATTGCGGGAGTAAATGTAGTTATTTTGAAATCGGGGGAAAAGGTAGTTAGAGGTACAGTGTCGATGGAGTCAGATCGATAGGGTTAATTAAATACCTTCATTGTAAACAGTTTGTCTTTAAAATAATTCTTACGTGTACATTTTCTTTTGAATTAGACAACACTAATTTGTCTTTTCTTTCGGGTGTTAGTTTTAATGTGTTTTTCAAATATTAATCTATAAAGAACAGTCCACCTTTTTGAAGTTAAACCGCTTTATGAATTTGGGTTTACGATTAATATACATACAGACTAAGCATTTGATTTCTCCCTAATCCGTTCTAACTACGATTTTATCGTTATACTTGCAGCTGTACTCTGCGGGTATCTTAATGTAATTTAGTTGTGCTTTTATTTTAGCGCAGCTAGGGGTAAATTGCATTTATCTATTTTGGCTGAGCTCCGGTGGTTCTTATAAAGTTACCTCTGCCCTATGGGGCATATAAAACTCTTACAAAATTTTAAATCAAAATTAAGAGGAAAAATACAGGATAAAAAATGAAAGTGCAGTAGAAAAATTTAACCATAAATCTACTAAAAAAAAGGAACCAAAACAATTAAAGGAAAATATCAAACGGATTTTAGCTAATAATAAATAATTTAGATTTTCAGTCAATATCGCTTAATCGTTCTTTATTACCAGCAAGTCTGGCTAATAGTCAGGACCCAAGAACAACGGATGTAGGTAATCGGTACGTCAGGTATTAACGTCAAACTCTGTGCTAAAAATCTTTACTACATGTGAAAACATCTATACACACTCAAGTAAAGTTTCTTGTCCAAAAAAACGACGCGATTGCATTTCATGTATCGACGATTATCAAATCAAACGAACACAAAAGTTGATAAAACCTCTCAACGAATGCCTGAAACCTTACCCATTAAGGCCATAAACATAATGGGGTTAGGAGTCTAGTAGGTATTGTAAATTAGTATAGGCGATTCATAAAAAATTTTTTTGTTACGGTTCCTCTAAATTATCTCGCGGAGAAGAACAAAATTCGTATGGATTCGTGAAAATGCTTGAAACACATAGTCATTACTCTATTGTTTTCTTCTCAGACATTTCCCTGCATTTTGTTACCCATATGGATGCTTTGGTTTACAGGTTGTCATTAATTCCCTGATAAAAAAGGTTGTTTGCTATTTCAGTTGGTAGTTAAAAAAAAGAAATAATGACAATATTATGAGCCGTGGAAAAGTGATATTTTAGGATACTCACAAATTACCATTCCCAATGTGGATAATAAACTTCAAAATTCAATTCTATTGGTAACAAAATGATTTCTCAAGTGTGCACCGAAAAGGCAAAGACCATGCCCTGTACCTATATTAGACTGTTTGGAACCTCATTCCTCTTCAACATATGCACTCTCGCCTATTTAACTTCGCTTGCATCTAGAACATATTGTGTTCATAATATATTTCGAAATTGTTACATAAAAGTTTGCTATATCTAAGAATCACGAGCGACATACTCATCAAAAAATATGATATCGCTCAACATACGTTTCTGTATAAAATGCCCTGAAGATAAGTTAGTCTCTACATTTTACTGTTTCTTATTTGGTGAAATTGAGCATCAGGTACCAAAGTATGTTACTATAACAACACCTGATCCACAAGATCAATACACCGTCACCATACTTCTTCTCGGCAATGTGCAAGATGGCGTGTCCACAACTATTCTAACTGTTCTATGTAAGCGCTTCTCATTTTCCCTGACGCGTTTACAGTTTTTTTAGTTTTATGTTTTTGCACTTTTTTTTCATCTTCCACATTTTATTTATCACATTTTGCATTACGCATCTATTTCATTTGACTTATTTCACTCTGATTAAAATTATTTTTTATCATGTCTTCTCATTTAAAACACTACTAACATTCAATGTCTTCTGGTACAACAAACACATGTTCATACAATTTCAGAAACGCGCAATACGCGCACATGACACTAGCTATACTTAGTTCGTCAAAATAATTTGACAGTATCTATTTATAGAGAATAATTCAAAAACGGTACGAGATAGACCAAATGTTTGGTTATCAAGGCCACCTTTAAGTTTAAGGAGTGTAACAAAACCGATGTGCAATTCCGGTATAACCAGAAGTCCACCATCTTTAAAAATAACTATTAATGCAGAAAGCTTGATTCGAATTAAACGTTTTCTTTTTGTTATTAAAGCGCATCGACATCAAGGGCAGGTGCTATATGTTGCTTTATCATCCGTACTCTATATTGTATTAAACACTTTAGTTTATTTCAGAAACTTGATTACCTTTGTTATTACGGCAGAGTTATTTTGAAGGATGTCTTGAAGATTTCTTTCTAAGTTGTTTCAGTGTCGCTCAGTTTGGTGGATTGGACATTTAATTAGAACATGTTCAACTGTTATGGTTGCATCTCATATTTCACACTTTAGTTGCTCGTTTCCAGTTAAGTAGTAGAGGATGTAAGAGCGGTGTACCCTAGTCTACTGATAAGTTACTTGTTCTTCTCTAGTGAGGCTTATTGGGCTTCTTCCGCTATTTATTAGTGGTTGTAGGCGTTTGAGAAAATTACCCCTCTGGTTCCATTCATCTTGCCAAACTTTGGCTACTAGTTGCGATACTCGTATAGTAATATCATCAATGGTGTATAAGTTTACATCTGGTGCTTTGTTTATTGCTTGGCAGGCTGCTGGTTCGGCTATTTGCAGGTTATCATTTTCTATGCAGCTGATTACTAACAGAACTTTAATTTCCTTAGTAGGCCAGCTCTTGTAATAGCGGTGTAGTAGGGTTTGCTGTAAGTATGTTCATTACACTATTTACCAAAGCGTTAGAGTTAGTTATGACGTAGTAACACGAGGGTATCCTATTCATAGAGCAATATAATACACCATGGTAAGATGAATATAGCTCAGCCACAAATAAAGAGTACTTCGATTTTGGTAATAACCAGCTGTGTGGCATGTTATCTATGGAAATTGCGCTGCCTTTCACGTCAATGGTGCAGCTTTCAATAAATATATTTCAAGGCGCTACCTCACCGATTTAAAGTTGCAACATTTTCGGCAGCTTGAATTGGTACCTGCTTAGTACTTCTTGTCTTCGGATTCTCATCGGTCGGGTAACGGTAGGGTTGATTTCATATGCACGTATTATAGGAAATGCTATATTATGAACGGAGTGTTGTGGACGTGCTTTTATTCTTACTAGATAATTTAATAGCAACTCATCCCTTCTCTTGCAGAGAGAGGGAACTCCTGATTTCACAATAAGCTCTCAATAGGGCTTGTGTCAAAAGCCCCCACCTTAATCCAAGGTGGAAACATTTCAATTTTTTTGTATGCATTTGACGACGGCTTGGTGTATGTACAGTTTAGGGTCTGTACGTGGACGTCTTAGTCTACCAAAATGGAGATAGTGAGTGTTTTCCTTTGAGAATTTAAATGCCACCTATTCTGAGTTCCTTAGTACTATATTAATACCTCTTTGTAAGATAGAATTGATCTGTGGTATAACGTTGGATTTGGCATATATATATATATATATATATATATATATATATATATATATATATAGAGGTCATCAACCTAAACACATCTATCTACCTCTTCAGGTCAGTTTGATGTGATATCGTTTATTGCAATTGCAAACAATATCATGCTTAGTCTTCGTGAAGTAGAAAACGTACTAGCGGCTCTCACTCCGAATCTTCGCTCAGAGAGAAATGATTGACTAAAAATTGGCCACGTATACCCCAGTTGTGCAGTTTTTATATTACACCGCCTCTCTAAGACACGTCAAAAGCCATTTTCATATTGCTCTGCAGAAGCTGTATTGGTTTGGATTAAGCACACTTAGACTTACCATGACGGACCTGTATTTCACCATTTTTTCGAGAACCTGGCTTAAGCAGCACGTTAAACTAATAACTATTAAGATTAGTCGGATCCTTGTTTTCCTCTAGAATTGGAACGATCATACCTCAGTCCAGACTTGTGGATAATATCCAGTGGTACATATCAAATTGTATATATTTAGAAGGTAAATTGAGATGCTTCATGAATTCGTAATTTACGTTATCTGTGTCTGCTGTTAATGATGTTAAGCCTTTTAGTCCAAGATTTAGCTCATCCATTGAGAATGGTGCATCGTAGTTAAGGGACGTATCAGTTGAAAAGTATGACTTCGATTATGTTTTTTATTTAGTAAGAATGTTTCTTCGTAATTCTGAGAACTGGTTGCAGTTTCAAATTCATCTGCCATGGTTTCTGCCAAAGGTAAAGTGACTGATCTACTATCGATTAGTAGTTGTTTGATGGTAGCAAATTGTCTTGATTCCACACCTCAGAAACAGGTGAAGTAGAAGTAGGGTGTTAACGTATTCATTTCAAAACTTCCTTTTGTGATACAAGATTCTGCGTTGGGATAATGTCTTCTGCAAAATCTGGGTCCAAATTAATTGGGCGTTGTTGCTAAGAATGCCGAACGCACATTCTGCATACATTCGAGCTCTACACAAACGATAATTAAAAATCCTCTTTGTTAAAGTTAGATTTGATCCTCCATAGGGTCGAAGTAAATGTTTGTGTCCAGCCAAAAAATAAGGCATGCTTCGACCTGTTGTTCTTGGGAGAATTTCCTCGTTCGGTAACTGTTGGTCATTATTTTCGATCGATGTTCACAATGACGCTTAAAAATTTTGGAGTCGCAATCTTTTCGATAACTACCAATATCAACATAAACAAAACGATAGCATGAGTCTGCAACATCCATTAATACAACGGAAGCATAATGTAATTGTGGTACATTGAACCGAGTTGAGATACTATTCCCTTATGTTTCTCATCTACTGCGCCCAAACAATGTGGAAAATTTGCTCTTTTTTCAAACTTATTGCAATTTGTTTCCACTGCTTTTGTGTAGATTGAGACATACATCACAGAACAAATATGAAGAAAAGTTCATATAAACATACGCCCGAAAACGCTTCGTTTCCAAGATACAGGGTGTTCAATTTCTAATTTTTTTAAACATTTTTTGTAATATTTCATAAACGGTTTGAGATACGGGCTGGCAATTTGGAACACGTTATGGCGCATGTTCTGGAGTAGTCAGAACCTATACCAGTGGCAAATGACTGTTGTTAAATTCAGTGGCGTACCATTTTTCTCTCGAAAAGTTGGGTGGGCGCAGGGACGCCACTGGTATAGGTAGAAATGTTCTGACTACTCCATAACATGCGCCATAGCGTGTCCCAAGTTGTAAGCCCGTATCTCAAATCGTTTATGAAATATTAGAAAAAATGTTTAAACAAATTAGAAATTGAACACTTTGTATCTTGGAAACGAAGCGTTTTCGGGCATATATTTATATGAACTTTTCTTCATATTTTTCGTTGTAGAATTAGCCGTTAAAGTTTGGCACGAAAAATGTGGAACACCCTATATATATATACATATATATATATATATATATATATATATATATATATATATATATATATATATAGAAATTGGTTTAGTGAACGAACAGAAGTTCAATTTAATAATCATTAATTGTATTGTATTTAAAATTAACTTTTAAAGTACATACAGTAAAAGATTAACTCGAGTGGGACTTGAACCCACCTCCACTTTGCTAGAGTGGGGCTCTTCCATCTGAGCTATCGAGGAGGCAAGTCACAATCGATTCAAACTTGAACTGTATGTACTTCCCTAGTTACGATGTATTATAATTATTATACATAGAATCAAGGATCACAGTCAACTTTTTGTGAATGTCATGTGAGCCCGCAATTCGCTAAGGTTTCGCACATGACAACACGTGACCGTTAATTTTTATTTGCGGTATGCAACAGTAATAGAATAACTATAGAAATTGGTTTAATGAACGAACAGAAGTTCAATTTAATAATCATTAATTGTATTGTACTTAAAATTAACTTTTAAAATTTCTATAGTTATTCTATTACTGTTGCATACAGCAAATAAAAATTAACAATCAGTCACGTGTTGTCATGTCCGAAACCTTAGCGAATTGCGGGCTCACATGACATTCACAAAAAGTTGACTGTGATCCTTCATTCTATGTACAATAATTATAATACATCGTAACTAGGGAAGTACATATAGTTCAAGTTTGAATGGATTGTGACTTGCCTCCTCGATAGCTCAGATGGAAGAGCCCCACTCTAGCAAAGTGGAGGTCGTGGGTTCAAGTCCCACTCGAGTTAATCTTTTACTGTATGTACTTTAAAAGTTAATTTTAAATACAATACAATTATATATATATATATATATATATATATATATATATATATATATATATATTCACAAAAGAAAACTGCGGATTCTAGAGCTGATTTTATGTCGATTTAAAGTAAATTACCTTAATACAAAAATACCTCCTAAGAGAGCTCTTGGAAGATGGCACATCGGTTTAATTCAAATATCTTCAAAATGGTTTCCCTTTAAATGATAGCGTTCTGTACATTTATTTAGTGGAATATGCCCAATCGTATGGTGTGAATATGGTTTTTCAGTTGTATTCATAAGCGGCACGTTTGGGCGGGGCATTGGACATTGTTATACATAAGTTTTTTGTTTTTAAAAATTTCACAATTTTAACATAATATTTAAAACATTTCGATTTTTTCATAAAAGAATGATACTGTTGTCTGAAGTCGCTAGGCCGCAACGTTTTCGAAATAAATCGATTTGAACTTTTCATGCGCTAATCATACTTTTATAAAATGAACTAAAGAAGTCATTTACAATTATGAAAGATGGCTATGGAAAATAAACAAAATAACAATTGCGTGAACGTCAAAATAACTAGTATTACAGATACTAGTTGAGGTTAAAGTGTCCAATAAGTTTTAAGTGAAAGATTTTTTATTGTTTAGTTACATTACCGTAAATACCAAAAGTTTAATATTGTTAGAATGGTTTCGTTTAGTAACGAAGAATATGCCGATATACTTTTAGTGTACAATGCATATTGGAATGCAACGCTCGGGCAGCAGCACGTATATATGCAGATAAATTTCCAGGTAGAAGAGACATCCTGCTCATAAATCATTTACGCTTCTTCATTAAAGAATTAGGGAAACAGAATCGGTAATTCCTAAAAATAATGAAACGGGAAGACATGCGGATGTAATGGAAGAATATCAGGATAATACTTTAATGGAAATTGAGTACAATCCCGAAATAAGCGTAAGAAGGTTGGCTGCAATGTATCCCAATGTGTCAAAATCTTCTGTGTAGAACGTTCTACATAAGGGAGGCATGTATCCTTTTCATTTCAAAAAAGCCCAGGCCTTGCAAGGTCATTTTCCTGCTCGTGTTGATTTTTTGAATTGGATGCAAAATAAAGAGACTCAAGACCAAGATTTTTTTTTAATATTTTGTTTTGTGATGAAGCCGCTTTTACAAAAGATGGAATTTTTAATATGCACAATGGACACTATTACTCCTATGTTGATGAAAACCCTCATGCGATAAGGGAATGTAAACATCAGAAAAGATTTAGCATTAATGTATGGATATGTGTTCTTGGTGATAATTTGCTTGGACCTGTAGAATTGCCTAATCGTTTAAACGGCGAAGAATATCTCAATTCTCTACAAAATACTTTACCGGATTTATTAGATGATATTAATCTGAATATTCGGCGGAACTTGCGGTTTTTACATGATGGTTGTCAGGCTCACTATAGCAGAACTGTTCGTACTTTTTTAAATAACAATTACCGAGAACGATGGATCGGAAGAGGGGGTCCGGTTGCTTGCCCAGCAAGGCCTCCAAATTTAAATCCTTGCGATTGTTGTGTTTGGGGATATCTAAAATCAATCATTTATTCGCAACCAATAGAAACACGCGATCAGCTTTGGAGAAGAATTCAGGATGGCTGCCACGAATTTAGGAACAATAGGGAAATTTTTGTAAAAATTCGGCAATCTTTACATAAACGAATAAATTTGTGCACAGAAACGGATGATCGTCATCTTTTGTAGATTCAGTTTTGTGTTTCATACTTTCAGTTGTCATTTTGAATTTTTTTATTATTCTGTCAGCAACATTTTTTTGTATTTTATGGGAGTTTATTACTTACTTTCTAAAGCAAAATTAATTTATGACATGAGAGCAGTTTGACGTTCACGCAATTGTTATTTTGTTTATTTTCCATTGCCGTTTTTCATAATTGTAAATGAATTCGTTAGTTAATTTTATAAAAGTATGATTAACACATGAAAAGTTCAAATCGATTTATTTCGAAACGGTGCGTCGTAGCGACTTCGGATAAGAGTAGAGGGAGAAGGAGACGTAGAGGTGGAGGTAGAGGTAGAGGTAGAGGTAGAGGTAGAGGTAGAGGTAGAGGGAGAGGGAGAGAGAGAGGGAGAGGGAGAGGGAGACGGAGAGGGAGAGGAGAGGAGAGGAGAGAGGGAGAGGAGAGGAGGGAGAGGGAGAGGGAGAGGGAGAGGGAGGGAGGGAGAGGGAGAGGGAGAGGGAGAGGAGACGGAGACGGAGAGGAGAGGAGAGGAGAGGGAGAGGGAGAGGGAGAGGGAGGGAGGGAGAGGAGAGAGGAGAGGGAGAGGAGAGGGAGGGAGGGAGGAGAGAGGGAGAGGGAGAGGGAGAGGAGAGGGAGAGGGAGAGAGGGAGAGGGAGAGGGAGAGGGAGAGGGAGAGGGAGAGGAGAGAGGAGAGGGAGAGGGAGAGGAGAGGGAGAGGAGAGGGAGGAGAGGGAGAGGAGAGGGAGAGGAGAGGAGAGGGAGAGGGAGAGGGAGAGGAGAGGGAGAGGAGAGGGAGAGGAGAGAGAGGAGGGAGAGGGAGAGGAGAGGGAGAGGAGAGGGAGAGGGAGAGGAGGAGAGAGGAGAGGAGAGAGAGGTTAGGTGAGAGGGAGGAGGGAGAGAGAGAGGAGAGGTAGTGGAGAGAAGGAGAGGGAGAGGGAGAGGGAGAGGGAGAGGAAGAGGGAGGGAGAATGTGTTTTTCTACAAGTTGAATGCAGTCTCTCATCGCTGTGTTTTGATGCTGAAGAACGTCCTTCAGTTTGCTATGTAACTCATCAAAAGACGAAATTAACATATGAAAGTAATTAAGAAATTTTTCTTCAAAGGGAGTATAAAAGGCACCTAACTGCTGCCTTTTTAAATTGATAGGATGATCCCAATACATTCTATTTCTCTTCTTTTTACGACGAATTCGGTGTAAAACAAACAGTGCAATGATGCCCTTATGGTTCATAGAGAAAGAGAAAACACATCTCTTTTAAAGGTTGATGGCGACTGAACTGAAGCCATATCCGATCGGATGTGGTATGAAAACAAAAATACGGCCGCATATCCGTGGTCGGATGTCGGACGTCGGACTCGTGTGAACAGAGCCTGAGGCTACAATTTTTGTTTTCCAATAATATTGGCTTATCCCTTGTACTAAGCAGTCTCTATGCGTTGTCTCGAGTATTTAAGCGTTTTTCGATTTCTACAGCTGCACTTAATTAGATGTGGCGACCCGTATACGGTACGTAAGACTAATTCTAATTTTTCCTCTTTAAAGAAAAACTTGTAACAACCTTTTTTTGTGGTTGTATTAAAAAGTACATTAATTTAAGAATCGTTTATTTATTTGGCGTAATATTAGAAAAGTTTTTAATTATTAATATGTATAATCGAGAATGGCAATTTAATTGGCATTTCCTAGAACAAATCTTTTGGGTGTAATATTTCATATAGTTATAGTTCCCTTTCTTAAAAAATTGGATTTATATTATGTATCCGCGCAACGCAAGAAAACTTTTAGGGGGAAATACACTTGAGTTATTCTGAAAGATTTTTTTTTAATTCACTTAATGCTGAATTTTACAGCAGTAAGCATGATTTTTACCTAATTTTTTTATATTTGGTGCCATCAGATTTTGGTGGCACTTTTTAAGTACTCACCTTTTAAGTACTCACTTTTACTTAATTTGTACACTTAGATTGCACTTATTTGCACTCCTATTTGACTAATATTTTACTCATTTTTTAATGCATACTTTTATATGGCATTTTTACAATAATTATTTTAAATGGCAATTTTTACTTGAATTACATTTACAACGCAAGTTCTACATACTTTTATAAATAAATTTGGCGAATTAAACTTCAAGGAAATTCAATAAAGTTTTGGATACAATATTTTAAGGATAAATAAGCAAGACATTGACCTCACCAAATGAACCATTCTGCTTCATAGTTACCAGTTACAGTTTATGTACCGAACGTTCAAAGGTAATGTTTTTATATAATTTTAGTATAGTATAAGACTTCTGGTTTTTAACCTTATAATCAGATATTGAATAAATTTAAGTATTACATGTTATGTTATTTTCATTTTGATAAATTGTTTATTATTATTCCTTAGCTAGGTTTTGTTGTTCCTATATATATATATATATATATATATATATATATATATATATATATATATATATATATATATATATATATATATATATATAAGACACATGGCGCTCGAGATTTTATCATTTTTTCATAATTTTTAGATAACATTTTTTTATGAATTAAGGATAAGTGAAAATAATTAAGCGTATGAGAAGCAGGCAGTATTTCAGGTATGTTATTGATTCAGTATATTAGAACTCTCCCCTTATCTTCATCTTCCGATTGAGCCGACGGCAGTAGCGATTGATATTTGGTAATTTTTTTATTAATTAAAATTATTCGATCAATTACAATCAATTTATTACATCATCGCTTTTGTTTTAATATTATAAGTTGGCCCAGTTTTAGTGTTTATACACTTGGAGCCGCTTTTAATGTTATAAACTCTTTCAATTTTTTTACTTTAATACACCGCATCTCACAATTTTGGACTAATTTATGTTGTGTAATATTGAGTTTTAAATTTTTTAGATTTGTAAGAAAAATCTGATTATCATATAACTGTTTTGTTGGTAGGAAGTAAGTATTATTGATCTAACACCTTTAATTTTATTGTCATCCAATATCGACAGATAATTACTTTGAGATAAACAAAATGAAAAAGAAACGTTAACCAAACGCCTACAATCTTGAAAAAGGAAACCTTAATTGAAAAGTATACAATAAACTTGTCGTTACTTCCGGAAGCATCCTTCAGTTAAGACGTAAATTTACCATGTTTTTTTTTTATATGTATTTGCGAAAGATAAATATACACAACACAATAAATATTTATTTTCTCAAACATTTATTACCCAAAATAACTTAAATTAACAACCAGTTAATAAATGTAATTAAAAATAACAGTTACGAATAGGAAACGTTAGAAAAAAGGAGTTAAGTGAGAAAAATTTTCTCAGTATTTCCAAAAACAAAAATGTATCTTTAGACGCCGATCTCTATCATGCGAAAGAATTAGCTCATTTGCATACATTTCGATTTACACAATCTGATTCATATTGTTTGGTAACTTGTACTATGCAATTAAGAAATCTTTCGACTTAAAATAGCTTTAATCATGCATAGATGAATGATGATTTCTAATTAAGTTTCGTTCGCTGCCTTGCGTCAATCGAATTTAATGCATATTACAAATAAGTAGGTTAACAACATAAGTAGGTACTTGCAACAGTTGTCCAACTGTTGGATTTAGTGCAGATGCAATTGTGTATATTGTATTAATGCAAGTTTTATCCATAGAGTAATTAGCAGTTGGCGTGATTCTAGTAAGTTTATTAATCCATTGCCATTTTCTCAATCACCAATTTTTTTAAGAAAACATCTCTTGGCGTCCCGGAAAATTTAAAAAAAATCGGAAATATTTCATACTCTAGGGAGACACATCGGACCAAGCATGTGATTTCAACATGTGATAATAACGTGCTAATTATGCACCATTTTGCAGCGTTAAAATCAAATATTCGCCACAATAGGAAATAAGATGTAGCCAGTGGCGCGCCAACTTTGTCAAGCGCTGTCATGCAAAAACAAAAAGTGCGCCTCTATACGTTGTTATAAAAAAATTAACAAACCTTGTTATAAAATGGTAGAATTTTTTTTTCTTTTAACTTTGACACATTCAGCTTAGCATTTTTCAAGTTAAAATCATACGAGTACTTACGAAAATGATCTAAACTATTAATGGAAATGAATTAACTAGAGATGTTAGACAATGGATAAAAATATTTTTAAGATAACAATACACAGTAATTTTAAATTTTTAAAATTTTATTCACAAATGCAAAAACTGGACTTTACGGGCTTTGTTTTTTGAAGATTGTATTAACGTTTCAATATCTAACTCTTAAATTAAAGTAGACTCAATTGAACTGATGGCAAGATTTTCCAATCGTTCTTGTACCATAGTAGAACGTTGTAAGTAGTGGACCGCGAAAATTTTATTATTGTAATAAACGTTTGTAAAATCGCCATTGTTATCACGATAGAAAAGATAATTAGTGGATTTTTAATATTTTGACAATACGTCGTAATTTGCTAATGTTTGCAAAATATTTTATTTATATATTTTTATGTAAGAAATGTGAGAATGTATGTAACTGATATTTGGCTAGGGTTGAGAAACACATGTTGGGGTGTGAATAGAAGGTGTATGCTTAAAACTGCTTTACTGAAGGGGCGTAACGAATGATTGGAATTTCTTATGCACCGATTCTTAATGTAAAAATGTCACTAGTTTATTAAGTAATTGTCTCGGTACAGACCGCGATCAAAAGATATCTTTGTTTGGTACGTTGAAACCCGAGACGTAAATGTAGGGCTGTTAGGGACGAATGCTTATTTTTAAAATTAAGATATCGTGCAATAATAATATGAAAATATTCCAACGTAAATTAATGTTTCTTGTTTTTTTATTATTACTTTTGGAAAATGGGGGTTGATTGTGGATAGTTAGGTTTGAAATCGGAAGAAAGTTAGTTACAGTTAGAGTGTCAATCGAGCCAGATCGATGTTTGGTTAATTAGAAACTCTCATTGTAAGTTTCTTTTGAATTAGCCAACAGTAATTTGTCTTTTCTTTCGAGTGTTAGTTGTAATGTGTTTTTCAAATATTAATCTATAAATAAGTCACCCTTTTTGTTAAAGTTAAACCGCGTAGGTTAACGATTTGTGTCTGTGATCAATTAGAGGAATAGATATTCAAGTGTAAGTAGGTATTTTTATATAAATGAAAGCTCGCAGCAAATCATTTACCAGCCTAGATAACATATTAAATACAAAACATTGCCTTGCAAAGGTATCTTATTCGTACGTGGGCTCATTAGGATAAAATCTGCTAAAATAAAAGACAGTACAGGGCCTTGTCACTCTGGTATTTGTGTGAATTATTATTATTGTTTATATTTATATTTGTGTAGATGTGGACTGGTGAACGGGTACATGATACCGCTGGTTATTAATTGTAAACGTACCCAGTGGGTACGCACTCTCGGGACCAGATAACCATTAAACACCTTTATTTTTATTGTTTTTATTGTTGTATAGATGAATGTGTAACCTGAGAAAGGAGCGCTATATTTTTCTAACGCTCTGAAATTTATATATCGGTCACGATGTTGTGATCTATTTATAACCCGTGTAAGGCTTCGTCTTAATGAGTTTTTTTGTGTCAGTTGTTAGGTAGAATTCTTTGTCTGCGAACTGATTTTTATATGCAACTGATCGTAATTTGACTTATGTATTTTGTGTTTTCGTAGTCACTAAACAATTGCGTACGCGTAGATTCCTTATCTATTTTCTTTGTCCTTGCTTTTATCTTATTATGATCTGTGCAATTTTACTGTTGTATTTTATATGTACTGTAATTTGCTTTATTGTTTTATGTGCTTAGTTACTTAAAGACCGGCATGATTGGTTTTAAAGGGCCACATGTTTGGTTTTTGATTTTTATTCCAATTGTGGGTGTGACTACATGTGTTTTTTTTATTGTGTTTTTGTGCAACTAAACTGCTTTTTATTCATTTTCTCTTTATGTTATAATTTTCTACGCACTTTAACCTGATTTAATGGTGTTTTGTTAAATATTTAACCCTTTCATTGTTTTTTTTTGTGTGTTATTTGATTTATTAATGTACTTGTGCAATTACTTATTTATGAATAAAGTGGGTTTTATTGATGGTTCTTTCCCACAATAGTACATTAACGGACTGAACCACCGCTGGGCAAAGCTCGTTGATTTTAATTTGAGTAGTCTCTTATTTTACCTGCCCCTCATGGTGCAACACTTACCTAATTCAGCCTATCTAATTCAGATAGCACAACGTACCTACCACAAGACGGCCACTTCGTTTGAGGTTTTCGAGTAAATAACTTCTAATGTTTTAATTAGTGCCAGGAAAGTAAAAGTAAGGCAGGCAATTAATTTGAGTAATAGTAACATTATTGTTAGTCAAGTCAAGATAAATCACTTAGCGATAGTTTCGTTCTTGAATTTGCATTATTGCAAATAAGTTCAAATTACGCTTTTCAAGATTGGGTACCTGGGGACGTTACAGAGCATACGAGTAATTACGGAAATGATCAAAATTGTTAATAGAAATGAATTAACATGGGATGTTAGATAATGGATAACATTATTTTTAAGATAACAATATACAGTAATTTTAAATTTTTAAAATTTTATTCATAAATGCATGGAACATATTTTAACAGAACTGGAATTTACGCGCTTTGTTTTTTGAAAATTGTTGTATTTACGTTTCAATGTCTTGACTCTAGAAATGTCTAGACTCAATTGAAATGATGACCAGATTTTCCATTCATTCTTATATCATAGTAGAACGTAAATATTTTTTAATGATTCTTAATTTGGAAAACAATCTTTCCGCTGTGGCTATGGAAACTGGCATTGTCCATAAAATTCGTAATGCCACAAAAATGTTTGGGTAAGAATAACGTAAATTATTAGTTACAATGTAATTTAGGGTAGTGATTGGCAGTGATCTGTAGAAGACTCTAGCTGTTTAAAATTTGAAAATTGCCGCATGGGCAGATAACAGTTCGAATCTATCGTTACAAGATCAAATTAAAAAAAACAGTGTACTTTAAATTTTAATTCTTCATTTTGTATTTGTTTATCATCACCTTCGTAACTAAATTGTTTTGTAACTTTTCGAGGTCTTAAAACGCCTTCATCTTTAAAGTTTGAATCAATATCTAATAAAATCGCGACTTTCCTAGCTTCTTCCAATAAATAATTAAAACTATTATTTGAACGACAGTTTTTCAAAAATCAATTAAATTACTTAAACCAACACACGCTTGCACAAAATTAAAATTTTGAGTTTGTAAAATTCTGGACACTATATTAACTTTGCTTAATATATTAAACCATAGAATTATCATGCATACAAATTCAATTTTTTTTAACTTTTTAGCAAGTGCCATAGTTACATTCTTTACAGCATTATTGAAATTTTGCGCAGAAGTAATTTCAAAAAGCGCGTCGTATATTTCGCCTAGTTGATACCTTAAAGGTGTTATAGCATCAATTCGGCTCGACCATCTGGTATCTGACAACGGCTTTAAAGTCAAATTTGCTATATATTTTTTCAAAATCGCCCATCGATGGGTTGAAGCAGAGAAAAAGTTATAAAGGTCTTGAACTATACACAAAAATGTACAAATAATATATTTGACGCCATCGTTAACGACACAGTTCAAACTTCTGTATTATAAGTGTATTGTAACTGTGGTTTTCTATTAGTGGAGTTGATCGGCCTATTTCCACAATTTTTGCTTTTTGAGCGCGACGTTTCGGAAGCGGACTCTGCTTCGGTCACCAGGCTTAGTCCTGAGAAGGACTGTTTTCGCATTTGAGTCGAATTCATATGTTATATAATTTTTTCCCAAGCACTTGACTACTCTCAGATTCGAACTGGTACCTTTCACTTACTAGTCACATTTAGCGCTGAGCCACTGAGTAATCCAATATATATATATATATATATATATATATATATATATATATATATATATTCCACCAAGGATGTAGCTTAGACACTTTCGTAGTTTGGCAACACGGCAAACATAAGCTAGATGAATTCTTAGATCATCTAAATAGCTGCGCACCATCCATAAAATTCATTCATTTTCATTCGATTTAAAAGATCTGTCCATTGCTTCAAATTCTGGAAATGTTCATTATCTACTTATAATTGAACATGATGGGGAAATAAAACTTTTGGCCATAACCCTAGATCCTCAGAAAGTGGCAAAACTTTCTCTTCACCGTCATCAAGTTTACAAGCTATGCCAGAAGTTGATTGCACCTGAATGTTGAAACTGCCTGAAAATTCCTTCGCCAGTAGTTCTTCATCAGTAGAAATCGGACACCATTTGGCTGCCACTTGGTTCAGTTTCTAATTCCGTCGTTGATGTAGACAGAAGGTCTTTGTTTTCTTGAGAAATGGATGATTTTTGAAAAAAACGCTGTTATTTCTGCATTAGTTTTCTTCTCGTGTTCGTTTGTTTAATAAGTTCTCATATCGGAAAAAGTTCTTTTTTGCTCTTTAGACATCTATACATAACAACAAATTAATTCGCTTCATATTTTATTAATTGCAAAAGTAATTCAATCGTAAAAATAACAAAAAGAAAACAGTTAAAATTTCTAAATATTCCTGAGGTTGTAGTAAAACTTTAAAATAGTTTCTTTAACAATTAAAAATATTTAGTGCTTAAACTTGAAAAAAAATTTAATTATCAACAGTTACTTTATCCACCAAATTGATTACAAAACTTATTTAACTTGCCTTAGATAGAAGCTTTTAAGCAACCAATTCGAACTAATTGTAAAAAACGATTAAACGAACACAAAATTTACTAAGTAAATAAACATCACTATTAAAATTATTTCTTCTTAACTATTTATCAAACGGTATGATAATATAATAAATATAAAACAAATCTATTAAGTAACGTAGACTCTTTTTATGTAAAAGGTCGAAATACAAGTCACATAATGCAAGTTACAACACGAATAACTTTATACTCGTTAAAATACAAGTTGAAACGCAACACGACAAATGACTAAGTCTTATTTATTATGAATAAAGAATGATTTATCTATGTTTATTATTATTTTGAATAAAATAAAACCCGCTGAAATTGCACGCAGAAAACGGTAATTATTGTAAAATAATAAATAATTACCACTATTTTGTAATGTCTCCCAGGACCCTATCTTGAAAAGAGTAATTTGAACTTATTTGCAATAATTCAAATTCAAGAACCAAACAATCGCTAAGTGATTTATCTTGACTTGACTGACAATAATGTCACTATTACTCAAATTAATTGCCTGCTTTACTTTTACTTTCCGTGCATTAATTAAAACATTAGCAATTATTTACAAGTCTGATATTTAATTACTCGCAAACCTCAAACCTGATGAAACGAAGCGGCCGTATAGTGTTAGGTACGTTATGCTATCTAAATGAGATAATCTGGATGAGGTACGTGTTGCATCATGCGAGCAGGTAAAAAATAAATGAAACTACTCAAATTTAAATCAACGAACTTGGCGCACCGGTGGTTCAGCCACCAATAAAACCCACTTTCTTCATAAATAAGCAATTGCACAAGTGACATTAATAAATCAAATAACACAAAAAAAACAATGTAAGGGTTAAATATATAACAAAACACCATTGAATCAGGTTAAAGTGCGTACAAAATTATAACATTAAGAGACAATGAATAAAACGCAGTTTAGTTACACAGAAACATAATACAAGAAAACAAATATAGTCACACTCACAATTGGGTCATAAATAATCAAAATAAAAATCATAATAAAAATCGTAACACCAAACACGTGGCCCTTATTAAAATCAATCATGCCGGTCCTTAAGTAAATAAGCACATAAAATAATAAAGCAAATCACGATACATATAAAATACAACAGTAAAATTGCACAGGTAATATGGTAAATGCGAGGATCAAAAGAAAACAGACAAGGAATTTAAACATTACCCAATTGTTCAGTGACAACTAAAGCACAAAATACATAAGTCACATTGTAATAAAGCACACACAAAAGAGAAATCAGCTCGCAGGCAAATAATTCAACTTCAACAAACTGAAATAAAAACTCATTAAAACAAAGTCTTGCAAGGGTACGTTATAAATAGATCACTAACATCGTGACCGATATATAAGTTTGAGTGCGTTAGCAACATACCGTGCCTCTCTTTCTCCGGTGACAGATTCACCTATACAACATATAAAAACAATAAATATAAAGTTCGAGGTGTTTAATGGTCTGGCTTGGGAGTGTATATCAATAGGCAATTGCCTTTTACAATTAATAACCTACGGCATCCTATACCCATTCACCAGCCACCTTTACACCATTATAAATATAAACAACAATCAACAATGCTAATTGGCACAAATATCAAAGGCAGAGTGCCCTGTACTGTCCTTTTATTTTAGCAGATTTCAGCTTAATGAGTCCGCGTACGAATAAGATATCTTTCCAAGACAATGTTTGGTATTTAATATGTTATCTAGACTGGTAAAAATATTTGCTGCAAGCTTTCAGTTATATAAAAATACATACTTACACTAGAATAAATATCCCCTTAATTGATCACAGGCACAAATCGTTAATAGACGCGGTTTAACCCCGAAAGAAAAGACAACTTAGTGCTGGTGAATTCGAAAGAAAAATGTACACACAAGAATTATTTTAAAGACAAACTGTTTACAATGAAGGGATTTAATTAACCCAAAAATCGATCTGGCTCGATTGAAAAGCTCGCTGTCACTGCCTTCTCCCCCGATCCAAACATAACTATATCTACTCCCGAAAAACCAACCCCGTCTTTCAAAAGTAATAAAAAAACAAGAAACACTAACTTATGCTGGAATAGTTTCGTAGTAATTATTGCACGACATGTTAATTTTAAAAATATGCATTCGTCTGTAAGTTTCCCAGAAACAAAGATATTTTTTCATCGTGGCCCGTCTCGCCACAATTAATCATTAGACCAATGACATTTTACCATCAAGAGCGCGCATAAGAAATTCCAATGATACGTTACGCCCTTCAGTAAAGCATTTTTAAGCGTGCACCTGCCACTCACCCCCTAATATGTGTTTAAATACATATTAGTTACAAACAATCCTACATTCCTTAGATAAAAATATATAAATAAAATATTTTGAAAACATTAGTAAATTACGACGTATTATCAAGATATTAAAAATCCACTAATTATCTTTTCTATCGTGGTAACAATAGCGATTTGACAAACTATTTTATTACAGTAATAAAATAATAAAATTTTCGTGGTCCGCTACCTACAATTTTCGTTTTCAAATGACGGGAACGCAATTTTATTTTTTGTATTGTTGAAAATTTTTTGTGATGCTGTAACTAGTCGCCAATTGTGTGCTATTTTGCGCCACTAAAATGACATTTTGCACCCCCATATAAAATAAGTTATTGCAAAGGTTACACAGACAAGACTTAACTTTATACCCTTATATACATATTAATCTTTTCTTGTGCTATAGTTAGACACGCATTATTAGCCATTTTGCGCAGTCAAAATTAAAATTTGCACCCCAAGTATAATTTATTTATAAGACTATAAAGTAATGTAATTTTTGCAATAGCTTAATTCCTATGGAAGCCCAAGTTCGTATTGATTTAATTTTTACAATAACATGTTTGCTATACTAACTTGAAATTTAATTCTAACAGCGCATAGTAGGTGTCTAATTACCGCGCAAGCAAAGATTAATTTATTCATAAGGCTATGTTAGCCTTGTCGATGTAATTTTTGCAATAACTATTTCGTATAGAAGCGCAAAATTTCATATTACCGATGCAAAACAGTGCATAATTGACGCCCAATTACTATATAAGAAAAGATTGATTTATGTAGAAGTGCACGACTGTGAAGTTAGCCGTACTGATTTAACTTTTACAATAACTTGTATCCTATAGCGGTGCAACATTTAACTTTAACGGCCCAAAACAGCACATAATGTTGATATTTAATTATTGTATAAGAAAAAATTAATACATTTATAAAACTATGAAGTTAGGCGTGTCCATGTAATTTAATCAATACCTATTTCTTATGAGGGCGCAACATTTTATTTTTGCGATGCAAAACAGCGCAAAATTGGCGCCTAACTACTAAATACAAAAACATTTATTTATGCAGAAGTTCATGGCTGTAAAATTAGGTGTGTCGATGTAACTTTTGAAATAACTTATTTCCTATAGGGACGTGTAGGTAGCGGACCGCGAAAATTTTAGTATTGTCATAAACGTTTGCCAAATCGCCATTGTTACCATGATTTTTAATATTTTGTTTACATTGTCAAAATATTTTATTTAGAAATTTTATGTAAGGAATGTAGGATTGTTTGTAACTAATATGTATGTAAACACATGTTAGGGGGTGAGTGGCAGGTGATGAGTGGCAGGTGATGAGTGGCAGGTGCACGCTTAAAAATGCTTTACTGAACGGGCGTAACGAATCATTCGAATTTTTCTTATGCGCGCTCTTGATGTAAAATGGTTATTGCTCTAATGATTAATTACGGCTGCACGGGCCGCTATCAAAAGATATTTTTGTTGGTTATTTGAAACGTGGAGAGAAAAATGTAGTGTTAACGAATGTATGATACTGCTCCAACGTAAATTAATGTTTCTTGTTTTTTTATTACTTTTGAAAGACGGGGGTTAATTTCGGTAATGATGGTTAGGTTTGAATCGGGGGAAAAGGCAGTTACAGTTAGAGTGCCAATAGAGCCAGATTTTGTGTTAATTAAATACTTTCATTGTAAACAGTTTGTCTTTAAAATAATTCTTGCGTGTACTTTTTTCTTTTGAATTAGCCGACGCTAAGATGTCTTTTCTTTCGGGGTTAAACCGCGCATGTTAACGATTTGTATCTGTGATCCATTAAAGCAATATTTATTCTAGTGTAAGTATGTATTTTTATATAAATTAAGGCTGGCTGCAAATGACTCTACAAGTCTATATAACCTATTAAACATCGAGCATTGCCTTACGAAGGTATCTCATTCGTACGCGGACTCATTAAGCTATAATCTGCTAAAATAAAAAAGGCAGTACAGGGCCCTCTCACTCTGGTATTTGTGCGAATTAGCATTGTTGGTTGTTGTTTATATTTATATTTGGGTAGAGGTGGGCTGATGAACGGGTATATGATACCGCTTTGGTTACTAATTATAAATGGCAATTACCAAGCGCGTACACACTCCCGAAATCCGATAACCATTAAACACCTCGAATTTTTATTGCTATTGTTTTTATTTGTTGTATAGATGAGTGTGTAAGCAGAGAAGGGTGCACCGTATTTTTCTAACGCACTCAAACTTATATGTCGGTCACGATATTAGTGATCTATTTATAACTTACTCTTGTAAGGCTTTGTTCTAATGACTTTTTGTCAGTTTGTTGAAGTAGAATTATTTGCCTGCGACCTGATTTCCCTTTGTATGTGCTTTATTACAATGTGACTTATGTATTTTGTGCTTTAGTTGTCACTAAACAATTGGGCACTTATAAATTCCTTGTCTGTTTTCTTTTGTCCACGCCTTTACCTTATTAGCTGTGCAATTTTAATGTTATTGTATTTTATATGTACCGTAATTTGCTTTATTGTTTTATGTGCTTATTTACTTAAAGACCGGCATGATTGGTTTTAAAAGGGTGACATGTTTGGTGTTACGATTTCTATTATGATTTTCTATTTTGATTATTTATGACTAAATTGTGCGTGTGACTACAAGTCTTTTTTTATTATTGTGTTTCTGTGTAACTGGTTTTTATTCATTTGCTTTTATTTTCCTCTTAATGTTTTTTTTTATTTTCATTGTTTTTTTTTGTGTTATTTGGTTTATTAATGTATTTGTGCAATTACTTATTTATGAATAAAGTGGGTTTTATTGGTGGTTCCTCCCACAATAGTAGATTAACGGGCTGAACCACAGCTGCGAAAAGTTCGTTGATTTTGATTTGAGTAGTTTCATTTTTTTTCCTGTCCCTCATGATGCAACACATACCTCATCCAGCCCATCTTATTTAGATAGCACAAAGTACCTAACACTATGCGGCCAATTCGTTTTATCAGATTTGAGGTTTGCGAGTAATTAAACATCGGACTTGTAAATAAATTCTGATGTTTTAATTATTGCCAGGAAAGTTAAAGTAAGGCAGGCAACTAATTTGAGTAATAGTGACATTATTTTCAGTCAAGTCAAGATAAATCACTTAGCGATTGCTTTCTTCTTGAATATGCATTATTGCAAATAAGTTCAAATTACGCTTTTCAAGATAGGTTACCTGATGGACGCTGCAGGCGCAAAAGACAGGCTTAGTAAAATGGATAGTTTTTGAAATGTTAACGAATTGGTATGTGTTAAGAAAAATTTAATGTAAAAATAGGATTATCATCCAGTAAAAGTGAAAAAAAAATCGTTATTGAGCATTTGGATGCGTGATGGAGAAAGCTTAATTACTTGCACTAGACCACTCCTAGAAGATGTTAAACAACCTTTTTAATTAAAGAGGCGCTTGGATGTTATTAAAGTAAACCCCAAAATCTAAAAACTGAAGTTTAATTAGTATATGCACACAAAAGAAACGGACAGCAGTAAACACAATAAACGAATAAACAAAAAAAAATTCGTTTGCTCGCACGTTAATTGTTTGCCCTTTTAATAATTGACTAAACAAATATTTACATCGCACTATTGCATTGTTTTTATTTATTATTATTATTATGTAAATAACGAATTAATAGTGCATACTAATTCCAATACGCCGATGTGCCACATTACCGCGTTTTTAATTTATCGGTTGACCGGCAGCCTGCGGGAAGGTCAGACCACGATTTAAAAATGTATCGATTTTACGAATTTTAATGTTTATCACAGTCTTAAGGATATTAAGAGGAAGAAGTTTAAAAATGACGCCCTGTATTTAACGAAGTCCCAGAGAATCCGTACAAGATGTTTTACGCTATTTTAAATGATACAATTTTAGAACGGTTTGCTCTCATCTAATAATACTCACAGTTCCACATATCTGCTTTCAAAATCTGCTTACCTGCAACAAAAATTAAAGTTTAATATTTCATTTCAATCAAGAAAACAAAATAAAATTGTTTTAGTCAGACAGAGTAATAAATTGGAAACGAAGGACTAAATGGTTTAGAACATGGCGAACACTCATTGGTTCTATTTCTAGATTTATCAAGAACTTTCAGCTGTGTATTACAACAAATCGTGTTCAAAAGTTAATATCTAACAACTTTAATACACATATCATAAAATTTATTTATTATTATCTATTAGGTAGATTTTAGTGTGTACCATTCAAGATACTTCTCTCCAAAGTACTCCTTACCAAGCGAAGAGTACCTCAAGGTTCATACTGTGACCGTTAAAGTTCTTCTTATTTTAATGAATGACATTACTACATACGCTGACAGTATTTTGCATGCTGATGATACTACTTTTAAAACAATGAATTGGGTTATACGGATCAGAGTCAAATGAAAACTTTAGAAGTGCCTCAAACGTGCACCGGTTTTGTTACAGTATGAAAATGACAGACAAATCCACCACAACACTGCACTTGCAAAATGAAGCAACAATTTGAAAATGTACGCTCATCCAATAAATATACCAATGAAGCAACAAATTTCGAAAGGAGTGGCTTCCGCAGTTCCAGGATAGCCAAATCATATTGTAACCTTTGACTCCGCTAGTTGAAGCTTTAGTGAAATAACATCGTCGCAATACTCTGAATATAATCATTAATCACTAATGCTTTGAAAATTAGTCATGGAACACACCCTTCTGTTCCGCAGTGTCAGCAAACTGCTAAAGTAATGGCGCCCCAGAATTGAAGCACCGTGTTGATACTCGTAAAAAAACTTTTGCGATGGTACGACACAGGACGTTGAGTTATTCTTAGAAGGGCTGTGCACTACTATCCACCTCATTTGCCGAAATCCAAAAAAACTCGAACGCAAGCAAGGTTACCCTGACCCTTTTTGAGACACAAAGGGGTCATTTGGAATTACTGGGGTTACTGTTACTAGTGCCACATCCTAAAAACTGTTAAAGAACGCTCGGCTTCCATCAGAACCAAAACGCGAGGATCTCTCAGTAAAAGTATTATTTTGCAACAGAACTCCGGGCCACATTCGGCGCGTAAAATTGCAGCGACCATCCAGTATTTACCAATTAGGTTCACTAAGGCATACGGTGGTAAGTAAATTCAAAATAAGGATGAAGTAATTCTCGAAGTGTGTGAGTAGCTAGGTGCACGGCTACAGGCATTTTTCTCTTCGGGTATTGAAGCATTTCCACGAATGCATACAATGAAATAGATGCTACGTCAAAAACATCTGTTTAATAAATGCAGCATAAACATGTTTATAAAGTTGTCATTTGACTTTACACTACACTGTAGTAAACTTAAATCATAAAGCAATATCTTTTCAGTATCATTAGCATTATTTTTAACAGTACCGCTAGCGTTTGCATTAGCTATGGTTTTCATTAGCGATAGCCGTAACGCTAATCGTAGCGTTATCTTTGGCGTGCCTTAACATTAGCATTAACGATATCAGAATTAGCGTTAGTACAAGATTAAGATCAGCGTTACCGTTAGAATTAATATTAACTAGCAGTATCGCTAGCGTTTGCATTAGAGTTATCGTTAGCGCGGTAATTTTGGCATCACCGATAGTATCAATGTTAGCAATAGCCTCAGAACAGCGATAGCATTGTCATTCTTATTAGCATGGGTGCTAGCGTTACCGTTAGCGTCAAAAATAGCGTTAACGTTATCGTTAGCATTATCTAGACTTACGGCTAGCGTCATCATTAGTTACCCTTACTATTCGCCTTAGAGTTGGAATTAGCTTCGGCATTGGTATTGTAAGCATTTGAACAATAGTGTTGGTCAAAAGATTTGCGTCAGCTTCAGAGTTACCATTATCGTTAAGGATAGCGTTAAAGATAGCATTAATATTAGCGTAGTATTAGTGTTAGTATATACGTTAACGTTATCTTTAGCTTTTTAATTAGCATTACCACTAACTTCAGCATTACTGTTAATGGTAACACTGGCACCAACATTAGTATTAACGTTAGCATTACCATTAAATTAGCTTGATCATCGATATCGATTGCGTTAGCATCAAAATTACCGTTAGCATTATCATTGGCGTTGGTATTAGCATTCTCCTTAGCATTAAAGTTAGAAGTACGGTTGGCACTATCGTTAGCAGTATCGTTAGCGCTTTCAATAGCGATATCGTTAGCATTATGATTAGTATTGCCACTAACGTTAGCATTAGTATTAATGCGTAAGCATTAACGTTATTAGCGCCAAATCAGGGTTTCCATTAATGATAGCGATTGCATTGGCATTAGTATTAGACTTAGCATTAGAATTGCCATTAACGGTAGTACTAGAATTATCGCTGGCATTACTCTTAGTAAAACCGCAGCAGCGGTAACGCATTGACGCCATATCTGCGTTATCTTTAGCGTTAGCATTAAACTTATCAATAGAAATGTCAATAGCTTTAACATTATCGTTAATGCATTAGTGTTCGTAGTACTCTACATTAAGGTAAAGTTTGAATTAGTGCTACCATTGGTGTCAGTGGTATCACTTGGCAACAGCGTTATCCTTATTGTTAACTTTATCGCTAGCGCTAGGGTTATCAGTAGTAATCGCATTAGCATTAGTCCACTAACATTAGTAATTTTATAAGCATCGGGATTAGACTTAGCGCCAGTAATAGCATTTGGACTAGATTTAGCGTAAGTATTAGTATTAGCATTAGCGTTACTATAAACGTTACCATTAGCGTTCGAATTAGCGTAAGCACTATTATTGGCATTAGCATCAGAGATAGCAGTGCCGTTAGCACTATCGTTAACAGTCCGGATAGCGTTTGCATTGGTGTTATCTTTAGTTTTCTGTTAGTGATAACGTTATCATCAGTTGTAGAATTAACAACAGCATCAGCCTCATAATCAGGGTTACCATTAACGTTAAGATTAACATTACCGTCGAATCAGCGCTTTCATTGGCGTTAGCGATGTCATTAGCATTAGACTTAGGGTTAGCACACTGTTTGCATTAGTCTTAGTCTACTAGCATTAGCGATTTCGTTGGCATCAACATTTGTACTAGATTTAGCATTAGAATTTATGCCAGCATTAGCGGTGCTATTACTGTTAGCATAAGTATTAGGATTAGTGATAGTATTAGCGTTACCGTTAGCATTAGCGTCAGCGCTATCATTAGCAGTAGCGCTAGCATTAGTAGTAGCGCTAGAATTAGCCTCAAAGTCAGCTTTAGCAGTAGCATTATCAAAATTAGCATTATCGTTAGCATTACTTCCAGGGTTAGCATTAGCGATCGCCTTAGCGTTAATCCTTCCGTTATCATTAGCGTTAGACCTAACATTAGATTTAAGTTAATATCAGCATTAGTGTTTAAAATAGGGTCAATGTTAGTGTTAGCGTTGGCGTTACCATAAGCGTCAGTATTAGCATTACTGTTAGTATTAGTGACAGCATTAGCTTTAGCATTAGTAGTAGCGTTATTAGTAGCATTAGTATCGGTAGCGTTTGTTTTTAGTGTTATCATTATCGTTAGTGGTGATTTTACCATTAGCTTTAGCACTAGAGTTAACATTAGCGCTAGTATTTGCGTAGCATTGGCGTTAACATTAGCGTTAGCATTAGCATTAGCGTTAGCGTTAGCATTAGCGTTAGCATTAGCGTTAGCATTAGCGTTAGAATTAGCGTTAGCATAAGCGTTAGCATTAGCGTTAGCATTAGCGTTAGCATTAGCGTTAGCATTAGCGTTAGCATTAGCGTTAGCATTATCGTTAGCATTAGCGTTAGCATTAGCGTTAGAATTAGCGTTAGCATTAGCGTTAGCATTAGCGTTAGCATTAGCGTTAGCATTAGCGTTAGCATTAGCGTTAGCATTAGCGTTAGCATTAGCGTTAGCATTAGCGTTAGCATTAGCGTTAGCATTAGCGTTAGCATTAGCGTTAGCATTAGCGTTAGAATTCGCGTTAGCATTAGCGTTGGCGTAAGCGTTAGCATTAGCGTTAGCATTAGCGTTAGCATTAGCGTTAGCATTAGCGTTAGCGTTAGCATTAGCGTTAGCATTAGCGTTAGCATTAGCGTTAGCATTAGCGTTAGCATTAGCGTTATCATTAGTGTTAGATTTAGCGTTAGCATTAGAGTTAGGACTAGAGTTAGTAGTAACGTTAGGGTTAGCATTATCGTTAACAATAGCGTCAGTATTAGTAGTCGACTTAGTTTTATTCCACTAACATTAGCAATTCCGTTAGCAATAGGATTAGATTGAGCGCCAGCATTAGCATTACCATTATCGTTAACATTATAGTTAGTATTGTCACTAGCCTTAGCTTTAGTGTTAGTGGTAAGACTATCATCAGCGCAAGTATTAACATTAACATTACTGTCGAATCAGCGCTTTTATTAGCGTTAGGAAATTATTCATTTGTAAAATTTTTAATGCGGTTGTATTATGCATTCCAAACTGATTCGCAATTTCTCGAGAACTTATACCAGGATTTTAACAACTGCAGTTAATGCATTTGTAGTATTTTCATTTTCAAACACATTTCTTTGAATATTGTCCGATTTACACTATTTTTAAATTTGGTAATAATTCTTCCAATTGTAGTATGGTTTGGAATCAGGCGGTTCGGATATTTCGCGCTAAATAAGGCACTTACTGTGCGCATGCTATTGCCGAAATAAAACATTTGTACAATTTCAATTTTTCCTGAAACGGTGTCATCTCTTAGTCTTATGACTAATAGACTGAGAACATGACAGTATTTATAATAATTTTGAAAGGTAACGTCATCCTGACATTTCAGTGTTGTCTTGACGCTGTGCAGGAATGGTAGGTACATAGGTTTTGCAATTTTTGAAATTAGCGTAAGCTGTAAAATATACCGGGTGATATGTACATTAGAATACAACAATCCATATTTAAAACGTAGGTTTATCGTTTACATTGTTTTTCGGACATCTTAATGACTTAATCTAAAATGGCGCTAAGTGAAAAAAAAAAATTGGTAATTTGTTTCAAAAGCAAACTCGAGACAACTTTTCACCATTAAAATTCTTTCTATAAGAACTTTGAAAGATCTTACTTCTAATAGATTTTCAAACTTATAAACCTCTGATACATTCCTTAGAAAACGCGTCATTATCGATTATTATTCTTAAAGAATACTAATACTTGAGCTTACGATGGTAAAATTTTTTTACATTACTTTTCTTGCACTTATATATGAATGGAAAAACACAAATTAATTAGAATCTGGTGTACATTCATAAAAGATGTAGAACAAAATGATTGCAACATTTCGTCCGAGAAATTATGTATGCTAGATATGAGTATTGTTCAAGCGTTTTTTATAAAAACCATACAAGGTAAACCCTTTTTTTTTTGGCACCCGATCCTTGAACATAATGAAAATCGTGCGGTACTACTTTTTAAATGCGTTAAAGGGAAAGTGTTAACACTTAAAATACAAACTTTTCGACCTTTCCACCTTTAATAACATGCACTAATTTTTACAAACTCACATCCAATTATAATTTTACGTACTGCTTCCTGTCGTAAAAAAAATGATTGGTCAAGAAATATTAGTTATTCTGCATAGCAGCTAGTACAGTTACTGACCCACATTATTTTGACAATAAGAGACTATCGCGTAATAATTTTCTTTCGCATTCCTTCATGCATACCGTGTCAAATAACAGGCTTAGTACCTTAATCGTGAAACCTTGATTAATTTTGCATTAATACACCTATACATTGACCCTTCATCCTTGAACACATTTTTCTAATGGAAATTTAATGTACTTTTTACACGTGCACGGTTTTATCAATGTTCTTCTATCTTCTAAAGTGTTTCTTTTTTCATGTACTATATCAAAACGCTACAGGTATCCATCATCCGCAGTCACAAACTAATTTAATTTTGCAACATCTCGCAAAAGTTTCGTATAAAAATTTTCTACGATAACATCAGCTCTAACATTCTGTTTTCAAAATGTTTAATTTGTTATTAAAATTAGAGTTTTGTTATGTAATAATGAGTCCATTATAAAATAGCATCAATAACAAGCGGAAATTACAATTGAAATATTAATAAACGACTCATAAAAAGACGGAAACGAAATTTTAAATTATTCATTAAAATCGCGTTTAGCCTGTGTAATATCACTACAATTTTGACGTTGTTTTGTGTATATTTTTTTTCGTAATTAAATCAGATTTTGTTTCAAGCGGGGGTTACAACAGTGCTTCCATTTCCAAATCAATGAGTTGGAAATTCAAGGATATAATTTTGAAGATCAGGTGTTACAATTATTATTGAACGCCACAAATTATGTATAAAATCCAACAATATTCGAAAGAGGAATAAGGAAAATATTGGCATAAGTACAAAAATACACAAGAAAATCAAATTCACAAAGGAATTATTAAAATATCGCACTAAAATTTATTTTAAAAGCGAAGGAATTGTGAGAAACATGGATAAAGTAAACAAAATCATTTAACGTAATGACAGCGGTATATTTGTCTTCTTTCCGTTCACAAAGTGATTATTTAAAACAGCAAAAAAATTAGCTTCATAAGGTTAAGTGAGTAGTTAGTTTAGATGGTAGGTGCATTTATAGCAGTAAAGGTATACTAACAAAACTTTACACTTATTCCAGAATAACAGTCGACAATAAAAAGGTATGCGAGTGAACAACAATTTCTGCTGGCTGCCATTACAAGTGACACAGATAAATAAGTGTCTAGACAAGTTCCAATAATGTACGCAAGTGCCCAACGAACACAAATAGAGGGGATAAAAGGAATGGAGCGCCAAACTTCCATTATTTGATACCACAATGAAGTCTATGAAAATAACCGTTGCCTAAAAGATACCTATTAGAGTGGCAGTCCACGAGTATATCCAACACGTGAACACGTTAGATTACTAAAATAAATGAACGAAACGGACCTTATCCTTGCGAATATTCCAGAGAGTTTTATACAAAACTCCTCCAAACGCAGAGTTTACGCTCAAGGTGTTGCCATGCACAGCTGCAGCAAGGGGCAAGGGGAGAAGAATCTTACTTCGAATAAGTACAAATACGAGTAAATACAGAGTAAAAAGTAGAAATTAAAGCTTTATTCTAAAGTCAGAACTAGAATAGGATTAAGACCGTCAGAAAAATATCTGGTGTGGAATACCACACGACATTCCAACCTACAAAATGGAAATTAAAAGAAATGAAATAATTTTAATAACATGTTTTTAAGGATAATTATGCAACCTGTTTTATAAGAAGTTCATTACGAAAATAGGTTATATTGCAAACGCAAAAACAGTGATCCATGTCAAACAGACATTTAAAACTTCATGGCAGGTAGAGGTTAATAGACATCTAAATGCTTACTTTAATTAAAAGAGATGAAATCATTTTACACGTTTTTACACGTTCATAACGAAAACAGGCAACGTTGTAAAAACAAAAACAATAATCTATGTCAGAATGACGTTTAAAACTTCATGTCAGATAGAGATTCATAGAGAAAAATACATATTAACGTAAAAAATTTCAAAGTCGCCCGCTTCTATAAAAAATATCGATAACATAGTTTCAGCATTTTCAATCATATTTATTTAATTTTTACATTTATTTCGCTTTACATTAAAAAACTTTACAAAGAAAATTTATGTATAATTAAATTTTCTTTAAAAAATGCGTCTGCCCTTTTTCTTATATAATTAATCTTTATTCAGATAATGAAACAATTTTAACTAACCCACCATATCCATCGCTGGATTTCTCCCAAAATCTAATCAGCTCTAAGCCAAATGAAAACCAGCTTAAATACAAAATTTTCAGTACGTAGATATTTTCCTTCCGGAGTTATCGTGGATACTACCACATACACACACACGCACGCAGGCACGCACGCACGCACACACGCACACCCACACGCACACGCGCGCACACGCACACACGCACACACACCCACACACACCCACACAGATCCACAACCGCCCACCCTTCATCCATTGAATAGAAAATTCAATCAACGAGAAGGACGTTACCATTACAAGAGCTCTCGTGTTATAAACTTTGAATCGATGAAAGATACACAGAAACATACACAACACACACACGCACCCACGCACGCACGCACGCCGGCCCGCACCCACGCACGCACGCGCACACACACAACCACACACCCACACAGATCCACACACGCCCACCCTTCAACCAGTGAACAGACAATTAAATCTATGGGAAGGACATTACCATTATAAAAACTTTCATATTATAAACTTTGAATCGATGAAGGATACACAGAAACACACAACACACAACACGCAACACGCAACACGCAGCACGCAGCACGCAACACAACACAACACACAACACACAACACACAACACAACACACAACACACCACACACAACACAACACACAACACAACAACACACAACACACAACACACAACACAACACACAACACACAACACACAACACACACACACACACACACACACACACACACACACACACACACACTCACTCACACACACTCCACACACACACACACTCACAAACTCACGACACACACACACACACACGCATCCATGCACACTCACCCACACATAACCACACACTCACACAGATCCACACACCCCCACCCTTCAACCAGTGAACAGACAATTAAATCTATAGGAAGGACATTTCCATTACAAGAACTCTCGTGTTATAAACTTTGAATCAATGAAGGATACACAGAGACACACAACACACACACACACACACACACACACACAACACACACACACACACACACACACACACACACACACACACACACACACACACACACACACACACACACACACACAACACACACACACGCACATCCACGCACACACCCACCCACACACGCACGCACACACACCGCACACACACGCACACAAGCACACACACGCACACAAGCACACACGCGCACACGCACACGTGCACATGCGCACACTCGCACACCCACACACACGCACACATGCACAAACGCACACACGCACGCAGGCACACACACACACACACACACACACACACATAACCACACACTCACACAGATCCACACACGCCCACCCTTCAACCAGTGAACAGACAATTAAATCTGCAGGAAGGACATTTTCATTACAAGAACTCTCGTGTTATAAACTTTGAATCAATGAAGGATACACAGAGACACACAACACACACACACACACACACACACACACACACAACACACACACACACACACACACACACACACACACACACACACACACACACGGACACCACGCACACACACACACACCACACACCACGCACCAGCACAGCACAACACGACACACAGCACGCACAAGCACACACGCAGCACACGCACACGCACAGCGCACACACGACACCCACACACGCACACACACAACCACAGACACAGCATACGCATCAGACTCAAACGCACGCATGAAAGCACACACACACGACACACACGCACACACACACACGCACACACACACACCACACAACACACGGAAGGACCATTACACATTCACAAGAATTCTCATGATTATCAAACTTCAGACTCAAAAACACATACACACACACCAACACACACACAACACACACACACACACACACACACACACACACACACACACACACACACACACACACAACACACACACACAACACACACACAATCACATCACACCACACTTCAACATAACAGACAATCATCACAAAGGACATTCATTACACAGCACTCTCATAAACACTACATAACAACGACACACCACCACCACACACACACCACACACACACACACACACACACACACACACACACACACACACACACACACACACAACACCACACACACACAGATCACACACACCACACACCCTTCAACACATGAACAGACAATTAAATCTACAGAAGGACATTTCCATTACAAAACTCTCTATAAACTTTGAATCAATGAATGATACACAGACACACACACACACACACACACACACACACACACACACACACACACACACACACACACACACACACACACACACACACGCCACACACACACAACACATACACACTATTACTATCCACATACACAGAACACGAACCAAACACAAAAAATTACATTAATTAATCAACCACTAATCATCCACAAATAGCGACACGAGACGAACACGCACACGGCCACAACACACACACACACACACACGCCACACACGACATCACACGCATTCGCATACGCTAACACGTATGTAACACACGCGACACACACGCACACTACATGCAGCTCGCTACGCAAACACGTTCTGTAGTACCGATCTTTTTTTATTACTTTATTCCCGTTAGGATACTATTAGGATACAGTTTGAACTCTTGATGAACTACAAAAAAATTACAGTTAATTATTGATTTCAACCACTAATAATCTCAAAATTATGCTGAAGGATAAATTAAAGCTGCAAAATGCGTGCTCAACGGGATAAAAACGTATGCAGTATTAGAGACAGAGCGTTTTGGTGTATCACGGTATTGTACCCAACATCGAATACTATACACCGTATACTAATATGTTGAATACTTCGCTCATTACACCACCGACTGTACTAACAAGAAATTGTATCAGGTTTTTAAAGAGATAGTTTTATGTATCATAAATTTTTTTGGTTTTATTTAAAACTCATCACTTGGTAACGTTCCCCATATAAAAATTATATATTTTTTAAATCGCCGGGTGGTACTCATAACATCAATTATGTTGTTTGGCAACGGGTAGACAAATGGACAGAGATTTTAAATCTACTTTTACGCAAAGAGTTAAAATAAAGCGAATAAGAGACCGTTGAGTCCACGATTTTATTGATTTATTATCAAAAAATTACCATATATTGTTGATTTTATACAATAATGGTCTTATTATGGAACCTCTTGGTTCAGTATTTCATATCTAATACAGAATAAAGAATACAAAATACTGAATACCTAATACCGAATACCGAATCCCGAATGACAAATACTGCATACCGAATACCGAATAGAGAATATTCAATACCTAATATTGAATACCCAATACTCAATAACGAACACCTAATGAATACTGGATAATTAATACTGAACGCTGAATGGCGATTACTAAACACTGAATACAAAGTAACGTGTCTCGAATACCATACACCGAACACCCAATACGATATACCGCATTTTGAATAGCTTAGTACACTCGTTTATTTTTTGTACCAGTGGATTTTCAAATTTGTTATATTCTATTTCAGCTCTTTAGTGGCAAATATTTTCCATAATAGAAATAACAAGTCTTTTAATAACCTTTAATAATGTTCACGTTTAAGATATCCGTTTAGTCAACCCCTTTTCTGCACAACACTCAAAACATAACCATTAATTGTTGAATTCAACAGATTATGATCTTTAAATTAAGCTGATAGCTAAATGAACGCTGCCAAATGCCGACTCAATCCCGTCAAAACTTATGCACTCTTGGTATAGCACTGCATTATACCTAACATTTAATACTGAACAGCAACTATCAATTACCAAATATACAATACAAAGTAATGCATTTCGAATACTACATAACGAATGCTCAATGCGAAATACCTAGTGAATACTTCGCTTAGTGCACTTACGACTGTACTAAAACGGTATTGTAGAAAACCTTTGAAGATTTGTATCCGGGTTTTTTTAATTTTTTTGTTTATTTAAAGCTACTTAGTTCTAAATGTTTCCCATAATTCAGTTCAATCGGCAATTTTATTGATCTATTAACAAAACATTAACATAAATTGTTGATTTCATCCAGTAATGATCTGTTCTTATATTTACAAATTACATGCGGCTTAACTACACGTAACAGGAAAATTTACCACTTAACGCCATAAAAATCTACGAAATAGTTATCCCACTCGGGATGGAACCTCTTGGTGTAGTACTGTATACCTAATGCTGAATAAAGAATACCAAATACCAAATAATGAGTAGCGAATACCGAATAGTGAACAATGAATGCCGATACCGAATACTTAATACTTAACACCGAACTTAAAACCGAAGGCTGAATACCGATTAGTGAATTCCAAATACAATAATATCTAATACAAAATACTGATACTGATACCGGTTGCTAAATACCGAAAGATAAATAAGAAATACTGAAACACCGAATACTGAGCCCAAATACCGATTAGTGAATAAATCATACTGAATGTCAAACACCGAACAATGAACACAAAATACCGAATCGAATGACGAATGCCGAATATGTAATACCGAATTTCGAATAGTGAAGACTGAATGACGATACTGAATTATGTATTATTACTGAATACAGATTCTAAATAGTGAAGGCTGAATACCGATTAGTGAATACCATATACTGAGTACCAAATGGTTAATACCGAATACTGGTGCTGAGGCGGGTTACTAAATACCAAACGTTAATTAATAAACGCTAAACAACGGATATTGATCACCAAATATCGAATAATTCATAAATCATACTAAACGTCAAATGCCAAGCAAACACCGACTACTAAACTTATCAAATACTAGTCACATATCGCATACTGAATACCGAATAACAAACACTGAATACCGGTTATTGTCTACCGAATACTGATTATTTAATAACGAATACAAAATATTAAATCACAAAAGCAACATACTGATACGAAATATGAAATACCATATTGAATAGTTAGTTTAGTGGATTAATGGCTACACAATGGATACATCGATCCTAGGTTCGATATTTGCAATATAAGAACTTTTAAAGTGCGAATACAGATCACTAGAAATCATCTTGGGATACATACTGAATACCGAATGCAGAACACGGTATACTACAGGAACCAATCTCTAATATTACATACTGAATGCCCAATATTATATACGATTAATGAAGACTTAGGTTACTGGATTGGTAGCTATACTTATCTTTATTTAGATACCTTTTGAATTAGCTTTAAGTTCAGAATGACCTTTTCTGCAAGTCAATTACGTTTAAATTCTGCCCTGCATAGTTTCACAAATTAGTGTATTTCATTGTGTGAACTATTTGTTATTTTTCTTAGTCCATACATAAATAGTAATGCAATTGAAAGTCTCATGTAAATAAATTTAATAACGAGAGGTGCGGTGATCGCTTAGTATATGATTTCAAAACGTTTGGCAGTTGAAGCAGTAGATAGATTCGGTGAAAGAGGTATTAAATACGGTAATGGTTCAAATACCGGGCAGAATAAATTTGATACTAATGTGGACAGCCGTCTTTCGGTTTCAATGTTTCTACTGGTTATATTCGTAAAATACAAGCGAAAATTAATTACCTTCAGTAATGTCCAGTAAAAATTGTGTGTGTGCGTATGCGCGTGCGCGATGTGCGCAACGCGCGTGTGTGGGTGCGTGCTTGTGTGTGCACGTGTGGGTGAGTGGCTGAGTGTAGATGTATGACTGCGTGTGGGTGTGCGTGCGTGCTTGCGTGCGATGATCAAATTTAGGAACTTTTATTTGCACATAGTGTCCATTTTAGGATGGTATAAACCACCCTGATGTATGAAATAAAGAAATTGAAAACAAAGCTGTTAATATGTAACATTTAGACCGTTAACATTTTATTAGTCAAAAAAAGTTGAATTTAATACTTAGACTTTGTAATTCAAACTAATAAATCATTGTAGATTGTACTGTATTGTGAACTTCGATTATTTATGTGAAAGAAGATCAATAATTGTAACTGTACTATTTCAAAAATCAGTAGCAGAAAGAAATAGACATTTTTACTTCACGTCTCATTGGATAAAATCTTAAGGGCAAGATGCGACAAATTGGCATTTTAATGTTTTTAGTAGATTTATATGTATTAAAGATACACACAAGTGATATGTGAAATACTTAGCTTTTGGGTATGAAATCGTTTATTTTTATGCATGTTTATACACCGTTATAAACCATTCCGATAACAATTACAGTTACCGTACTCAGTAAATGATAATAGTTTTAAAAAATTCAGATGTTAAATAAATATACGGAAACTAAAAATTCATAAAAAATACACGGTTTCATACCCAACAGATAAATATTTTAATTATGAATTACACATTACCTTGCATCTCACGTCTCGCTAATTTTGTTCAATAATCAGGTGAACGTACTATTTATCTTAGTTAATACGCTTATCTTTAAGATTGCTTTATATTTTTATTGCAATTAAGATATTCAGAACGTAATTTATGTAGTTAATGGAACTGCTTCGTACCTGTCATTTTATTTAAGGAAAACTATTTTCTTTCAATTTTAATTTTCTGATAGTGCTTACGTTCCAAATAACAATTCTGAATAGTGAATGTATAATATCGAATGCCGAATATTGAATATACGTTATCCATCATCATATGAAGTAACATATCGTTTGAATATTTAATTGTACAATATTAAGCGTTAAATAGTGAATGCCAAATTAAGAATACAGTAAGTTACGGAAAATCATATTAAATGTGTTTTAGGCATTAAAGATTGAGTATTGATCACTAAATACTGAATTCAGATAATCAAACAACATATTAACATTGAAAACTGAGTACCTAAAACAGAATTTAAGATTGAATACAAAATGTGAATTGAATATTTAATACAAAATCTTTAATGTTGAAATCAGATAACTATAGGATTTTAGATATAGGACCAGAATGCAGAACATTGAGCATAAAATATTGCCAGAAGACTGAATAATACATATTCAATAGATACTTGCAACCAACCCCCTCAGCTACAATTTTAGCTGATAAAGGTTTGGTTATAACCCAGTAGGTTTGTGCCTTTTGCTCAGTCGGAGATTAAGATAGGCGGGGTTCATAAATATTATCGGATGTTACTTTAAAAAATATATGCATATAGACATGTTCGCTTTACAAATTGATGTTGCTTCAACCTGAAACTAAATTATTAACTAAAAGGACGACAACTCGTTTGATGGAAAAACAAGTAAACGATGAATATAATAAAGTTAAAACATTGACAATAAGAAGCTTTATTTACTACCTTAATTTTGATTACAAATGAGAATATCCTACAGCTAATGTTAGTAACGATTGTTTAACTTAAGTAAAACCAATTTATGGAATTATTAATAGAAATAAAATACCTTGTTTTGATTATACAGTACTTCTGTAGGCTCCGAAATGGCGGCTTGCTGAATCAGCGCTTGGAAAAATCCGCTACGTAAATTTTACATGGATCTGTATTGGATATATATCCAATAAAATTGGATTCGGATGCATTAAAATTCCCAAATGTATACATTTTTGCTGGTTAGTGGATATTAAAATTCCACTTCATAGTAACAAAGGTTATTGCGTCATTATTGGTTGAACGCAATTACACCGTAAAGCGACTAACGGTAAAATGCAATTGGTTAAGTAATTATGCGGATTAAGAAAATAAGGTAAAACGTAAAGTAGAAGTAAATAAAAAAAGTTCCTGGAAAAGCAATCATCTCAAACTGTTGTATAATAGCTTTTCAAATAAACTTACCGTAAAAATTAATACAGCACTTATTAAAAAATTTAACAAAGCCCCAATGGATAACTGCAACCACTCCTTAACTCAACCAAAACGACGCTAAGGTGGTCTATTACGCAAGAACATGTCTAGATTGAATGTGCAAACAAAATGCGTACGAGTTCTAATTAAAATAATTAAATGCATGTTTTTATGCAACTATGATATGCAGCACACGCTTCACGAAATGCATGTTAAGTTGCCTAAATAAACGTAAATTTTATTAACAAACGTAAAGAGTTTGTTGCACATTGAATATGACATACGACCTATTGAACGTTAACTAATGAATATTAAATGGGAAATACAGTAAAAACGGTAAATGATAATGGTCATCGAATGCAATACATGAAAACTAAACATTGGGTAATAAACACTTAAAAAGAATGTAGAACGAAGTATATAATGCTGAATTCTCAATATTGAATACAGGATACGACATACTAGAAATTGAATATTCAAATTGCACAAAGAGTAGGTCCTAACTGTTGGATACCGAACACCGATATCTGAATACACCGCATTTAATTTTGGAACAATGAAAATTGAATATGGAAAACTGAAAATTGGAAATTGGATGCCAAAATACGAAACACTGAATGTTGATAATGAAGCATTCAGTTTGAAAATTGAATATTTTATGTTTACGCGTAGTTGGGCATCGAATAACGATTAACTAATATCAAAGAAAACTGTAAAAAAGTTAGAATATAGACGTAGGAGTGTTGAATAGAATATGGGTTATTAAATACAAAACACACACTGCTGAATGTTGAAGACAGAAAATGTAAGATAAAATCTTGAATATTAAACATATAAAAATATTACATGCCAAGTACTAAATAATAAATGTTGAATTCTGAACACTGTAACATCAGCTTTGGAATACATGACAAATGATATACTAGTAGACTATAACATATGAAAGACTGAACACTCGAAATGAATGAAAGGAAAGGAAAACAACGTGTTTCATTCCCTCTACGAAATGGGGGACGGGCTGCTCGAGCTTTCCACGCCTCTTCAGCCACAGGGATTGATTCTCAGCATACATACATACATTACGTATATATGCATGGTGAGGTTAAGGACGGGTGCGGTCAGGGCAGGCTCAGAAGGAATGGAGGTAGGGTTCTGAGGGGTAAGATACCACCCCAGCATTCGCCTAAATAGCCGCACAAGGTGTGCGCAGTGATCCTGCCGATATATGTGTATGAGAAAAGTCCCCTGAAAAAACCTCATACAAGGTGGACGGTAACAAGTATCGAACCAATTACCTCCCAAACGTTAAGCAGCTGTGTTACCACAGATCCAACTAGCTCGGTATTCGCGATTTTATCCGAATGATACGTAAGGATACTAAATTTTGAATGCAAAATATTTAGGGCTGATTTAAGAGTACTGAATATTGAGTAATCAATACTTAATAAGAATGTAGAACAATGAGTATTGAATGCTGAATATTGAATATAGCATATCAAACATAATTATTGAGCACTGAATATTGCATCCGAAATTTGAATGCCGAATATTGGATATTCTATGATGGGTATGCATTGAAAGTGAGTATTTAGTATATGAACGTACAAACAGTCAATATATGGAGTGCAGAATATTAATGAATCTCGGGGAAGTTTTGACTACTTGTAAGGTTACAAAAGGAAGTTTTTTTTTTCGGTTGAATAGTCTAACCAGGAGTACCACCAATCTTAATTTACGTATCGATATTACGCTTTTGCTTTGAGAGCTTCTTCAAAGATGAGCTACAAAATTATAGAAACGTAAGGTTCATAACCTCAAACTATAATTGATAATAAATACTTCCAATTATAAGACTGCGACTAAAGGACACATTTAATAAGTTAATATACCGTGCTGGTAGCTCTGTGGTGACACGATCTGCTTAGCATTCGAGAGGTAATGGGTTAGAATCCCGTTACCGTCTACCTTGTATGAGGTTTTTTCAGGGAGTTTTCCTCATACACATGTAGCGGCATGGTCCCTGCGTATATGCACACCATGTGCGGCTGTTTAGGTGAATTCTGGGGTAGTATTTCCCCCCTCAGAACCCTAACTCCATTCCTTTCGATCCTATCCTGACCACACCCATCCTTAGTCCCACCATGCATATATACGTAATGTATGTATGTATGCTGGGAATCCATGATTGTGGCTAAAGGAGCTCGGAAAGCTCGAGAAGCCCGGCCTCCCACTTGGGGAGGAAATGAAATACGTGGCCTTTTCCTTTTCTTTTAGTTAATATAATAAAATAATAAGTGATGACATCTTAGATTAAACATATAATTTTTAACCAATTAAAAATACTTGTAATATTACAGCTTTTCCACCATGTGTTTCTGAAACATGATAAAGGAATGCAAAACTTTCTAGAAATTTTGTGGTTGGTAACGTATTTGGAGCTAAAAATGATAATTTGAAAAATAAATAATTTATACTATTTACAGAAACACTAATTTACAGATGCAAGTCAATATGAGCATTGAGTACTCAATGGTATGAGTATATACTACTTAGGTTTTAAAAATCTTCGTTAACATGTATTGAATTTTATTCTTATTTATATAGTACATTTCTAAAAACTTTGTTTTAGTATGGTTCGATTCAAAATCCAAAATTTTTACATTAGAAAAATTTTATGTGTTAGAAGTTTCTTTAGAATTACATGAGAGAGCTGTGTTGTGTTTATTATTTTTGATATGATTTATATGTTGATTAATTCGTTTTTTTAACTAAT
Organism: Vesta saturnalis; assembly: GCA_036346205.1. Taxonomy (NCBI): domain Eukaryota; kingdom Metazoa; phylum Arthropoda; class Insecta; order Coleoptera; family Lampyridae; genus Vesta; species Vesta saturnalis. The sequence continues at coordinate 2,416,702 of JARFJB010001166.1, forward strand.
GCCTAGGCTGACCCATATACTGACCTGAACACCCGTTACATGGTGTTTACTAATTAATTCCTGATAATTTTCCTTTTTCCGTTTTGTCTTTTCGTTTTGAAACACAACATTTCAAAGTGTTGCTATTATAACTAGCAATAATTTTAGTGTAAATTTCCCTACTATTATTCATTCTTCAATATTCCATATCCAGTGTTTCATACCTAACACCATATTTTTTTTATATGTTAACGGTTGATTTGAGTTGAAGTTTAAGTATATTTGTGAATTCGTGGGTTTTATATACCAATCTAAAAGAATTTGATTATTTGAATCTCTACTGAACAATCTAAGAAAGGGATTCACTAGATATGAAAGATTCAACATTTCCTATTCTACCCGAATAATGAATATTGCATAGACATGCAATTAAAAAATAAAATCGACAGCTTCGTGTTTCCCATTTAATTATTAGGTAGTACTTCTAACTACCATATATTATTTTTACTGGCCGGTCATCCGCCTCATTGGTGGCACCTTGAAAACGGCACAGCTTTTACAAGATCTGCTTTTTGCATTATATACACACGAGGCGAAGAGGGGAACTCAAAAATGCGATTTTAGGTAGCGACGCCCGACACTTCCTGATCAAATTTGGCGGGCGATGACGGTAAATGTGCATATTGCGAAAACGTCCTTTGCAGCACACGATACCGGCGTAGCGACGCCGGTGGTAATATCTCCGGAACGGAAGATCAGAGAAAAGGGGACCGTAAACAATAGATACGCGCATTAATAATTTAAGCTACAGATGGTGTGAAGCAATCTTTAAATATTTTAGCGATATCTCCACCACTCGGACCTACAGGAGTTATAAAGAATTGTGGAGGTTGGCGATGGGAAGGGGTTAGATTTTTAACACGGATGGATCGATCACGACCAAATTCCGCAGATGGGTGGGTACGTCTCAGTGGATAAGAACAAGCAGTATGAGACAAGCCATTATTGGGCGTCCAATGACAATGAAATTTGACTCGTACGCAAAAGGCATGGATGACTTGCGATTGTAATATATCCGGAACGGAAGATCAGAGAAAAGGGGACCGTAAACAATAGATACGCACATTAATAATTTAAGCTACAGATGGTGTGAAGCAATCTTTGAATATTTTAGCAATATCTCCACCACTCGGACCTACAGGAGTTATAAAGAATTGTGGAGGTTGGCGATGGGAAGGGGTGAGATTTTTAACACGGATGGATCGATCACGACCAAATTCCGCAGATGGGTGGGTACGTCTCAGTGGATAAGAACAAGAAGTATGAGACAAGCCATTATTGGGCGTCCAATGACAATGAAATTTGACTCGTACGCAAAAGGTATGGATGACTTGCGATACATCCGTGAAGGCATCCAACCCCTAGACGAATTTTCGCAAAACAGTACTCACGTGGGGAGAAGCGGGGAACTCGAAAATGCAGTTTTCGGCTGTATCGAAAGCGTCGTAATACCGACGGGAGCAAATCTAAGAGATGGTTTGGTCCATCCGGTTCAAATTTTTACGGGAGAAGAGGAATATGTGGATTCCGAAAACGTCCTTTGTCATACACGACACTAAGGTAAATACGCCGGTATGTAAGACCTCCGAAACGGAAGGTTGGAGGAAACGGGGCCGTAAGCAAAAGATATTTTTTTCCTAAATTTGAGCTAGAGAAGACGTGGAGCGATCTTGGAATGTTTTGGCTATATATCGGGAACGGTAGAGCTTCTTTCGACTAGAGAGGTGCCTTTCAATTCGTGCCCATTTCTCGGAACTCCCGAAGTTCTAAGAATTATGGGAGGTTGAGAAGGGGAACCAATGGAATTTGAAACACGGCTCAACCGATTACGACCAAATTTGGCAGGTGGGTGGAATATGCCTTAGCGCGTAAGAAAAATCAGTTTGCGACAAGCGTCTATGGGCCGCTGCAGCATGGTTATTGGTCCTATCGATGTCCTTCATTACACGGCTATAGACACTCCATAATTGCGGTGGAAACATTGCGAAGATTTGGTCTTCCTATATAAAAATCCTCGAACCAATTTAATAGAGGGTGTAATTCTAAGGGAAGTCCATCTGCGAGACTTTCTGTAGCAACATCTAGATCCGCAATGGACACGAAAACTAAGGAACTTATCATTCGAGTTTGCAACGCAAAGTCCCCTTCATTATAGTATCGTTGCAATAAGTGTAGCTCTTCCAGATATTTTTTCAAATTTTGTGCTAGATGAAAAAAACATCCAAGCAATTGTACGTTTGGAAATCCGTTTTGTAACGCTCTGATAGCTCCATGTTCAAAATCGCACGATATCTTTTCGGAGTCCAAATTTGGTTCAATTTGTTTTAATTGTTCGATCATCAGTGTGTAAGTTGACATTTATTTATTTGGCAAAAGGGCGTACACAACAGGATGACCGCCTCCGAAACGTTCTGCCATGATTACATACACTTGCGAAAATATCAATGGGGCGGATTTAAATGTTTCATCGACGAACCAATGCTTTGACTTCTTCAGAACCTAAAATAAATTAGATTAAAATAATAGGTAAAAATAAATTCGAGTAGACCTTACGTTTACGCTTTATTGGCGGCTAAACATTAATATCCTGTTAGGTGTTGGTCCGCTGTCGCTTAAAACAAAATTTTCCTGTATGTTATTGGCCGTCACGTAGGTTTTATATTCTTCTGGAATTACTAATTCTTCGACCGTTAGTGGTGCAGGTGGTGCAACATTCATTTGGTTTCGTTTTCATCTCACTATTTTCTTCAAAGCATCACGATTGGGTAATTCAGCTTGTCCACTTCGCGATAATCCAACTACACAATTATTAATTACTTGGTTAGTTTGCTCCATTGTGTCTTCTGCTCTTCTTTTTATTGTAGTCTTTACGATTTCGGCTTCAACACGAGCTGCGGAACTTCCATGACAATGTTTATTTATACACGTAGCCACGCATCATTTACTGTATGGATACGTTGTTCTCCATCAATCGACCTTTGGTCACACCTCCAAAAACTCTTTTCACCACAGGCACTTATGCGATCGAACACATATAAAAATCCATCGTGATGAAATTTTAGTTTTCCTTTCTTGCTGAGAATCTCCATAATGCAGTCAAACGACGCAAAATCGTAACAATTACAATAAAATAACTTTACAAAGAGATCCAACTACTGGTTTTTAATTTATATAAAGACGTACTCCTACACCCATTATGCTGATTGCTGTATGTGACAATAGGTAATAATGTTATCATTACCAATAATGAGGTGAAAGGGAGAAAGAAAGAAATTCCTAGACGCGGCCTAATTGAATAGCGATTATGGAAAGTGAAATTTTCACCTAAAAGATAATTAGGGGATAATTAATACATAATAAATTTTACTTAAAACGTAGGTTAAATTACACCATGTTGTTGTGACAGAACTGGAAATTTTTTTTCTACTTTTACATGTGGAGCAAACATTCCATTATTTTTCAATTCTGCGTTCAAAAGACCTTGCGTCCAAATGTCTGGCGTTCAAATGTCCTCGCGTCTAAACGGCGGCGTTCCATCGGCTGCGTTCAAACGGCCGTGTTCTAACGTCCCAGGCCGCTCCGTGAAGGTATCCTAGACGAATTTTGGAAAATACAATACAACACAAAACAGGGAGACGCGTAGAACTAGAAAATGCGGTTTTAGGCAGCGACCAAAGCGTCGTAATGCCGGTCAAATTTGGTGTGCGGAGAAGGGGAATGTGTAGATTCCAAAAAAAAGGTAGTATCTCCGGAACATAAGGTCGGAGGAAAGGGGACTGTAAAAAAGAGATACGCGCCTTCGAAATTTGAGTTAGAGAAGACATAGAGCTATCTTGAAATGTTTTGGCGATATCTCCGAAACGGCAGATCCTCTTTCAATTCGTGTCCACCACTCGGGCCTCCCGGAGTTATAAATAATTGTGGGGGGTTGAAGATCTGAAACACCACGATCGAATTCGGCAGGTGGGTGGGGTACGCCTTAGCCGGTAAGGAAACAAGGTTTGCGACATGCAATGCCGTTATTGGGCAGTCCAATCATAACGAAATTTGACGCTTGGACTTATTCAACTACGACTCGCACGCGAAAGGCATGGGCGGCTCACGATGCCTTTATGAAGATACCCAACACCAAGACGGAGAGAGGCGAGGAACTCTAAAATGCCGTATTCGTCTGCAACGAAGGCGTCGTAATGCCGACGGTTTGGCCCACCCGGATTAAATTTGTTGCACGGAGAGGGAGAATGTGTGGATTCCAAAAAAAATTTCCCGAACGCCTTCGACATTCGAGTTAGAGAATGAGTAGAGCGATCTTGGGATGTTTTGGCGATATCTTCCAAACGGTAGATCCTCTTTCGACAAGAGAGGTGTTTAAATCCGTATCCACCTCTCGGACCTCCCGGAAGAAAATAATTGTGGGAGGTCGAGGTGGGATTTGAAAGAGGAGCGTCAGTAACACTTCGATAACTTTTTTTCATAAGACAATTCGTTTGAGGAAACTTTAATCTCAATTTGATCACATCAGAACGTACACTACGTCTCTTAACGTAGTTTATCATTAGGTTTATATATTACAGTTGAGATACGCAATGGAAACAAAAGCGAAACTATGCACATATTGCGATTCTAAATGTGCGTGACATAAATAATTGCAAATAATGCAGTGCGGCATAACCAAATGACAATAACAATGATGTTTTAACACAGTAAATCTATAAAGCCACTATTAAGTTATTTAGCACATTATATGATAATAATACTCACCTATTTTAACAATAATTATGCTATTACATACCATCATCAATACAGTTTTCTTCATATCCTTCCTTATCAAAATATTATTTAATATCTTTATAAATTGTTTCCGTGTCAAACCTATGGCATACAGAAAATTACTTCCTTACAGAGATGTTGACAATTTCCTTCAAGCTTTCTTTTTAAACTGTTTGCAAAGGAAATGATAGATATGTGTACCAATGTTCACTCGATTTATTTGCAGAGGGTAAAAAAATGTAAAACGTTTCCTCTGGCAGTTTTTAGTTTAAATTGCAGCTCTTCAAGGAAATTCAAGTTTAAATAATGAGTTCATCTACATTACGATGGTTGTTAACGTTCGCGTACTTGAGGTATGACGTATTATGATTGTTGCAATTTGTCTAGCGTTTCCTATTCAAATACAAGTGTTATTGTTAGTAATAAATTCGAAACTGTATTCTAAATGTTTAATGGCCAACTAAAATGTACGCAAATTAAAGAAATCTAAATCTTTTATAGAAATATTACTATATAACTTTATTGGAGTATTTGCTCAACATCTAATAAGGAAGTAACAAAATCATATCGCTAAGCACTTCGCCCTGTATTTAGTATAAATACGCATTAAAATTTATTATAAGTTTTGTTATGAACGAATAAGTTCAAAGGTAAATATGTAATTAAAAATTATTATTAATTTTATTAAATACATAAATAACAAGTTTACCTCGAGTAGGATTTGAACCTTCGGCCTGTACTACTGTTAGAGTACCGCGCTAACCAACTGAGCTAGAATGAGATTACACTCAAATTACTTATATTAATGGAATGCAATATCGCAAGGATTATAAATTATATTTAAAATTTACATCAGTTCTACACAAAATTTACATCGATTGGGGCTTGAATCTCGATACCGCAGTTGGTTAGCGCGGTACTCTAGCAAAGTACAGGTCGTCGGTTCAAATCCTACTCGAGATTAAACTTTTTATTTATGTATTTAATAAAATTAATAATAATTTTTAATTACTTATTTTATAATTTTTTCCAAATAGTACAACAATGTAGTAAATAGTAGTCAAGTTCTTAATCATTCGATGTAATATTATTAATTATAAATTAAGTATTTCACTTTGAGAAATGGATTGTATATTTACATATTGATTGGGTACCTGATTAAGTGATACATACAAATAAATGTGAAAGTAATAAACAAGATGACAAAATACGTTAATTATATATTTGCACTTCTTTCATAAAAATATAGTCTGAAGATTAAATGTTAACAATTGTTGATCAGGCACTGATTAACAATTAAGTGCTATGTATACTTGATCAAACAGTTATTAACGCTGAATAGTATATTATTCAATGTGCAATAATGGCTCAGATGAATTACTCATCTCGCCTTCGGCTCGGTTCGCAAACATATCCTCGTTGAATAATAGCCATTATTGCTCATTGAATACTATACTTTATCTACAACTATTAAGTACGTAGTCAAAGTAAATATGTAAATATTTATGTCTAATTTTACTGTTTCAATATGTTTTAGTGCTGATTGTTTTAGGCCAAGGACGATGAAGTGAAATATTATGTACGATAGGAATAATTATTGCTAATTTCGATTTTGAAATTTATTTTTGAACTACCTACACTGGGATTTTTACATTAAATACGTTTACAATAAACTTATAATAAACGAACAAATGGAACAGGAGCTTAACACAATGTGAAATATTTTTACTAATTTTATAATAAACCGTATTTCTGGTTAGTTATTTGTATTGCTGTTAAAATTTATTGTAGTATTTGTAGAATTTTAAATGTGTATGCCAGGAATGGCTGAAGTACTCGTCATGTTAACGTTGATGTTTTCTGTATTTGTAATGTTTGGTATTGTGTGTGAAATACCTTGCGGAATTCTGTTTGCTGTTAGGATCTTGTTATTAATGGAATCATTAATATATCCCTCAGCAGTAGAGGTAGATTTCCACCCCCCATGTCACTTTAAACTGTAATATCACCTCCTGCATCGACAAGGAATGTTGGTGAGGTACGTCTAAAGGTGTGGCCTGTATATTTTTCTGAGTTGGGAAGTTTCAAAAACTGAGCAATTTGTTTTCCCATGGCTGCAAATTTGTTTATTCCTATTTTTGGTGCATTTATCCTTCTGGTAACTAAAAAAAAAGGAATTTGGTGCTTCATTGGGTTGACTGCCAATGTATTTTTTAATATGTTGATAAAATATCTCGGGAACTGTAAATTTTCTAACAATTTTGGTTTTAGTGTTAGGGACCGTAACCAAATAGTTGGATCCAATATCCTGTAGGTCAGTAATAATCATGTTATGAAGTTCGTTGGAACGGCAAGCCACCATCACTCCCATTATAAGTGCAACCTTGAAATAATATGATAGGCAGGTGCTATGTGAAAAAAAGGCTCTGCCTTAGCCCCGATCCTATACACTATCTTCGCATCCAACATTCCCGAAGTCACACAACCGCCTTCTGGGCGGTTAATCGAAACAGCGAAACGGCCTCCTGCCTCATATCGAAAACCCTGCGGAACTTCTCCAACTGGGCTAACCAGTGGAATGTCTCCGTCAATCCCACCAAAACCCAAACTATCATCTTCCGTCATCCTAATTACACTGAAGATAAGTTCCCAAAGCTAGCCTCCAGAAATATTTCCCTCGCCCTAAATCAAGAAAGACTCCCACTCCAAGATGGAGTCCTCTTTACTAGAACCCTCAATTGGCTCCCCGATGTTAAAAAAACACTCAATAGGATTAGGAACCGTGCAAACCTACTGGCCGCCCTCCGGGGTAGATTCAGAGGTTGCTACCCCAAAACACTTCTACACACTTATAAAACATCCACCCTGTTATGAATTTCCGATCACCAATACACACCAATATAAACCCCAATCACCTTTCCTCTATCGCCTCCTGTGAAGACCGAATCATCAGACGCATACACAGGTTACCTCTCAGGTACCCTAGCGACCTCACAACACAACACGCAAACATACCAACCATCACACACAGAATCCAAACACTACAGAAAAACTTTGCACATAAAAGAATCTTCGGCGCAACTATCCCTGCCGAAGAGATCCTTACCACACCCTACAACTACCGTTTTCCCCAATTCCCACGAAGAAAACCTAAATTAAAATTCAAACATCTCCCCGAGATCCTTACACAGCTCCTCGACGACTTCCCCGAGGAGATAGAAGATTCCCTGGATAACATCCCATATGCCCTCCGCATCCCTTCGTCTATTCTATGACGGCCCAGCAAGAAATCGGACGACGAATCTAATAATCACACTACAAACCACTTAACACTACACACATTTAAGCCAATTAACGCATTATTAAATATTAAATAAATATACCTTTTTTCTTTCTTTTTACACCAAAAATAAGCACATCGCATGATTGTAAACTATACAATAACATCGAAACACCAACAAACATGGATTGACCAGGGCTGAAGAGGAGAAGGACTCCTGAACAGTCCACGAATAAGATATATAAGCTATAAATAAGTAAATACTAACCATAAGCATGAGCATACTAACAAAAAAAAAACTATGTCAAAACACAAGACGATAATTATTTTCTTACCTTTGTTGCCAAATAGATATCATCGGAAGCATTATTAATGAACTGCTTAACATCGTCGGGGGTAAAAATTTTCAATTTTTTAGGTAAGTAGCCTTCTGATTGTCTTTTTAGGAAAGCTTTAAGTTTTGAGTAGTTTTTGATATTGATATTATGATGGAGAACGAATGTGCTTCTAAGCATGGAATAGAATGACCACATTGAGGACGACTTATATTTTTTTGAGAATTGAGTAAAGTATACTGGGAGAACGTTTCATTAAAAGAATTTACTTGGTTCTTATATTTTCAGTCTATAAATGCTCTGTACGTAACGTTATATTTTTCCTTAGATTTTTGTGGTAACAAGTTAATTGTAGCTTCATTAGCATTCAATCACAAGCAATGCAATCTGGATGTGATTCTGGACATTAAGCAAGCATTTGATAGGGTCTGGCACGCCGGTCTCCTGCAAAAGATCTGAAACCTTAACATACCCGACCCCTTCGCCAAACTCTTACTCTCGTACCTGACCAATCGGTCAGTTCGGGTCAAAGTAGGGAAAACCTTCTCCGATCCTTTTCAACCTACATCAGGCGTTCCGCAAGGCTCTGCCTTAGCCCCTATCCTTTACACCACCTTTGCATCCGACATTCCCGAAGATACCCAACCCGGAGTAGTCGTTGCGCAGTTCGTGGATGACACCGCCTTTTGGGCGGTTAATCGGAACAGCGAAACGGCCTCCCGCCTCATATCCAAAACCCTACGGAACTTCTCTAACTGGGCGAACCAGTGGAGAGTCTTCGTTAATCCCACCAAAACCCAAACAATCCTTTTCCGACATTCTCATTACGAAGAGGATGAGTTCCCCAATCTTGCCTCCAGAAACGTCTCCCTCACCCTTAACCAAGAAAGGCTCACACTCCAAGATGAAATAACCTACCTAGGAATCCTCTTCACTAGAACCCTCAATTGGCTCCCCGATGTAAAAAGAACACTAAACAGGATTACAAACCGCGCAAACTTACTGGGCGCCCTTCGGGGTAGAATCAGAGGTTGTCACCCCAAAACACTTCTACACACATATAAAACATACATCCACCCTGTTATGGATTTCCGAGCTCCTATATACACAAACATTAACCCCAATCACCTTTCCTCCATCGCCTCCTGTAAATTTTTAGACGGATACACAGATTACCCCTCAGGTACCCTAATGACCACACTCTACACCACGTCAATATACCCCCAATCACCAAACCGTATCCAAAAACTCCAGGAAAACTTCGCCTATAAAAGAATTTTCGGCAACACTATCCCAACCAAAGAAATCCTTACCACTCCCTACAACTACCGTTTTCTCAAATTCCCTCGAAACAAACCCAAATTAAAATTCAAACATCCTCCCGCAATCCTCATACAACTCCTCGACGACCTCCCCGAGGAGGTAAAAGAATCCCTCGATAATACCCCATATGCCCTTCGCATCCCCCCGTCTATTCGACGACGAACCAGCACCGACCAACGATCTAATTAATCACACTGCACAACACACCACACTAACCCACACGCACACTTAAACCCAACCTCACATTATTCAAAATTCAAGTTCAAATAAATTTAAACACTTTTTTTTCTTTTTTTATTACCAAAAATTACCACACCTCATGATTTTACAGAATACAATAACACAAAGCAGCGCAATACCAACAACAAGGGAATGACCAGGGCTGAAGAGGAGAAGGACTCCTGAACAGTCTACAATAAGATATATATATATATATATATATATATATATATATATATATATATATATATATATATATATATATATATACAAGCTAAAACTAACCATAAGCATGAGCATACTAACAAAAAAAAAAAAAAGAAAGAAAAAAAAACCAGTCGTAGTATTCTCTATTTAGATGTCACTCCCACTTGAACTGATTTTACTTCAAAATTATACAAAAGACGTGTTTCGATTTACATTTTGAATTTTAGATGTCATATTTGGCAGCCTGAGTTTTAAAAAGGATAATCCAACACTGTAAACAGAAAAGTAGATTTTTATTGGTCAAAAGGAATGGAGTAAAGTAAAACACAGATTCTCATTGGCCGAAAGGTAAAGTAAAGTACTTTACATATGACTCTTTAAATAATATCCTATATTATTTTTATTAAAAATCATAAAAATTAAAGTATTATTAAATAGTTGTAGATAAAAGTGTTTTATTACATTAACATTACGAAGATCGTTAGACCAGTCTGAATAAGTTTAATTTACGAATAATGGGCGTCGGCGCAGTTTTATTTTTGATTGTAGTTCATTGAAATGTATACTTTAAGGATAAGTACCCAAAGTTCGACCGAGTGGGGCAATAATATTTTGTTTAACAATGTACGAGGAGGAATTTGTTTTTTCGCACATTTTCTAAAATAACTCGCTTCTGGAGTCATTTACGAAAAAATCACAAGGTACCTTTTTTGTTTGTAATGGAATTTCCCATTGAGTATATGTTGTCAGATGACTCGAAATTTGTTTATACATTTTTCGTCTTTATATTGTTTAAACATGAAAAAGTTGAGTAAACTTGCTGTATTTTCTACATATAAATTTTCAATCCACTACACCGACATCTTCGATTTGATAACATGATTATAAGCACAAAATTTCACCACGGCATGAGCTCGATTCGTCGAGCGGAGACTAGCGGAAAACGAAACAGAGGGCGCTCGGCAATCTTCGGCTAATCTCGGGCGGGCTCGTCGGAGTGCTGCGCACTAAATACAAACAACTCGTTTCACAAAAATACATTTATCGGTGACTGCGTGTACGATATTATTTTCAATACTGTGTATTTGTACACACAGGGATATTAACAAAATAAATCAGTTGATGATAAATTGACTTTTTTTTATAAATTGTCAGGTTTTTAACAATCTTTTAGTATAAATTTTTTCGGGCGTTCAAAAAAATTGTCGAAGAGCCATATTAACAATAACGTGCACGCGTATATTATTATGCAATGTAAAAATTGCTGCAAAATTGAAAATAATTAATTTAATTGCAAAATACAAATTGTTTATGAAATATGGGCTAACTAACTACGCTCAGTTCAAGTTTCAAGTACTTTCATCGACGCGTTTAAGAGATAGCCAATTTGTTATTTAAGAAATCAAGCCGCGTAAAAAATTATTAATTATTGACGTACAGCGCCTGGGTTCCATTTGCTCGACTTTTTAATGCTTAAACAATATAAAGACGAAAAATGTTTTTTTTTTACGTTTTATACGCGTATAAACAAATTTCGAGTCATCTGACAACGTAGGCCGACGCAAGAATGGCGACAGGTGGGATTTTTTAAAGCGAATCAGACTGGTCTTAAGGACTTAAGTTTTACTAAAGAGTACAGCCTATTAAAATACGCAAGTATTTAAACTAATTCTTGTTGATTAAGATTATACCATTGGAAAAGGGTTTTTTTTAAATTATTAGCGGCATCAACTTCTGTGGTCATTAGCCGCACCTGATTGTATATTTTTAACAACATCTAGAAGACCGTCGTCCTTTAAAAATATCAGTATTTCCTTATCAGATATGTCGGCATTCTCTTTGTGACGAATATTTTGATGATAAACATATTTGGTGTATTCCTTAAGAATGTGGTCAACATTTAAGCCTTATCACACTAAACACACTCGGGTTGCAAATCACCACTCAATGGTCAGCTTTGTGTGGCCCGATCTAAATCTACATAGCACCACTTGCTCTTTTCGTATAAGGTTTCTTACTATACCTCGAGTGTCCAACGAGAGGATGAAATATTCGCAGGTAAGTATGATGATCCCTCTCCCATGCGGCTTGAAACAGTCTTCTGATATTTTATTTACTGTATATTTTAACGTCGCTTAGATTGCAGGTGCTAGCAAACTCAGCGTCAAGTCCCACAACTGCCCCTTTGGCTAAAGCGTCAACTTCCTCGTTGCCTGTGATGCCAACATGATTGGGACCTATATGAACCGACATGGACCGACAGAGCTGACAACGAGTCTGTGCATATCAAATATGTGTTGGTCTTCTCCGCAATGCTTATTTTAAGCGCTGTTAATATAGCATACGCTTCGCAAGAAAGTGTAAGTTTCTTTATGAAATCACCATGCTTAAACAGCAATCCCGTAGCATTATAGGTCTTGGACCCATCGGTAAACATTAACTAATATCCCATGACTCTATTGATAATTTCAGCGAAAAACCTCTTTATTGTTTCCAGTAAAGAGTCTTTACTTATTTGTAATAGATCTATGTTAACGTGTAGAATGTTAAGCAGCCAGGGTTCAAATTTACGGTAACACGGTAAATATATTTCCTTCTCAGGTATGTTTAGTTCCTCCACTATAACTGATGACCTAAACGATGAGGATCTATGACGTGTTGGTTCCATCCTATATCTATCTTGAAATATATTCTTCTGATAGATGGACAAAATTTTGTTTTCTGCATCTATGCAGATTCAATCTATATAACGCAGTGATCTTTTTCGACGAAGATAAAGTGGCTCCAATCCAGAATCAGCATAAGGAGACATAGCCGGACATGACTTCAACGAACCAGTAGCATACCTTATACCTTTATTGTATATGGAGTCTAAAGATGTTAAACGACTTTTTTTGCAGAAGAATATGCTACACATCCGTAGTCCAATCTGCTGATTACCAGACTCTTGTGTATACGCATTTCTCGATTTGAACCCCATCGCGTATGTGCGAGACATTTTAAAATGGTAAGGTTTCTCTTACATGAAATTGTGAGTTCATCAATATGTAGCATCCACGTAAGTTTTTGATCTAATCGAATTCCCCAGATATTTAAAATTCACCTACGTTTTCAATTAAATTGTTGCCCAAGGTAAACCGCGGTATCTCTATGCAGGTCGAGTGTTTTCTGCAGAAATGCATAGATCTAGACTTCGTCTTAGATAAAGATAAGTTACATTCCTTTAGAGCCTCCACAATCTGCACAAGAACCATCTGCAGTGTTTCCTTGATAACATCGACTGATCGACTCATCTGAAAGAGTACAATGTGTCAGCGTAAGAACAGTAACAAATCGAGGAAGGAATTGATAACAATACGCTATTGACTGCTATAAGAAGTAATGTGGCACTCAAAGGTGATCCTTGTGACATACCATTTTTTAGAAGGCGAGTACCTGAAACCTCTTTACCGATCCTTACACGCATAGTACGATTAGAGATAAATCTTTCTATATAAGTTAGTAGATTCCCTCTAAATCCCCACTCGTAGAGCTGATGGAGAATGTCCGTATGCCGTACTGTGTTGAAAGCACTTTTTAAATCAAGAAAGATGGCAGAGGTATCGAGGTAATGGAGAATAGAGTTATTAATTGCATCCGTGGTGAACCGTACGTTACAAAAGTTTACTGATGCCAGTAGTAAGCGACACTGGTCTGTAGTGGGACGGCTCCGACGGGTTTTTGATTTTAGGAAGAGGAACTATAATAGCACCATTCCATAATTCCGGAAAAGTACCGTTATGCCAGATGACGTTAAGGGCATTCAATAGAATAAGTTTGACTTCTTCTGGTAGGTGTTTAAAAAAGTCTATATGCATCTTGTCAGAACCTGGAGCACTACTTCTAGATCTTATAACTGCATGTTCCAATTCTCTCAGGCTGTACGAGTTGTTATACGGTAAGCTATCTGATGTCGTGAATGTTAAGTTACTTATAAGTGTGTCACGGATATCCTGGTTACTTGACAGAACAAAGTAATCTGCTATGACATTGGCAATTTCTTTAGAATTAGAAACAACGTGATTACCTATTTTAAGAACTGTCGGATGGGCAGGTTTAATTGAGTTTCTCCCATACTTCTTTGGCTGGCGTATCTTTATTTAAAGAGGACGAGTATTTATACCACGAGTTTCTATTTGAGTTTAAAATTATTCTCCTCTTGCTCTTTTTTTTTAAACAATAAGGTTAACGTAGGAAATGCTTTTTTCTTTTCTCTTACTGCGGCTTTAGCTTCCTCAGTCCACCAAGGAACTGGCTGCTTCTTTATCAAACCGGCAGTTCGTTTCGGTACACAATCATTTGCTGTCTGAAAAATTAATTCACTGAATTCCTCAATAGATAAATTGCCTACTTGTTTGACAGCGGATTTCATCAGTTCCTGGAAGCGGACCCAGTCTGCTTTTTGGTTTAGCCACCTTTCATTCAACCATAGCGTGTCGGCTGGGAAATTTAGGAGATTAAGCGATATGGGAAAATGATCGCTGTAATGTAGATCCGGATCAACCGTCCAATCGATGGATGTCAGTAGAGAAGAAGAACATATTGACAGATCTATACATGAAACAGTTCCTGATGCAACAGAAAAATCTGTTGGAGAACCCGTGATTAGGATCCCCCACATCGTCACCTTCCAAAAACTCACTTATCATACGCCCAGAACAATTTGTTTTACTAAATGTCCATAGCTCATTCTCCGCATTAAAATCTTTCAACAGTACGAAAGGATGCGTAAGCTGAGCTTTCAAATCAGTAAAATCTTGAGTTGTCCAATCAGGGGGGGCAGATATAGAAAACGAATTGTTAGTTTGAACGGTATTTCTACCTTTACTGCCACTGCTTAGAGGTTAGTGTTTAATTGAATTTGTGAGACGCGGCGGCCATCTCTTATAAGAACCGCCACACCTCCATGTGTTCGTATACCACCAGGCGCACCTGTACAAAAGAAATTATAATTCTTATATTTGGCTTTTCGCACATCTGGGATCTTTGATTCTTGAATGCACATACAAAAGGGCACATACTTGGCCACTAAAATAGGATTTAAAAAATATACCTCTTCGTAAACCCGGGTAGTTAGCGATGTGAAAATCGGGAAATCAATTCTCCTTAAAAATCGAACGGACTCATGTTTTGCCGTTTTTTAAAATCTTACCTCAGCATGCAGGGTGAAATCGGGTTCCTAAGAGCGATGAATCGTTTAAACAAAGTGAACATATCTAAAAATCCGCTAAGCCCAGAAACTAAAAATTGATATTTAGACGTTCCTTAAGAATAGAGAAACACGTGTTTTGACTTTACCCCGAAATCATCACCTAACGGGTAGAAACGAGTGGAACAAACAAGGAAGTAAATTAAGTTTTCTGAACCAAGTATACCGTATGGAGTACCACAAGAATGGAACGATTTTTTGTTCCTAACCTAACTTTTGTTTTTGAGTTACGATATAAAGATACACATGACAGTTATTTTGAGAAACTTTTAAGTTAGAATTAGTATGGTAGGCCATGGAAACTGTTGTTGTTGGTGAAAAATCGTAATTCTTCATATGATGGACCATGAAAATAAATTTGATTTAGGGGTACAAATCGCATCACTACGCTTTGAATAATGTTTCATGAATCATTACATTTAATTTTTCAAAGTGAAGGGAAAGCCCATTATGTATTGAAAAAAATTGGCTATCGCACAAAGGCATAAATAGCGAAAAACTACAAAAACTACTCTATGACTAAGAATTAAAGCACTACGTAATTATTTTTACGTATGTTCAAAATTATTACCATTATAATGAAGACACAAGTTAGACCTCTTTAGAACAAAATTTGTGGCTTTTCTGAAAGAACGCCTATTAATACGTACGACCTTCAATACACCATATCCATACAAATAGAAATCCAAAACGGCTGATCGAGGTTGCCATGCAGCTGGTGCATTTCTTGAAATCCACAAGTCGGCAATAGTTGTATCTAAATAGTTTCACACTCCCAATTGATTACGAGGTGGTGCGCCATCGTGCAGAAACCACTCTAGCATAGAGTGACTCTCCAAATTTACCTAATTTATCATTTCTTCGAGGAGATGCAGGTAATGCTCACCGGTTAAATTTCCATCAAAAACGTATGGACCAAGAAGTGTTGCGTCGATAACAACACATCACACATTAAATCCAAGTTTAGTTTGTGACCAGAGATGGTCCCAAAATTTGTAAATCCACTTTCGTCCCTCGACGAAAGTGGACCTAAAATTTGAACTGTGGGTCGACTGCACACTTGTTTCTAAACCATGTAGAAAAATCCACACGCCGAACATTATCACCAAGTCGTAGTGTTTGATAAGTTAGTAACTTATATGGGTGGAATTTATGCTATTTTTAACACTAGTACAGCAGAACGTTGTGAAATTCCGCTTGCATATTAATTTCTCGTGTTCAAATTGACGCATTCTGCATAACAGACGCTGACATATTCACTTACGCAGCTTCATTAACGTGCCACCCAAAGCGTCATATAGTCTTTTAAATGTACGCGGGAAAGGTTGACGGCGTTCAAGATAGACGTCAAAGTATTGCTGTGCAGCTCGCATTTCATTTTTTTGGACACTGAATATAACATTCAACTATATAACGCTTTTCTAGATTAGAAAAATGCGTTGTAGCGACTAAAAACACTAACCAAACTGAAAAGCACTTTCAAACTAAACGTCAAAGTAATATGAGTAGCATTTGTTGATCAACAACGGCTTCCATAGACTACCACATTAATAATTCTGAAATTGAATCGAAAAAACGGATGTATCTCTTTAATTTTTCAAAATAAATGTCACATGTTATATCATCAGAAAGGCCAGGAAAAACCCTTTCTTAAAAAGCCATAGCCAACTATTACTTTCATTTTAAAAAATATTTATGTCGTAACTCAAAAATAAGTAGTATTTTAGTGCAAATGTTTTTAACATCCAGTGCTGCTTGTGATTTAGATTTTTCATATATCATATATCATTTTCATTAGCAGGTAAGTAACCCAAAATAGCATCTTAAATAATAATTTTCGAGTTGAACAGTATTTCCTGCTTTTCCGTAAAATATTTAGCGTTAATAACTAATATTTTGCCAAGAATATATCGTTGTAAACCATTGCTCCAAAAGATGACCGGGGGTTATCAACTGTAACAAGGCAATAATCATACATTTTTGTCTTTTTCTAGTGTATGCAGAGCTATACACTGCGTTTTCTTTCATTTTTGAGATTTAAACTTTGTGAACATATAGGTGACCAGGTGGTCTGGTATAGAATCAGATGTTTTTATACATGACCATTAGATAAAATATATCACATTTACATTAGAAATACTCAAGTAAGGATAGTACTTAACTCCAATTTTCATACACGAATGTCGACGAACAAAATACTACAGTATCCAGAGGTAGCAAATGTAGAAGCTCTGGCGGTTTTTCGCAATAAAAGCCGGTAAGAATTGCAGCAAAACAGTTTGATGTTCTTAAAACAACTGTTGTATACAAACTTCGAGGAAAAAATCCGGAAGGGAAAAAATAGGGCCAGCTACGAAATTTTCCCAAAAAGAAGAAAGTTTAATAATTAAATGGGTCCAGGGCATGGCAAAATCCGGTTTTCCAGTATCGAAAGAAAATTTCCTCGCCAGCGTGACAAAGTTATCCAACCAATTCGACAATTCAGTCCTAGGTTGAAAATGGCACTAAAGCTTTTCAAAACGTCATCCACAAATAAGTCTACGAACCCCCACAGAATTTAACACAAAGTTGATCTGCAGTGAGTCAAATTCAGCACAAAGATGGTTCGAAGAAGTTTACCAGTATCTAGAGCAACAAAATTCTATCGACATTCTGTAGGATCCTTCGAAGATATTCAACTGGCTCACATAGGTAACAAGACTGTGTATGCCAAAGTTAACGGCAACGAGAAGTGTCTAACGGTGCTACTTAAGTCCAATTCTGCAGGGATGCTAACTCCTCCGATGGTTATTTTTCAATACATAAGTATTCCAGCTGAGCTTTTTTCAAGCACACCCACACATTGGCGTCTTGGTATATCAGAAATCGAATGGATGACTGCAGATAATTTTTTTTCTTATGTTGTCAATGTTTTTATACATGGGCTAAGCAGAACCTTCACTTTCCAATATTGTTTTTCGTCGACGGTCATGTTTCACATTTGCCTTATCATGATATAGAAGAAATTCCCAAATAAGAACTTAATGTCCGTTGATTAACTTGTGGGTCAGCAATAACTGTAGCCAACACCCTTTATTCATTTTCTTCATTTGTCACTACTTTATCTCGGTTAGAGCTGTGTATTTTACATTTCCCGTTGAAACAAAGCTTTCTAATGTCCGCTGAAAACTTTCTTCTTGTGAGTGTCTTTTATCTGGGAATCTTTCTTTATAAATTCTTGATGCCAATAAACAATTTTTTTCCCATTCGCCAAGGATAAAAATCATGTCTACAATTTCTTCTGTAGATAAATTCATTTTGAAAAAAAATTTGGTCACAAAGAGATATGCCAATTAAAAACCTTTGTAATAAAAATACAAAAAAGTAGGGTGTTTTGGTTGTCGTTAATAATTTCACCAATAATATTCAATAGAAGATGTGCCTTCAGCTCAGTCGGCGATTAAACGGGCCATGTTCTTAAAATTTGATTTGCTTTAATTAGAAAATGTGTGTGTGGTTAGATATGTTCGCTTTACAAAAAAAGGTGTAACTTCAACCTGTAAATAAATGTTAAAATACCTCGGGCGCCAACTTATTTTATGGAAAATAAGTAAACCGTAAATGAAATAAATGTAAAATTGGAAACGGTAACAAGGTTTATTATAAAAATCTTTAACTCAAGTTATAAAGTAGCAAATCTAAATAGTAATGTTAGTAAATCTGAATTAACTTAAAAATACCTTATAAACTAATGATTAGAAATGAAATACCTGTAGTACTTTTAAACTTTGGTTGTCACTGGTATACTGTTAATGATAACAAAATAATGATGAATGCACGCTTTCAAATTTAGTTGTGCAATTAATCTTGAAATGGAAATATAACAGGGTTTTGATATTCGTTGATCCCAAATAAGTAAATTCCTTTAAAAAACAGCCAAACTTGGTTGATTTAAACCGATTAATGTAGCATTTATTTATAATTTTCCTGCATTGCAACAAATTTCTACTGCGTCGTCCTGGTTAAATTGAAACGTAACAGTACAATGAAATTACGTAAAAGAAAAATTTAACGTTACAAAAAAGAGAAAAAAAAAAATAAAAGTTCCTAAATAAGGGTAAATATATCAAACAATGAACAATAGGTTTAATTAGCTCTTACCGTAAAAATAAATGACACTTTTGACAAAAATATTCAAGAGCAAATATGGATGCTTTTTGCTTTTATTATCGTACAACAACGATCTCAAAAAGGTGTCTGCGCACGAACTCAATGTGCAAACGAAATGCGCGTACAAGCTCCACTTTAAAATATCTAAACGCATTCTTTTCAGCCACTAAGGTATGCAATTCACATAACACGAAAATGAACGAAGTTGACTAAATTATTGCAAATTTCAACACAACTTAAAAGGCTTGTTACACCTTAATAACGTATTGAAAAACAGTTACTTTCAAGTGTTTTTCATTTGTTTAAACGTCTATCACGTCATATACAGGAATAATTGCTCAAATAATATTAAAACTTAAAATAACAATAAAACGGTTAAAGTTAGGTAGAGGGAAAGTAATGGATGTTTGATAGACAATTTAGAAACGAATTAAAAAATGTATAAAAAATGTTAGGGTTCTATTTAAAAAAACGGAGTTACGTATGTTTGAAAATTTTTAAATTCGGCGCCGTGTCTCCCACTGATGGAAAAGTTTGGCCAATTGACGCTTAATCTGATTTTAAACCGCACCTCTCTAAGTTACACAGTTCCTGAGAAATTCGAGTTTGAAGAGACTACAACAGACGTCAATTTTTACAAAACGAATTACTCGGAAACAGTCCATTTTAGACCTTACATATGATACATAAAGTTGATCTAAAATGAAACGAATAATCAGAATATGCAATAATATATAGGGCGTTCCATTTAAAATAAAGTTTTGTTCCGCCTGGGCTGAACGAAACACCCTGTATATTCAAAAATATTTTTACGTGATAGAATTGACCATGAACAACTTTTATGTAAACAATTTTGATCAATATCTGAGTCATTATCCACCAAATACAGACAGTTAAAAAAACAATTCATATATACAGGGTGTGGCCTGTATATATGAATTGTTTTTTTAACACATTTAACCTTAAAATATGATCTCATTGGAAAATAAAAACAAATGACGAAAGTAGAATGTCTCTACATATGTATTTTTGATCCCGAGTTATCATCATTTCAAAAACTCCAAGATGGCGACCGATTTTTTTAAAAGATAAGAGTAGTTTACCGGAAATCTGGGTTACAGTTTTCATCTGTTCTCTAATGCAAATCTTAAATTGTAGTGCAAACAGGAATTTTATATGACTGTCCGTTCCGCAATAATAGCCAGTTTAGGAAATTCCAATATGGCGGCCGTTGTTAAGGGTGTTCTTGACTTTTATTGTAAAAATGTCATTGAAATTTTATTCTCCTACATTAACAACGCATTTTAGTGCAAACGGCGTGATTCTACGAGAGTCCGTTTTCGAGAAATAGCCATTTCGAAAGAAATCAAGATGCGGTCATTTTTCTCAAAATTTAAGGAGGTTCCCCATGTCAGATTTTTGGCGATTTTTCTGTAGAAGATCAGTGGTACTCAAGGAACATATTCCAGAGGGAATCAGCTTTCTAACAATTTTTTCCGTCTCTAATTGCCTGTACTATATAAAACAGTCATTCATTTAGATGTAAACGTTTCATTGGCCTGGATCACAATGCATGTTTTACTGGTGAAAGAGATCACTGCCAACGAATGTTTTTATCTAACTTACCTGCATTTTATTCCCTGTGTTATTGGTTGGGTATGACGTTGCGTGCGAAAGAAAGAGATGAGGGTTGCCTAACTTGGCTGTGGCTTCAGTGTTTTTTGTGCGCCTTGCGTATAACGTACAGTTCAATGCCCGAAGTAAAGGATGAAATTTGGTATAGTACAGTAAATGTGGTGGAGATCATATCACCTTCAAAAGCTACAGACGTCTATTTCGTGAAAGAAATTGAAAAAATCATCACGCGAGAAGTATAGTAAGTACTTACGAGCTTAACGTTAATTGTTTATTGCAGTAATACACATTACACTACGTATTACCTACGGTTTATACTCCATTTGCATTATTTTGTATTCAACTTATTCCTCAACATTGATCCTTCTTTCTATCTGCTCTAGTTTCCGAGATTGCCATAGTAGAGATAAAAAAAAACTCACTCTGTATAGGAGTCAATTATATAATTCTATAAGATTAGTACAAATCAAGCAAGCATTCCTTAAAAAACTAAAACTATATAATTCATAAACAATAAGTGCGTAAAGTTCTAAAAATCTGTTCTTTGTGTTTTACGATATTCCATCACTAGCCACCATTTAACGTTAATTTCATATGGTCACACCTGTACCTTTTAACCTTAAAACCCGCGTATGTATTTTCAAAATACATCTTGATGTTGTCCAATTCTCTTTCTAAATAAGCTTATCGCATTCATCTCTATAATTTGTCGTAATGAGGTTGAAATGACAATATCCCACGATTAAACAATAAATAACAGTCTTAGATCGTGTGCGAAAATCAACATAAATAAATGGAAAAATCAATCTTTGACAGATGTGAAATGCCCACATTGGCATTGAACCAATGCGACTAACGTTCTTAGAAACCAACACCCCATTGTAAATCTAATCCTACGAATACAAAATGTATAACAGGTGTACCACATGAAAAATAGGGTCAAATTGGCAAATCAATTAGTCATGCCTCCCTTCTATTTGGAGATTTTTCTCATATGTGTGTGTGTGTGTGTGTGTGTCAATGAGTCATCGCGTGATTTAGATAAATGGACACGATTTAGCAAGGAAAAATTCAATTTATATAAGGGGTGATTCCTCATTAACACTTTGTGAATGTCACAAATCCCCAGATCATCATATTACTCATTTTTGCCAAAATTAGTGACTATTAATGCAAACTGTTAGGCTTTATGTGTAGTAAAGAAATAAAATGATATACAGTGCGCAGTGTATTATTTATTACTTTAAGCCTAAGATACTTTTTCATCCTTCTTTATGAGGAACGAACTCGTTTCCACGTCCTACGCTACCGCATATTAAATCATCATCCAAATAAATGCGTTAAATCTGTAACTATTAAGAATACGCTGACATACATTAGTGTTGGGCTCAATTTACAACTTTTCCCATAATATCAAAGTAAACAGAAATAATTACTCTCTCATCACTTCAGCTTAAGCTTAATGCGTACTTCCAAATATATAGATATTAGAAAGTTACAGTTAGAAAGTCCTAAATTTTTTATAGTTTAAGGGTTTTTCCCGAGGGAACCGTTCAAATACAGCGCTCGAATCTCGTTGTCTTTCAAGTAGGTTGACAAACCAAGAACATGGTAAATACATAAAGTAGTCGAAACTTTGATGTAAAAACCAAAAAGTCACGCAATTGGCATTCATTTATATTGTAGCGCAGGTACGTGTAGTTTAACTCTTAGTCGCTATTCGGGCAATAAAGAATCCTTGAATGTAGCCGTAAACAACGTCTTGGTTACTATTAGGTCTCGGTCGTTTTAATAAAGAAATAAGTTTTCATTGCTCGAGTTTACATTTAACTTAACTAACAAAGGCGTACACTTCATAATAGGTTCGTAAAACGTTGTTTTAACGATAAAGGATAACGTTTCATAACATCAAACTTAAGTACTGTAGATAATCAAGTGGAGATGTGCGAGACTCTGTACATTCTAATACATATTATAGGTATGAGGTGGTTTAAATCTTATTTTTAACATCAAGAGATCATTCAAATATACACAAAATTGTGTTTTGTAAAAGATTATTTAGATATTAACTGTTTATAACAACTTTCTTAGTTCTATAAAATCTTTTAATCTTTTACATGTGAGTCTTCCACCAGTTCTCTATCTTATTAATGCGGGATTCGCTCAAGTATACAAAGGAATTGAATAATCTTTGTCAGGGTACGACAAAAATGAAATGTTTATTACATAAAAATACGCTTTGTCCTTTCATGCTTTTCATGTTCCATATAGTCGCAATTTATTTACAAAATCGGTCTCATCTATAAGTTCTTCCATATACAAAATGCGGGAATTTTCCCAGCTAGTTGTACCATTTTCATACAAGACCATGTTGAAACTGTGATATTTTCGCCACTTTAATAAAATTATTTGATTTTCAGTTTTTTTAGTTAAATAATGATTTCTAAAACAATTCTGAAACTATAGATTTCAAGAAATCCTACTTCGAACAACATAACCCTAAGTGAGAGTGAGTGAGAGTGAGTGAGAGTGAGTGAGAGTGAGTGAGAGTGAGTGAGAGTGAGTGAGAGCGAGTGAGAGTGAGTGAGAGTGAGTGAGAGTGAGTGAGAGTGAGTGAGAGTGAGTGAGAGTGAGTGAGGGCGAGAGAGTGAGTGAGTGAGGTGAGTGAGTGAGTGAGAGTGAGAGTGAGTGAGGGTGAGGTGAGGGTGAGTGAGGTGAGTGAGGTGAGTGAGAGTGAGGTGAGTGAGTGAGAGTGGAGGGTGAGTGAGTGAGGTGAGTGAGAGGTGAGTGAGGTGAGTGAGAGTGAGTGAGAGTGAGGTGAGAGTGAGTGAGAGTGAGTGAGGTGAGGGAGTGAGTGAGAGTGAGGAGTGAGAGTGGTGAGGAGTAGGAGTGAGGTGAGTGAGTGAGTGAGTGAGGGAGTGAGTGAGTGAGTGGAGTGAGTGAGAGTGAGTGAGAGTGAGGTGAGGTGAGTGAGAGTGAGGAGTGAGTGAGTGAGGAGTGAGTGAGTGAGGTGAGGTGAGGGAGTGGAGTGAGAGTGAGTGAGGTGAGAGTGAGGTGAGTGAGTGAGGGTGAGGAGTGAGGTGAGTGAGTGAGTAGGTGAGGTGAGGTGAGGAGTGAGTGAGAGTGAGGAGTGAGGTGAGTGAGGTGAGTGAGAGTGAGTGAGGTGAGTGAGGTGAGGTGGTGAGGGTGAGGTGAGTGAGGTGAGTGATGAGTGAGTGAGTGAGAGGTGAGTGAGGTGAGTGAGTGAGTGAGTGAGTGAGAGTGGTGAGTGAGGTGAGAGTGAGTGAGGTGAGTGAGGTGAGTGAGGGAGGGAGTGAGGATGTGAGTGAGTGGTGAGTGAGAGTGAGTGAGGTGAGTGAGGAGTGAGAGTGAGTGAGAGTTGAGTGGTGAGGTGAGTGAGAGTGAGGTGAGGAGAGGTGAGTGAGTGAGGAGTGAGAGCGAGTGAGAATGAGTGAGAGTGAGTGAGTGTGAGTGAGAGTGAGTGAGAGTGAGTGAGAGTGAAAGTGAGTGAGAGGAAGTGAGAGTGAGTGAGTAGTGTCTTTTATTCCTCTGGCTTTGGCTGTCTTACTGTTGCACTGGCACCTGATTTTTTTGTAGAATTGTTTTAAGTTAGAGTTTCTGCCTTCATGCTCTATCTCTTTCAGCTTCTTGTATACCCAATCATTATTTTTCTGCTTATATAGTGCATTTGCTGCGTTTCTTTTTATTTCGTGAACTTTCTGCTCCACTGTATCACCGGGTACCAACGGGTACATGATTTATCCCACGGACAGGTTCTACTTACAAGTTTCATAGGAATTATATGGTAAGGTTATAAGAGTACTTTCTATAGCTACACATTTTGATGATTACAACTGACTATCGCTTATTTCTTCAGAAGTATATGTTAAATCGAAAAAGTTAGTAAAGCTTGTATTTACTCTAACTGTTGCTCATTACGTTAATTAGGCTGTCTTAGCCAGTTATACAAGATCATACTATTTCCGTTTAACAAAGAAACTAGTAAACAATCAAACACAAATATGCATTCACAAAGAATTTTAAGATAAACAAAGAATGCTACTTTACATTTCATAATAAACATCAGATGACGTGATTATGGTTGAGGTAATAAAAAGTAAACAATTCCGTTACTTTCCCTTTTTCTCTTTTCCGAAACATTAAAAAAAATACTACGGAAGGTTAAGCCCGTCAAACTCAGATTTATCACAAACACAAAAAAATGTGAAAAATCCTGAACTAAAAAATCGAGATAATGCAAATTACCCTAAAATCAAAATCGTAATCTTATTAAAGTAGCTTAATTTCACACCTGAATCGGAACTAAACTACAAATTCTTCACACTAAAATATAATCATCCCCTTTCATAACGAGATTCACATCTACACATAACTTTAAAAAGTACTTTTAGTTAACAATGACAACAAACACAAAAGATGATTTACACATTTTTACTGAATCACAGCACGTGATAATTAACCAACACACAGGTAGCGTCACACACGAAGTGTTCTCTCAAGAGCAATCAATAATAGCCAGTAATTAGGTGGTTTTGTTTAAAACTCAATAATCTAACATGGACATAATGTAAGTTTCTAAAATTTAGGTTAGAGCTTTTAAATTAGGCTGAAATGGAAACTCGCCGTCTTATACTCCATACTCTCATTACGGTGACATATTTTGTTTACGGCAACACATTAACTTATTGCGATATTTATTCTCACAAGGCACGATGACTTACATACGACGTCGTCATCTTGGGCGTTATCCGAACAAACCAGCATAAAGTCAGATACAATTCTTACTTTAGGAAGGGAAAATTTTATAAAAACCGCTATGAACAATATCTTCACTGTTTGTGTTCCTAACATAAACTACCTGAGGAACTAACTAAATTTCAACTCTGCCATTTTTCTAAATTATTTTGATTCGCCAATCGGAACGTTACGCTTTAATAAGCAACTGACAGACTGCCAATTTCGCGAAATGCATGGTTTCATCCCGTAACTCGACACTATCTAAATCAATTTAGGTTCAGACAGCTGAACTTCAGTATACTAAGTAACCCTTAAACTATAACCTATGAACTCGAATGCTTAATTATAACACCCTGTAACAGGGTAAACTTTACAGTTTTAAAAGAGTTGTCTCAATGAAAAAAAAAGTTTCCACGATATCTAAATAATAAAAGCGCTACCCGACACATTATAATAGTTTGATTAATTTATCAAGATTTTCTCTCCAACGTTTTCAAAATATGAGCATTGTAACTAGTCCCAACAAAATAACGAATCAAAATTATTTTCTACAATCTGCTCTTCATAAAAAAATAATTCATTAATAATCAAATTTTAGTGACAAATCTGGTCTTAGTGACTATATAGTAAGTCACTGGTTAAACCGGTGTGATGCACCGGTTGTACACAAAAAAAGCTTTATCCTTAAAACGGTGGTGCACAAAAAGGTTTTATTTGATAACTGTACCACTTCGGTAAAGCATAAGTGGGCCACGTTTATTCGATAAATCTTATTACATATTTCAAATGGGACCCGTTATTGGTTTAAAACATTTAGAGTCGAGCATCAAAAAGTTACGGATAGTATTCTGAAATTACGTCATTTTGACAGTATATTGTTTCTTGAATTTGTAAAAAAAAGGCATTATTTCAATGAAAAAAGGACCAAAGATTCAGGAACCAGACCCTATAAAAGGTCTTTATTTCTAGATACTGAACAAGGGCACATTTTGCAGATTCAAGAAATGATATGCTGTCAAAACGATCTTATTTCAAGATACCAACGGTGATTTCAAGACGCTGGAACCTAAGTTCTCGGTCTCCTACGAGGTATGCAACCCCCAAAGCGAGTCATTTAGGTAAAACCTAGAAGTGAAAGTCGAGTAATACATAACGTGACGACGAGTCACATGAAAGTTATTTTACGTACGCCTAGATAATTAGTGCATGAATGCGAGTCAATATTTGGCCGATTATTTTTCTAAAAATAAGTTGCCAACTGTGAAAATTCGCACACGCTAACACTTTTTAAGAAGGACCTGTATTTAATTCCGGTCTAAAAATGGCACATTGAATCCTCAGGGTGAAAACAACACCTTGTGATAAGTAATCCAGTGGTAGAAGATTGGTCTCAGATGCCCCTATTAATCCTATGGTAGATGAGCCCCAGGTGACACCGTTCGCACACAAAAAAAAATAAGTGGTAAAAATAACAGAGTTCTACTAATAGTTCTTCATATCACTAGGCCAGAAACGATAGTTTTCCGAGTATTACCAGAATTGCGATCTGAGGCTTCAGACGAGGTCTAAAACTGCACATACTCGCGAAAACTTTCTGTGCACGTGAACACATTTTTTTTGTACTAACGTTATTAATTTACAGAAAAACGATTGTCTCTTTCGTTTTCAGTAATACTGCCCAAACTTTTAACCTATCTAGATTAGGTCCCATCCCATAGTCGTGTATATATAAAAGAACGGCCTCACACGGTACTTGACTTAAATAATCGGTTGATCATACAATCTTTTAATCATACAATTGATTAATCATACGATAGCTAGTTGGAGAAAGTCAATCTATTTAATGTAAAAATAATGTGTAACAGCGAAAATAAAGCATGTATACACTACAGCAGTATGAACAGAAAGTTTAATGCGGAATAGTGATGTGCAGCTATAAGCTTGAACAATGGATAACAAATTTTTGATTAATTTTGATTCATCGTAAATCAAATAATCGAATAGACACTTAATTTGCTAATCATAATCGATTAATCAAACTACAGTTAGTTGGAACTGTAAATCTATAGGGAAATCAATAATTCATCCAAAGTATAATTAGGCAAAAGTTAAAATTATTTGTCTTTTTAATGTAAAATAGTGGAAATAAAGTATGTATAAACCACGGCGGAAAGTTTAATGTGGAATAGGGATGTGATATTATAAGCTTGAATAATAGATAATTGATTTTTGATTAATTTCGTTTAAGCGTAAATAAAATAATCGATTAACCATATAATCTATTAATCATTTAATTGGATAAAAATAAAATTTATTCATGTTTTTAGTGCAAATATAATGTAAAGCAGTAGAAATAATACATGTATAAGCTATGGCAGTATGGACAGAAAGTTTAATATGCAATACGGGTCTGCAGTTATAAGCTTGAACAATAAATAATCGTTTTTTGATGAAAATTTGATGAATCGTACATCTAATAATCAAATATTCATACAAATAACCGATTAATCAAATGGTAATAAGTTGAAGACTGTCAATCTATAGGAAAATAAATAATAGACGCAATAAAAATGTAATTAGGTAAAAGCTAATGTTATTCACGTTTTTAGTCTAAATATAATGTAAAACAGTAGAAATAATATATGTATAAAAATCTATTAATGAAATAATCGATTAGTCAAATAGTCGATTAATTAAAAATCGATTAATTACATAATCAATTACTCATATAATCGATTAATAAAATAATAATGCGTTAACCATGCAGTCTATTAACCATGTAGTCAATTAATTAAACGTAAGTTAATTGGAGATTCTCAATCTTTCAGCGTAATTATAACATCAAACAGTGGAAATAATATATGTGTGAACTAGGTCTGTATAGATAGAAAGTTTAATGTAAAATAGGGATGTGCAACTAAAAGGTTGAAAAATAGATAATCGATTATTGATTAATTTTGAGTAATCGTACATCAAATAATAAATTGTTCATATAATCGGTTACTGATATAATCAATTAATCATATAATCTATTAAACAAACGATAATTAGCTAGAGACTGTTAATGTATAAGAAAATAAATAATATATGATAAAAATATAATTAGGCAAGAATTAAATGTATACATGTTTTTAGTATAAATCTAATGTAAAATAGTGGAAATAATGTATGCATAAAATACGGTAGGATGGAAAGAGAAATGGGGTTTGAAATTATAGGTTTAAACAATAACTAATAACCGATTAATCAAATACAAAATAACCGATTACACATATAGTCGATTAATCAAATAATCGGTTAATCATATAATTATATATTCTATTAATCAAATGTTAGTTAATTGGAGATTGTCAATCTTTTAGTGTAAATATATTGTAAAACCGTGGAAAATAGGTAATATATGTATAAACTACGACAATATGGACAAAAGTTTAATGTAGAATAGGTGTGCAATTATAAGCTTAAACAATACGTAATCTATATTTGGTTAATTTTGAATCAAAAAGTGATTATTTTTATAATGGATGAATTAAATAATTGATTAGTCATATTATCTATTAATTATATAAACGATTAATCAAACGATATTTAGTTGGAGGCTGTCGATCTATAGGAAATAAATAATACATGCAATAAAAATATAATTTGGCAAAAGTTAAAATTATTCATGTTTTAGGGTAAATATATAAAACAGTGAAAATATGAACACACAGTTTAATGTGGAGAAAAAGTGTGCAATTATAAGCTTGATACATAATCGATCTTTGTTTATTTTGATTAATTGTAAACCAAACAATCGATTAATCAAATAATCGATTACTCACATAATCGATTATTCAAATAATCGGTTAATCATATACTGTATTAATAATATAATCAATTAAACTGTCAATCTCTTTAATGTAAATATAAGAAATAACGTTTAATTTAGAATACAGGTGTGTATTATAAGCTTGAACAATACATAATCAATGTTCAATTAATTTTGATTAATTGTAATTCAAATAAAATTGGAGACTGTAAATATACAGTGAAATAATACGTGCAATAAAAAGTATAATTAGGTAAAAGTTAAAATTATTCTTGTTTTTAGTGTAAATTTAAACAGTGGCAACATATGTATAAACTACGGCAGTACGGACAGAAAGTGAATTGTGGGATGGGATGTGCAATTATAAGCTTGAACAATAGATTACCAAATGTTTGATTTAAAAGTTGTCCTTTGTCAGGCACAATATGAAGTTCTTGAAAATAGACACCCAGGTATCGGACAGTTCACATTCATTATCTCTGTTCAAGTTGTTCGGTTGTTTCAGAATTTCAATATC
The DNA here is from genome assembly GCA_036346205.1 of Vesta saturnalis. Lineage (NCBI taxonomy): Eukaryota > Metazoa > Arthropoda > Insecta > Coleoptera > Lampyridae > Vesta > Vesta saturnalis. The sequence continues at coordinate 2,446,993 of JARFJB010001166.1, forward strand.
TTTTCGACTCTTCCTTGTATACCAATTTCTATCATCAGTCAAAATTCTTGTGTTTTCAAGTTTTGAGTGTATAGTGCTGAAGGCATGTTGAGCAATTGCTGATTTGCTAGGATGAAGTAAACGTAAGTGCCCTTTGTGTTCTGTTAACTTGGTGTTAATGCTGCTTCCAGTTTCACCAATACAAGAGCATGGTACTTCGTAAACACACGTGTATGTAATGGTATTTGGTCTTTCGCAGAATTCAAAGGATATCGAATTTTAATTTTAATGCTTTTGTAAGTTACTGTTATATTATTCTTAATTATCGCTAGGTGTCGTTTGTCTCGGTTGAAATAACTTTTTAATTTGTTGCTTGTTGAAGCCTTTATTTTGAAGACCTTTTCAAGATAGTTTAATTCATGTTGTAGTTTATCTGGATGACAAATCTGTGTGGCACGGTTGTACAAAGTTCGTAACTTACTAAACTTTTCTGCTGGATAATGGTGCGATGAAGCATTAGTATAATGATCTGTATGAGTTGTCTTACGATATACGAATGTGTTACGCTTCCATTTGGTTTTCTTTCAATTAGAATATCAAGAATGCAAGACAATCGTCTTTTCTTTTCTATTTTAAACTTAATGTTTGTATGTTGAAAGAGCCAGTCGCCTTTACCAAATGTTTTTTAATTAATTATTTGCTAATTATCCTGTTTAATTAAAATTTATGGAAATCATCAAATAACGAATTTATATCCCTCCGCCCTGAATTTCAAAAACGTTAAGAGTTTTGTTGCGTCAGAGTCGCCCAGTCTATCCACCAATCACCGCATTAGAAACCCGATCAGAAACCGTCTCCGCCTCCGCGGATTCTAAATTAAACCGCGAGACGCTCTCATTCCGCTGGGCCCTTTGGAACCCAGACCGTTATCTTTCTGTTCTCTGTCATTCCGTTGGGTCTCTTTGGAGAGCTCAGACCGATCTAATCTTATCTTATACACCAGGGTTTATTACTGCCTAAACCTGCGGTCACCTGAATGTAAGGTAAACATACACCACAGTTACACCAGTGAACGACTTCACGTCGGGAAAAACACCCGATGTAGTCCTTACTTACTCCATTGGTTAGAAAGATTCTCGCATCAATTCTGCCAATCTCCGGGGTATCAATTAAACAGCCCAGATTCTTGTAATTGATACTCCACCTACACACTGACACCGACTCACACAAACACGCCTACACTAGGCAAAGTAATTAAAAACCGAAGTGCAGGAAACCGACAGTTTGAAGAAGCAAGCCACCCGCAATTAGACCATATTTCGGTCACCCAGTTTCGTAAATTACGAACCCAGTCTGCAACAGTGAGTATTACATTTCAATCTAGCTGAATGTAATAAACCGCTTTCCTACCCGCTCTCTTATCGTGAGATATCCAGAGGATAAGCAACATCCTGATTTAACATCCTTGTTAAATGGCGTCAGCCTGTTCATTTAACAGCGCTGAATACAGAAAAGTTCCTGAAGATTTAAAGATCTTACGCCGTCTCCAGGCTAGGAGAAATCTTTATTTCTTAACGGTCCTGAACCTGTATCCAGGTTATCGCGATAATCCAGACTTGAAGGAGAAACCCTTCTGCAAGTCTCCTGTACCTCTAAAACGTTTAGTTTATCCTGTACTTTAAAATCTTTACTACGAAGGCAAATTAAAGTAACCTTTAATTAAAGTAAGCGAAGCATCCAGATAGCAAAAATATCATCAACATATCTAAGCCAAAGTTTTGGTTTCTTAGGTGCATTATTTCTTCGAAATATTCCACAAAACAATTGGCAATCAATGGAGAAATAGTAGATTCCACAGAAACTCCATCTAACTGTTGATAATACTCGCCATTTGAACAAAGAATTCACGTCAAAACTAATTAACAATTCATCTGTTCTGAATTCTTTATAAAGGAATTACTTGAATCAATGAAAGGTCAAAGTAGAGTATTCAGGTATTTAGAAAATGCGTCGGTTGGTGAATTTATGAAGCTTACAATTGGTCGAAGTGGAGGATTTGGTTTGTGTATTTTGGCAGTCCATAAAATCTTGCTATTGTAGGATTTTGTGGTTAGTTTATTATTTCAGCTGGTAAGGTTGATTCCTTTAACAGTTTCATAGTTAATAACTTGATGTTGTTATTAAAGTTGTTTGGTGTAAGCAGAATCGTTTAGTAACCTATTAACTTTGTTTATGTAGTCAGTTTTATCCATAACAGTAGTTCGTCCTGCTGGTAAAATTATGTCTGATGTTACGTAATCTTTTAAGGTTTCAAAATCAGCGTAAGTTAAATCTACGTAGTATTCTTTAAGGTACGGTTTCCAAGGCGCGACAGGTCGCGGCGACAAGTCGCTCACTTGTGGTTTTATTGAAACTATACAAACTGGTTTGTAATGTGCGACATGTGGTCGCGGCTGAACTTTCAGCCGCCGCTGCCGACGATACGACTGCTCCAAAAGCAGTACGCCGCGACATACCTGAGCGACATCATGTCGAAATTAATATTTTACCCTCAGAAGATGAAGTGCTTCTACAAGAAGTACAAGAAGTTTTTTTTACTAAATGCTGGGAAAATTGAGACAAAAGTCAAAATGTTTGCTTTAATGACCTTAGAACAAAAATATTTAGTTCCTGAACAACCCATCTATCCACTGGCCATTCAACAACTCAAAATAATTTGGAACATTTATCAGAAAATAGTTATGTTCAACATTCTAATTCAGATGAACCCTCACCATCATCAGCAGCTAGTGTGTATTTGGGGTCTTCTTGTTCATAATTTAGTACATTTGAATATGGTGACTAAACCTATTAAAAGTAGAATAATTATTCAAAGTAGGTACGTTTATTGTTGTATGAGATTTAGATGAAAAGCAATATACCCATACCAGATCGTCAATAATTGTCGTATCCAAATTAATTTGAATCAATAACTCAAATGCATTCTCCGTTACTCTTCGAGCACGACTCAATCTATAGTTAAAGACAGCTTCTGAATGATTTTCTCTTGTAGATTTTCTGGTGTACGGCTTCATAATATGTTTGTTTAAACGAAAAGCTTCATCACCTACTATTACATGAGGCACTATATTATCTGACCCAGGAAGTTGACAAGCCTCAGCAAATCCGAATGAGTCATTTAAAACTTGTTGTCCCATGTTGGATTTCAAAAATATTCCATTATCTCCTTCCTTCCAAAGGATCCAACATCAACAGAAATAAATGTATAGTTTGTATCCACCATCGTACAGTGGAAAAAAGTCGTTGTAATTGTGGAATAATGAACCCGAGTTACCCAGACTTCGAATACGAATACGTTTTCCGTCAATAGCTAAGATACAAATTGGAAAATTCCATTCATAAGCAAATTCTGCTGCTTTTTCTTTAAAACCAATGGTATTGAGTCTTAAAAATTGCACCAATTTAGTTTTCAACAATGTTGCGTATTTCTTACTATAGTTCTTAAATAATAATAATATATTCGAAATGCGAATGATAGCAGTAGAATACGGACACCTCGTGCCATCTTGGATTTTGTGGGACACCTTCCACCACTTTTTTATTCGCGTATTCTACTCTGTTTTATCGTGCTTATCTTTTAACACCAAATTTGATGTATATCTAATTATAATGTCTAATTACCTGCTTACTTAATTGCAGCTCATTTATTTATTTTAAGTAATTTGTGTGTGCGTGTGAGTGTGCGTGTGTGTGGTGTGTGTGTGTGTGTGTGTGTGTGTGTGTGTGTGTGTGTGCGTGTGTGCGTGGTGTGTGCGTGTGTGTGCGTGTGTGTGTAGTGCGTCGTGTGTGCGTGTGTGTGCGTGTGTTGCGTGTGCGTGCGTCGTGTGTGTGGTGCGTGTGCGTGTGCGTGTGTGCGGTGTGTGTGCGTGTGCGCGTGTGTCGCGTGCGGTGTGCGTGCGCGTGTGTCGTGTTGTGTGTGCGTGTGTGTGTGCGTGTGTGCGTGTGTGTGTGTGTGGTGGGTGTGTTTTGTGCGTGTATGTGGGTGTGTGTGTGTGTGCGGTGTGCGTGTGCGTGCGCGTGCGTGTGTCGTGTGTGAGTTGTGCATAATAGAATGGTATAGTTTTTAAATGTTGGTGTTGACGTTGTTAGAGAATCTGCTGTATAAAACGCTAGGGTAGAAATAATGATTATTATTTCATCTAATATTTAGACTTTAATGTTTTTTGCAGCAGCAAATTTTTAAAATATTTGTAAACACATTAATTAACGCGATGTCGACGACTGATTGCCACTTTCCATTCATAATGAACTGTTTAATAATAATAAACACATATTAAGAGGCCCGCTAACAGATTCCCGTCTTAAGACTACTTCCCCAAATTAGAATACAACCCCCTATGCATAAATAAATTAGGTCAAAATCGGTAAATGGGATTAAAAAAAGTGTAATAATAATTATGCAATCTCCTTTTTTAAAAACGGATCCTAGTTAAATCTTTTTATTCTCAGGTGAAAAAAATTCGATCCCAACGTGGACATCAAAAAGCCGACAAAAAATATGCCTCTCACGTGGGCGTGTAAAAAAAGTGATAGAGAAGGTGCCCCACAAAATCCAAGATAGCGACCAAGGTGTCCGTGTTCAACTGATAGCGATTTTAAGGACTCACCAGTGGCTATTCAGCAGTACGATTTTTAAATAGTTTATTAGTACGATTTTTTTTTGCCATTGCCAGATCAGAAAAACTAATGTTGTCTTCATTTTCTTCGTCTAACAGAAGAGTGAGAATATTGAATTAATTTAAACTTCCAGATTTAAATAATACATAATAATTAAATATAAGAACGCAGAGTACAAGTCACATGTGTTCTAGAACAAATCAGAAAGTATACTGAAAATTTATTGGTGATCATCTGATAAAAAAAACAAATGGGTCGCCACGACATGTCGTGTTTTGAAACCGTGCCAGAAAAAATGTGCAACGACATGTCGTTGTGATCTCAGGTCACAGCGACCTGTCGCGTCTTGAAACCGTACCTTTAGTTCTGGTTTCAGGAGCTGCAAAATCAATTGCCCATGTAAGTCGATTAACAAATAATTAGTTAATCATATAATCTATTAATCATACAATCGATTAATCAAACGTAAGTTGGAGATTGCCAATAGTGTAAATATAATGTAGAACAGTGGAAATAATATATGTATAAACTATGGCAGTATGGACGATTATTGATTAATTTTCGTTAATCGTATATCAAATAATTGATTTGATTAATCGTAAACCAAAAAATTGATTACTCATGAAATGGATGAATTAAATAAATGATTAATGATATTATCTATTAATCATATAACGATTAATCAATGCTAATTACTACGCAAATAAATAATACAGGCAATAAAAATATAATTAAGTAAAAGTTAAATTTATTCATGTTTTTAGAGTAATTATAATGTAAAACAGTAGAAATAATAAGTATAAATTAGACAGTAATGACTGAAAGTTTAATGTGGAATAGGGGCGTGCGATTATAAGCTTGATTAATTTAGATTAATTGTAAGTAAAAGTAATCCATTAATCAAGTAAGCGATTAACAAAATAATCTATTAATGAAATAATCGATTAATTAAATTCGTTGTTTAATCAAAATCGATTAATTACATAATCGATTGCAATTACAAGATTGAACAGTAGATAATCGATTTTTGATTAAATCTGATTAATTGTAAATGAAATAATCAAATTATTCATGTAACGATTAATCAAATAATTAATTAATCATATAATCTATTATCAAGGTTTGTTTATACGCTCACATTCGAGAACTAGTTACAGTTATGAATTAACGTCAACATAACTCTCAAGCAACTTTGACTTTTTAGAATGTCAGTACGGTGTTGTTCTTGAGTGAAAGTATCTCATTTTCCCTGTATACTTTTACAATCGTTTCTATTATTAATAATAATCGCAAATATGTTCTAATTTCTGCTTTCCTATACGTAAAAGTTACGATGATAAATATTTACATTCCTGTTAAGCTTAGTCACGATCATAACTTTAATATTAAAAAAATGCTTTAAAACGGAACATCAATTACAGTTTCTTCATTTATATTTAAACACAGATATTTCGTATACGTAATGTATTCAATTAAAACAGTTACGGCAATTACTTATACTAAGCTACTGACTGCCTCTTTAGACGGTTTCATCAATTAACAAGTTAAATTACTAAATCATGTTGTATTTTGTATAATATTGAATTGAAATATTGTAAGTGACAATTACTCATTCAAATGTTATACGAACTGATAATTACATTAGGAATTGATATTATTGTTAAATGAGAAAGTTATTCTATTGTTATCTACGCTTCCTCAATACAAATTGATGAATAATGATTGTTAAATACGCTTTCATTGTTACATTATTAATATCTTGAGTCTAATTAAAGAATATTTTTAAATAACTGTTGTGTTAGACGTAGATAACCGAGAAATTGCATGGACATACTAACCTATTTTATAATTCTTACATTTAATTAGTATTCAGAACTAATTTTTAATTAAATTTCCTTAATCTTGCAATTTTTAGATAAAAATGTTTTGATGCATTCTTCCAATTCCTATCCTTTTATGGTTGATAGTTAATGAACCTACTCAATTTGTAAATTATGCGTATAAAAACTTAAGAGTTGAATATGGTGTATAACTATAAAAATATCGGTCAGTAAACCATAATGCATTTTTGATCATAATCTTTTAAACATGTTTATTAACTTTTAACACATCCAAAATAAATGGGTTTCTATAGAACATTAGTTACTTTGACTTCTTTTTAGAAGACTGAATTTAACAAATTTATGGGCGGTTCAAAACTTGTTCTTTGTCACATAAACATGTCCACTTTTATTACAGGTATTAAAGGTTCGTAATGTACCGGGTGGCCAACTAAGAACGGCCGTCGGCCATATCTCAGGAATGGATTATAGCACAGGTTCGGGAAAAAAATTTCATAACAAAAGTGGCCTCGAGAAACGCCTGGAAATTATTTTCAGAATTGTAGGTCCACCGCAAAATTTTCAAAATTTACTCAATTAAGGGGCATATTAAATATTATAATCAAATTCCTCGACAAATTCTGCATATTTTTATTTGACAAGTTTTAGTCTATCTCTTCAAATAAGGGTGAGGGAAAGTGGGAACCTTGTTAAGAAAAAATGCCTTTAATTCAGGTTCTGCTTGACCGATTTGAATAAACTTGATGTTGTTTGAAAGAGCTTTTGTTAAACAATAAAAATTTATAAATTTGAAGCAATCTGATTAATAACATAAATACTACAGGGCGGTGTTTAATATTTTTTAATATTGTGTTTTCTCTTTACAATTTTAAATGGAAGCAAAAAATTTAAGTAGGTCTTTAAAAGTAGACTAAATTGTAATAAAACAGTGAGAACTGCAAGTCGATATCTTTTTCCTATTCTGAGATATCGTAAGAAACAGGTAATTGACGGGAATGTTCTTCCAACGTCTAGTAGGCTAAACAATAGAAAATTTATAAATTTTAAGCAATCTGATTAATAACATAAATGCTAGAGGGCGCTGTTTAATATTTTTTAATATTGTGTTTTCTCTTTACAATTTTAAATGAAGCATAAAAATTTAAGTAGGTCTTTAAAAAGTAGACTAAATTAAACAGTGAAAACTGCAAGTCGATATCTTTTCCTATCCTGAGATATCGTAAGAAACAGGTAAATGGCGGAATTGTTCTTCCAACGTCTAGTAGGCTAGTTCGCGTTAACGGAAATTATTAATTTAGCCTGGATGAAAAGATCTTACATTGGTCTGCAGTAATTTAAACTGTTGTCATACTAATGTTATGGTTGCCGCTAGATTACCTAAATGTAATGCTGTCGCTATTAACAATGAGAACAAATTATAAAGTAATAATGTGATAAATCTAACAATTAAAACCTTAAATAAATATCTACGTAATTAGTGTCGCCCTAGATGTTCGAAATGTCGTCCATCATTTTCAATGCATGAAATCAATCGCTGACGGGTGGAGAGAACAGCAGTTTCAATTTTTGCCCTTGAAATACTTCGTGTTGTCTGCCGTATTCTTTCAATCAAGTCAGCTCTTGTTGTGGGTCTATCGGCATAAACGAGATCTTTTATTCGCCCCCATAAATAAAAATCTAAACAAGTTAGGTCTGGAGACCTTGGTGGCCAAATAAATAAACTTCCACGTCCTATCCACCTTTCAGGGTATGATTGATCTAAGAAATTCCGAACATCTCTAGAATAATGTGCCGGGCACCCATCATGTTGCAAGAATATGTCACGACGAATGGCCAAGGGTACGTCTTCTAAAAGAAGTGGCAATTCGTTGCTTAAAAAATCTAAATATCTTTCTCCATTAACAGTCTCATTAAAAAAAAGGCCCAATTATTTCTCCACCTAGAATCCCGCACCACACATTTACAGACCAACGACCCTGATGTTGGACCTCCTGCATCCAGTGGGGATTCGTTTCAGACCAGTAGTGCATATTATGTCGATTTACACTACCATCACTATGAAAAGTAGCCTCATCTGTCCACATAATTTGTGAAAGTATTTCAGAATCGTCGTGTATCATATTTGAGAGCCAGTTGCAAAATCCAACCTGGTATCGAAATCTTGGGCATTCAAACTATGGTGTAGGACCATGTGATATGGGTGCAATCTAAAATAGTATATATATAAAGTAATCAGATCAATAAGACACATTGAAGTCCTTCGTTGTTAGTAAACGAAAAGGACTTTAAATACATTAACTCTCGTAATGTTATTACGAATTTTTTCGCCCGGCCTCTCATTATTTTTGTTATTGGTACCTGTTTACTTTACTTTGCCTCACTTAATTATCATGTTGTTAGTTAAAATCTATTCACATAGCATAAGATAATTTCGTTAAATAATTTGGTGTTTTATTGAAACTGGACATAAGATGGCGGCAAATACATTAGTCATGTTGTCACAAGTTAACTTTGATGTAATGACATTTTCGGTATGATCAAAATGAGAAACATATAACGACAAACGAAAAAATTTAAACATTTTATAATTATAATACCGAATAAAACATGCATTAATAAATAAGTAGTCACCTGTGTTCTCTTAAAATATTTTGGACGGTGGTTCGACATATGCCCAAGTCTCTAGCTATAGCTCTGTGCTTGAATGAGGGTTAACATTTACATAAGCTAAAACATCAATAACATTTTCCTCTGTTGTGCCTCTGCGTTGTCTTCGGTACACAGGAAGATTCACATTTCAGTAGTACGCACACGATGTGAGTCGGAGAAAACGCTTCTGCTGTGATGCCGTCTGTTTGGGTACTGTAGTGCATACGCTCTAGCAGCAACGGTTACATTTCTCATACATTCAAAATAAACTGCCAACATATCAAATGCTTCTTCATTTGTAAGAATCATTTTGGTACGAAAACATAAAGAAAGTCTATTAAATGCAACACAATGAATAATTTTGACATATGCGTGAAAATCATAGCTTGCTTGTTTTCAACAAGGAATTTATTTTATATCTTACATGGCCCTCTTTACTAATTTTGTTATCATCAGTAAATCGTAATTCATGTTTTAAACTGTATTTGTTGTTGCTGAGCAAATATCGGTTTTATTGATATTTTATGCTTTTGATTTGCTAACACATCGCTTGAAAACAAATATAACATTCTTATATAATAAAAGAATGTTAGATTTATCACATTATTATTTTATAATTTGTTCTCATTGTTAGTAGCGACAGCATTACATTTAGGTAATCTAGCGGCAACCATAACATTAGTATGATAACAGTTTAAATTACTGCAGACCAATGTAAGATCTTTTCATCCAGGCTAAATTTAATAATTTCCGTTAACGCGAGCCTACTAGACGTTGGAAGAACAATTCCCGCCATTTACCTGTTTCTTACGATATCTCAGAATAGGAAAAAGATATCGACTTGCAGTTTCACTGTTTTATTACTAATTTAGTCTACTTTTTAAAGACCTACTTAAATTTTATGCTTCCATTTAAAATTGTAAAGAGAAAACACAATATTAAAAAATATTAAACAGCGCCCTGTAGCATTTATGTTATTAATCAGATTGCTTCAAATTTACAAATTTTGTATTGCTAACAAAAGCTCTTTCAAACAACATCAAGTTTATTAAAATCGGTCAAGCAGAACCTGAATTAAAGGCGTTTTTTTCGAACAAGGTTCCACTCTCCCCACCCCTTATTTGAAGAGATAGACTAAAACTTGTCAAATAAAAATATGCAGAATTTGTCGAGGAATCTGATTATAATATTTAAATGCCCTTTAATTGAGTAAATTTTGAAAAATTTTGATTTTAAAATTTAACTGTCAAATACGCCCTCTAGCGAAAATAATTTCCAGGCGTTTCTCGAGGCCACTTTCGTTATAAAATTTTTTTCCCGAACCTGTGCTATAATCCATTCCTGAGATATGGCCGACGGCCGTTCTTAGTTGGCCACCCGGTACAGGGTTGTTCCACGGAAGATGTCCCAATGTCTTATCTCAGAATCTATATCAGATAAAAAAGTTTTATATAAAAGTTGTTTAGATTTATTAAAATTTTAAATATTTACTTATTATATATACAAGGTGTCCCAGTAAGTCAACTCGACATTTTTAAATTGAACACTGTATTTTATTACATATTTGGATTTTCCTCAAGAAAGTGAGACACTTTTATCTAAAACTTTTTTTAATTTTGCGTAGTTTAATGCCATTATCCTGATCCTAGGCCTACTGTAACTCTTAACCTTAAAACATTTCAAATACTAAAAAGAGAATATATTATTTTAAATATTAATTTTTAACAAACTGGGTATAGTAAGGATTCTACTTTTCTTTTACCACTTTTAAACTATTATCGTAATCTTAATAGTAGGTATAATTGAACGGTTAACATTTATGACAATTATTATTTTTAAATAGCATATTAATGAGCAAAAATTGTGATAAAATTTTAAAAAGTGTAATTACAAAAGTTTTTATCTTTAATATAGAATCTAAATTTACAATAAAATATAGGTGTTCAATTTAAAAATCCAAATTTTTTCATTCAAAATATTTTCGAAAACACCCAGTACTAAAATAAAGTTTCTAATGATTTGGATCATTTATCGCAACCTTTGTGATGTGAAATATATATAATTTACCTAATTTTTAATTTTCTTTGTATACGTTTTTAATTGGGTAATTTTGTGATAAAATAACATAACCTCATTTACTCCGCAACTATGCAAAATGAAAAAAGTTTTAGATAAAAGTATATCACTTTCTTGAGGAGAATCCAAATATGTAATAAAATACAAAGTGTTCCATTTAATTTTTGAATTGACATCGATTCCGACTTACTGGGGCACCCTGTATATATAAAACTAAATAATTTAAACATTTTAATAAATCCGAACAACTTTTATATAAAACTTTTTTTTTGTGTTATAGATTCTGAGATAAAACATAGGGACGTCTTACGTGGAACACCCTGTACTCGTTGTAATAATATACAGGGTGGGCTACTTGTAACGCCTCGGTCATTTTGTTTTCTTTTTAACTTTCTCCATATGTATGTAGAGGGTCTACGTAAGGATGTATTTAAAATATTTTGAAATATACAGGGTGATCCAAAAAGTTTTTATTCACGAACCAATATATTTTTAATAAAATGTCGCAATTTCTAAAACGACACATTACAATTTAGTGGGCACGAATGCCCAATATTTCGTTACATTGTTCTTTGATTACGAGATTATTCACTGTTAGCCTTCGTCCGTTAGAGACACTTCAATGAAGATTGATAATGTTTAATTTGTTAGCTATTCCCCACTAAAATAAAATTACACTTTGTTGTTTTATAAACTTATATCAAACTGTTAAAGTAATAGCAGACTTTTGTTGCAGTTTTAATATTTAATAAGTTTCTCTTGAGAACTCTTTTAACTTTAAAGCTATTGTTATTTAATTACGACGATTACTCTAATTATTTTGTAATTTAACATGATTCTACCATCTAGCCTATAGTAACAAAAGTATAACCAAGACTTTGGTGATAGCGTGCTCTGTTCGCAAAAGGACTCACCAGTGGCTATTCAGCAGTACGATTTTTAAATAGTTTATTAGTACGATTTTTTTTTGCCATTGCCAGATCAGAAAAACTAATGTTGTCTTCATTTTCTTCGTCTAACAGAAGAGTGAGAATATTGAATTAATTTAAACTTCCAGATTTAAATAATACATAATAATTAAATATAAGAACGCAGAGTACAAGTCACATGTGTTCTAGAACAAATAAGAAAGTATACTGAAAATTTATTGGTGATCATCTGAAAAAAAACAAATTAGTCGCCACGACATGTCGTGTTTTGTAAACCATGCCAGAAAACATGTCCAACGACATGTCGTTGTGACCTCAGCTCACAGCGACCTGTCGCGCCTTGGAAACCGTACCTTTAGTTTTGGTTTCAGGAGCTGCAAAATGGCTAATACTCGTTTCCACATTAGAGATGATTTTTTCAAATACCGTTTATTAAGTAATCAATTGCCCATGTAATCGATTAAGCAAATAATCAGTTAATCATATAATCTATTAATCATACAATCGATTAATCAAACGTAAGTAAGTTGGAGATTGCCAATAGTGTAAATATAATGTAGAACAGTGGAAATAATATATGTATAAACTATGGCAGTATGGACGATTATTGATTAATTTTCGTTAATCGTATATCAAATAATTGATTTGATTAATCGTAAACCAAAAAATTGATTACTCATGAAATGGATGAATTAAATAAATGATTAATGATATTATCTATTAATCATATAACGATTAATCAATGCTAATTACTACGCAAATAAATAATACAGGCAATAAAAATATAATTAAGTAAAAGTTAAATTTATTCATGTTTTAGAGTAATTATAATGTAAAACAGTAGAATAATAAGTATAAATTACGACAGTATGGATAGAAAGTTTAATGTGGAATAGGGGCGTGCGATTATAAGCTTGATTAATTTAGATTAATTGTAAGTAAAAGTAATCCATTAATCAAGTAAGCGATTAACAAAATAATCTATTAATGAAATAATCGATTAATTAAATTCGTTGTTTAATCAAAATCGATTAATTACATAATCGATTGCAATTACAAGATTGAACAGTAGATAATCGATTTTTGATTAAATCTGATTAATTGTAAATGAAATAATCAAATTATTCATGTAACGATTAATCAAATAATTAATTAATCATATAATCTATTATCAAGGTTTGTTTATACGCTCACATTCGAGAACTAGTTACAGTTATGAATTAACGTCAACATAACTCTCAAGCAACTTTGACTTTTTAGAATGTCAGTACGGTGTTGTTCTTGAGTGAAAGTATCTCATTTTCCCTGTATACTTTTACAATCGTTTCTATTATTAATAATAATCGCAAATATGTTCTAATTTCTGCTTTCCTATACGTAAAAGTTACGATGATAAATATTTACATTCCTGTTAAGCTTAGTCACGATCATAACTTTAATATTAAAAAAATGCTTTAAAACGGAACATCAATTACAGTTTCTTCATTTATATTTAAACACAGATATTTCGTATACGTAATGTATTCAATTAAAACAGTTACGGCAATTACTTATACTAAGCTACTGACTGCCTCTTTAGACGGTTTCATCAATTAACAAGTTAAATTACTAAATCATGTTGTATTTTGTATAATATTGAATTGAAATATTGTAAGTGACAATTACTCATTCAAATGTTATACGAACTGATAATTACATTAGGAATTGATATTATTGTTAAATGAGAAAGTTATTCTATTGTTATCTACGCTTCCTCAATACAAATTGATGAATAATGATTGTTAAATACGCTTTCATTGTTACATTATTAATATCTTGAGTCTAATTAAAGAATATTTTTAAATAACTGTTGTGTTAGACGTAGATAACCGAGAAATTGCATGGACATACTAACCTATTTTATAATTCTTACATTTAATTAGTATTCAGAACTAATTTTTAATTAAATTTCCTTAATCTTGCAATTTTAGATAAAAATGTTTTGATGCATTCTTCCAATTCCTATCCTTTTATGGTTGATAGTTAATGAACCTACTCAATTTGTAAATTATGCGTATAAAAACTTAAGAGTTGAATATGGTGTATAACTATAAAAATATCGGTCAGTAAACCATAATGCATTTTTGATCATAATCTTTTAAACATGTTTATTAACTTTTAACACATCCAAAATAAATGGGTTTCTATAGAACATTAGTTACTTTGACTTCTTTTTAGAAGACTGAATTTAACAAATTTATGGGCGGTTCAAAACTTGTTCTTTGTCACATAAACATTTCCACTTTTATTGAAGGTATTCGAGGTTTGTAATGTACAGGGTGTTCCACGCAAGATGTCCCTATGTCTTATCTCAGAATCTATAACAGATAAAAAAAATTTATATAAAAGTTGTTTGGATTTATTAAAATTTTTAAATTATTTACTTTTTATATACAGGGTGTCCCAGTAAGTCGGAATCGATGTCAACTCGAAAAATTTAAATGGAACACTCTGTATTTTATTGCATATTTGGATTTTCCTCAAGAAAGTGAGATACTTTTATCTAAAACTTTTTTTTAAATTTTGCATAGTTCAATGCCATTACCCTGATCCTAGGCCTACTCTAAATCTTAAACTTAAAACATGTTGCAAACGCAAATACTAAAGAGAGAGAATATATTATTTTAAATATTAATTTTTAACAAACTGGGTATAGTAAGGATTCTACTTTTCTTTTACAACTTTTTTAAACTAATCTCGTAAACTTAACAGTATAATTTAATGGTTAACATTTATGGCAATTATTACTTTTAAATACCATATTAATGAACAAAAATTGTGATAAAAATTATTAAACCTAAATTTACTCCAAAACTAATGAAAATTTTTAAAAAAGTGTTTTATTTTTTAATATAGAATCTAAATTTGTAAAAATCCAAGTTATTTTCAATCAAAATATTTTCGAAAAACACCCAGTATTAAAATAGAAGTTTCTAATGATATGGATCATTTATCACAACCTTTGTGATGTGAAATATATATTATTTACCTAATTTTTAATTTTTCTTTGTATACAGGGTCCGCCTTTTGGAGCTGATCCTATGAGTATCTGCTAAACCAAACTTACTATAATTTTGAAAATTTGGTGACAGGGTAATGATGTTAGGGCTAACGCATCTAAAATATTTTCACGTTCGTACCACTTCCGGTTATACCGGAAGTCGGTACTTAGTCGCTTATTTTAAATGGAACACCCCGTATATTAATACATTTTGGATTCTATGTCGAATTTTAAGGTAAGTTTGTTAAATAAACTTCAGTCGTTTAAAAAAACATTTTTCTAAAAAAATTGACAGATGCGGTCTTAGTAATAACTCGTTAATTATTCTGTTCCTGTCAAACAATTTGAATAAAACTTTGAGTTGTTGTAGGCAAAGGTTTATTGCAACAGTCTGCAAAAAATGAGATTTGTATTTTTCATAAAAATAAAATTATGAGTGTCTAAACTTGACTATCAAAAAATGCAAGTTACTCAAAAAAATCAAATGGAAACCCCTACTTTTTATTACTCAGATCGATTTAATGTCAAAAATTAAGGTGAGTTAACATCATTACCGTGTCACCACATTTTCAAAATTATAGTAAGTTTGGTTTAGCAGATACTCATAGGATCAGCTCTCAAAGGCGAACCCTGTATAGCAATAAGTTTTTTAATAGGGTAATTTTGTGATAAAAATAACATAACCTCATTTTACTGTGAAACTATGCAAAATTAAAAAAAAAGTTTTAGATAAAAGTATATCACTTTCTTGAGGAGAATCCAAATATGTAATAAAACACAGCGTGTTCGATTTAAATTTTTCGAATTAACATCGATTCCGACTTACTGGGACACCCTGTATACAGGGTGACCCACATAAGCGGGATTGATCCATAACTCCTTTACTATTACAAATACGTTAAAATGTCTTATATAAAAGTTGTCCACAGTCATAAACTACACGTTTTAAAATTATTTTCAGAAATGGTGGACTTCCGGTTATACCGGAAACTCATGCCAACTTCGTTATTTTAAATAGAACAACCTATATATTATTTCATTTTTGAATTCCTCATTTAAAGATCACTTTAATAACCATACTATGGGTCTACGTCACATTGCTTCGAGTTATTTGACATTTTGTAGAAAAAATGGCGTTTGCAGTCTCCGAAAACTTTCAATATCTCGAAGACGGATACAGGTAGATAGATGTGGCTTTCGTTTTTACTTCGAAAAGGATACCGCATCATTCTCATTCATTGCCAAAATCTTCTTTTAGAATTCAATAATTTCTATCGCTCCGAAAATAATTTTATCAAACTTGATTTTTTAAATGGAATCACCCATATATTCTTACATCAGCGGATAGGAAATTAAATTTCCTTTCCATTTATGTAACATTATCGATTTTTGGGTGATAGTTTTCGAGATATTCACATTTTTATCTAATTTCAGTTTTATTGCGCATTGCCGCGATGCTTTGGAAAACGTTTGTCAATTGTTTTAAACAACTGATAAGAAACGTCAGTTTCTCGAGCTTCTGTTGTGCTTTGCTGTCTTGTGTATTAGTTTAAGTGTTTCTACAAGACATTTCCATTAAAATGTTGTTGTCCGACGCAGAGTTGATCGACATGACTTTCATTCTTGGAGAAAAGTGAATAATTTGATGGATCTATTTGCATCAAGCTCTGGAAATAAGATGTCCATATTCACTAAACACTACGAAAGTAATTCATTTTCGGTGCAAGATTCTAGAATTATTAGTAGGTTTCATCTGAATAAGACGTGGTCCAGACGGTATCAACTATTGTCTTAAAGAAATGTTCCGTCGAACAAGTACAAGTGCAATCTAAACTGTATTGAATCTCCTTCATCATGGAAGTTGCTGTCCAACCTATTCCAAAGGCGATAAGGTCGATCCTTCACCAACCAATTGCAACCTCATCTTTTGTTTAACATAATGGAAAAGCCTCTTTCATTTTTGATATAATTTCCGGTCACCTTGCCACCTTCTTCTACACGGCTTCTAAACTTTGGAATGATCCCCTAATTCCTGTTTTCGTCTCACTTATTGTATGGAAAAATTAAAGTAGCCGTTCATAGGCATCTCTTGAATTGAATATCCCCTACCCAATCTCGTAAGTATTTCTGTGCTTTGCAGCAGGACAAACTACCTGTCCAGGACCCAATTATTTAAAATTACATACTGTTAGACCACTGTTAGACATTTTTGAAAGGACTTTCTATCATATAACTATCCTTCGGTGTTTTCTGTTGACAAGTCTATGATTCATTTCAAGAAAAGGTCTTCATAAAACATGTACCACAAAATCTAATTTTAGTTACTGAGTTTGGTGCTTTGTACACTCGCTGCTACATAATTTTGACAGTTACGTGGAAAATCAGAAAAAATAGCGGTCCAGATCTTCTCGGTGAGCGTGGAGTTTTACAGATTTACAAATTGTTTTGTAGTATTTGACAATATTTTTACTAGAAACTCCTTGATAAAAAGCTAGCAATCAAAATAAAATAGAACGATAAGAAATAACAAAAAGGTTTCTAAGATGATTAAAGAAAAGTCAGTCTCAAAGGAAGTTTATGTTTGAGATAAGGGATGTGAATATGTTAATTGAATGGACAGCAATCCAGTAAATTAGTCGTGTTTCTCCTAGGACACTATCTACGTAGAAAAAAAATAAAATGGGAAAATTAGCGTTTCTTCGTTGTCGCAGGAGTTTTATATTTTATTGCTTAATATGTAACAGGCGTATATTCTTCTAAAAACCAGCTAGTTTTAATGAGCTTGTTTCATCTTAATAGCCAGATAACTTTCGTATTAATCCAAAATGCAGATAAACAGTTGACCCCTTTCGAAAAAGCAGCGTCCCAATATCTTGTTTTGGCAAACATTTATCCAGCCAAGTTAAAGTTATTTTGTTCTGGATGTGATGAATAGGCGTCCATTATCATAGAGCCCGAATTATTTGTAAGGTTGAAAATTTATGAAAAAGTGCAGTTGAATAGCCGACAAAGTTCCCCGCTATACTCAACAGTCTGCCATAACTTAGTAACCATTGATAAAAGTTTTGACCATTTTGCAATGCCTACCCTGATCCTAGGCCTACTAACTTAACCTAAAACATGTTGCAAACGCGAATACAAAGAGAGAAATATTATTTGAAATATTAATTTTAACGAACTGGGTATAGTAAGGATTCTACTTTTCTTTTACAACTTGTTTAAACTAATCGTAAACTTATAAGTATAATTTAAGTTAACATTTATAACGATTATTATTTAAACAGCATATTAATGAGCAAAATTGTGATAAAATTACAAAACCTAAATTTACTCCAAACTAATGAAAATTTAAAAATTAATTACAAAAAGTTTTTATTTTTAATATAGAATCTAAATACGAATAAATATATAAAATGTCCGTTACTCAAAAATCAAATGGAAACCCCTATTTTTATTACTCAGATCGATTTAATGTCAAAATTACCAGGTGAGTTAACATCATTACCGTGTCACCAATTTTCAAAATTATAGTAAGTTTGGTTTAGCAGATACTCATAGGATCAGTTCTCAAAGGCGAACCCTGCATAGCAATAAGTTTTTAATAGGGTAATTTTGTGATAAAAATACATAACCTCATTTTACTATGAAACTATGCAAAATTAAAAAAGTTTTAGATAAAAGTATATCACTTTCTTGAGGAGAATCCAAATATGTAATAAAATACAGCGTGTTCGATTTAAATTTTCGAATTAACATCGATTCCGACTTACTGGGACATTCAGTGCACATAAACGATTGCTCATAACTCCTTTACTATTACAAATACGTTAAAATGTCTTATATAAAAGTTGTCCACAGTCATAAACTACGTTTTAAAATTATTTTCAGAAATGGTGGACTTCCGGTTATACCGGAAACTCATGCCAACTTTGTTATTTTAAATAGAACAACCTATATATTATTTCATTTTGAATTCCTCATTTAAAGATCACTTTAATAACCATACTATGGGTCTACGTCACATTGCTTCGAGTTATTTGACATTTTGTAGAAAAAATGGCGTTTGCAGTGCCTCCGAAAACTTTCAATATCTCGAAGACGGATACAGGTAGATAGATGTGGCTTTCGTTTTTACTTCGAAAAGGATACCGCATCATTCTCATTCATTGCCAAAATCTTGCTTTTAGAATTCAATAATTTCTATCGCTCCGAAAATAATTTTATCAAACTTGATTTTTTAAATGGAACACCCATATTTCTTACATCAGCGGATAGGAAATTAAATTTCCTTTCCATTTATGTAACATTATCGATGTTTTGGAGTGATAGTTTTCGAGATATTCACATTTTTATTGCGCATTGCCGCGGTGCTTTGGAAAACGTGTGTCAATTGTTTTAAACAACTGATAAGAAACGTCAGTTTCTCCAGCTTCTGTTGTGCTTTGCTGTCTTGTGTATCAATTTAAGTGTTTCTACAAGACAATTCCATTAAAATGTTGTTGTCCGACGCAGAGTTGATCGACATGACTTTCATTCTTGGAGAATGCCAAAGAAATGCGTTATTGGCGTCAAGGATATATGCGGTACGGTATCTTGAATGAAGACTTCCCCGAGAAACAGCCTTTCAAAAGTTGTTACAACGTTTTACAAACACCGGACGCGTGCAGTATCAACGAGGGAACGTGTCAACAGGATAACCTATATTTCTTGTGCATTCCTTTTGTAAATATTTATTTTCGGAACGATAGAAATGATTGAACTCTAAAAGCAAGACGTTGCAACAACTTTTGAAAGGCTGTTTCTCGGGGAAGTCTTCGTTCAGGATACCGTATCGCATAAATCCTTGACGCCAATAACGCATTTCTTTGGCATTCTCCAAGAATGGAAGTCATGTCGATCAACTCTGCGTCGGACAACAACATTTTAATGGAAATGTCTTGTAGAAACCCTTAAACTAATACACAAGACAGCAAAGCACAACAGAAGCTCGAGAAACTGACGTTTCTTATCAGTTGTTTAAAACAATTGACACACGTTTTCCAAAGTACCGCGGCAATGCGCAATACAAACTGAAATTAGATAAAAATGTGAATATCTCGAAAACTATCACTCCAAAACATCGATAATGTTACATCAATGGAAAGGAAATTTAATTTCCTATCCGCTGATGTAAGAAAATATGGGTGGATCCATTTAAAAATCAAGTTATCCATGTTTGAAAAAAATTATTTTCGGAGCGATAGAAATTATTGAATTCTAAAAGCAAGATTTTTGGCAATGAATGAGAATGATGCGGTATCCTTTTCGGAAGTAAAAAACTAAAGCCACATCTCTCTACCGGTATCCGTCTTCGAGATATTGAAAGTTTTCGGAGGCACTGCAAACGTCATTTTTTTCTACAAAATGTCAAATAACTCAGAAGCAATGCGACGTAGACCGATAGTATAATTATTAAAGTGATCTTTAAATTCAAAAATATAATAATATATAGGTTGTTCTATTTAAAATAACGAAGTTGGCATGAGTTTCCGATATAATCGGAAGTACGCCATTTCTGAAAATAATTTTAAAACGTGTAGTTTATGACTGTGGACAACTTTTATATAAGACATTTTTTCGTATTTGTAATAGTAAGGGAGTTATGGAGCAATCTTGCTTAAGTAGGCCACCCTGTATATAAAAAGTAAATAATTAAAAAAATTTAATAAATCCAAACAACTTTTATATAAAACTTTTTTTTTGTGTTATAGATTCTGAGATAAAACATAGGGACGTCTTACGTGGAACACCCTGTACTCGTTGTAATAATATACAGGGTGGGCTACTTGTAACGCCTCGGTCATTTTGTTTTCTTTTTAACTTTCTCCATATGTATGTAGAGGGTCTACGTAAGGATGTATTTAAAATATTTTGAAATATCAGGGTGATCCAAAAGTTTTATTCACGAAATTGAATTCTACAGTCAATTCCAATTCATTTTATAAAGTTTGAATACCTCAGGTCTTGCCATTATGAAATATTTACTTTTGAAAAATACATAGGTTTTGAAAGCTGAATGACTATGTAACCTATGTAACCGCATCCAATGAGATAACATACAGATAGTGGGAAAACACGAGAATACAACTCGCAGGAAACTCAATGAAACCACATACATAGCATGAGCAGAAAATCTAAGAAGCCAAACTAGTGTAAAAATGAAACCCATTTGCATCCCAATAATGCATAAAGAGCAAGCAATACATTGCGCAACAAATGTGAAGAAATTTTCCATAAACTCTGTCCACGAAAAATTATATATATATATATATATATATATATATATATATATATATATATATATATATATATATATATATTGTGATAGTTATAAATTGCTTTAAATTTTATAATGACTTTAAAAATTTTTAATAAATAATTTTTTTTTATTAAGAAAGTCAGTGGATAGGGTTCAATTTAGAATTTTTTTAATTATTAATAAATTAAAATTGAAATATTTTGGTACAATCATAAAATTTTTATTTCACACCAGGAAATGTTCATGTTAATTAATTTAATAGTAATTTGGAATAATTTGTTTCACCGTGTAACAGGCTTCTACGGAATTTGTAAAATGTGCGCATGCGTTGCGTCTGTGCTCAAATAAAATATGTGCTGCCTGTCAAAAGTTTCGCCAACGATCTATTACTTAGTGAGTACAATTTTGATTTTCTTTATTTTAAAATTATTATATTTATGGTTACATCTGTTCATTACCTTTCCAGATATTGATACACGTCGTCGCACAATAAACATATACAAATTCAGAAAACAAAACATAAATAGAGGACATTAAAAGAATAATCAATGCAATATATTGGGTCATGATAGCAAAATAAACTCACATGTGTTGTTGTAATCGCCAATATTTAAATGGTCACCTCAAGTTTGTTCCATATTACCACTGGATGTCAAGCTTCTTTCCATCTAACGAGGATACTGCCTTCCTGTTGCAAATGGTACTGCTTAATTTCCATAAATTCATCCAGCTGCACTACCTTGTGATAAATCTACTTTTGGTAAATACGTTGCACTTAGGTAATATGCACTTAGGTAATATGCTAATTTACTTTTGTAATTGCACTTTATTTGCTTTGAATGTTTAAATTTTGATTTAAATGTTTATTAAATTATTGGATTAGAATTATTTTTATTCTTTCATTTAGTTTTATAACCTCCATCACTTTCGAAAGAAAATAAACATCACATCCAAAACATCAGAAGAAATTTTATTTAGATAAAAAAAATGCACATCAACCGATGTTGATTTCGAAATGAAACAATACAATAATGTCGAAAATTATAACCGGTAACCTAAGTTTTAAGATTTGTTATTTGTTATATCAATTGTTTCTGAAATCTCAAACTCTACTTGATTGCGGTTCACTTCCGATAATGTTAACGAAAATTTGTAACTTACATGTAACGATTGAACTATAAGCACTATGACTTTTTAGTCACACAAAATTACAATTATAAAAGGGTAAGAGCGGTAAGAGAGTGAGAAATCAGGAGCAATTCCTTATATACTTTTCTCATGGATACCAAAGCTTTCAATTTTTTTTTACGTTACATACAAAAGTTCCTTGCATTTGATTGGCCTAAACATAAAAATTAAATTAACTAAAACATAAATTATGCCATAACTTTGACAAATCAATTCGGATTTGCTTTTTAAATACATTTTTGAAATCAGGGCAAAATTTTGCATAAATAGACATCTCACATGCTATACTTCGCTTCATGAATTTACATTTTGACAATTTAATACCTAAGATTACTAAAATCTAACAAATTTTATATTTTACAACTAAACTGAAGACATATTCAACTTCTGCATAAAAAACTGTATAAGAATACACTTATTTCTACCCATTTCGCATAGTTTAACAAAATTTCTACTTCAATAGCTTAATTTTGGGTACTTGACCCAACTTTTCTAAATTTATGCTTAAATTACATATTTGATGTTAAATTCTATGTGAAAATGAGGGAAACCTATTATTATGTGCTTTTATAATTTACTCTGAACTTATCTTATCCTAGATAGGAAAAATTCTTAACTATTGTATTAACCTTGCTTTATATAATTTAATTTTAACTTGCTTTTTAAACATTTATATCGCTTGTAACGTTTATATAATATGTTCCTACATATGTCTCTAACATCATCACTGTTTATCTGTTCTCTTTAGTTCCTAATTTTGTCTTTTCACACTTTCACAATGTTAGCATATTAAGTAAGTTTTAGTACACAAATTGTATTTATATTGTTAATATCACATTGCACAAATGTTGTTCATGTTCTTAGCTATGTTTCTAAGGCACTAAAACTTCTTATGCACTTTTAAACACTTAGTCTATGAATTACCAATATACTGTCTTCGTACCATAACCCTTTTTACAATTCGCAGAGTTTTATGCATTGTACCTATTACTATACATGTTCTATACATTACAATTATTGTACTTCATGTAATCAATATCTGTTATGTGTTCAAATTCTTAATTAAATTGATTTAAATGTGAAATTTCTTATTTAACTTAAACGAAACTGCATGTATACACTAATATGTATCGTGTTAACCTTTTTATGCTACTGCTATAGCTCATTTCGTTTATGAATATACATCATTGTACAAACCCACAAAGCCTGTTTTGTTGTATCACAATCATATTTTTATTCTCGTATACTACATTTTCTCATTACGAATTGTATAACTTCTTCGACTTTATTTGAACTCACATACTATATACTATTTGAGCTCGATAAAACTCTACCTCTATTATACCTATTTATAACCATCGCTATATATATATATATATATATATATATATATATATATATATATATATATATGTTGAAGGAAGTAACAGCCATTAACAAGGTTAAGAAAAATTATTAACTAATTGCTTAGTATTATCGGGCCTGCGGCTAACTAGGGTTTTAATAAGTTTACTACTCTTTGATATCTGCCAATATTTGAGCACTTATTTTGTTCCTTCATCAAGGCTTCTACAATAAAACAATGTTAAAATAAGTTGAACACTTACGTCAACACTTACATCTAAGTTATTTTGTGAAAACTAGCTTATTGTGCTTAATAGATAATTTTACAAGATAAATTTTGATTAACATTCTACTGTTACTAATTATTATTGATGATTACTAAGTCCTGATGTTACATTTTAAAATTTTATACGACAAGCAACATGTGCTGGCATTAGTACAATTTTCTGTCAAAGTTAGTTACATTTATTTTACTTAGCTTAAGTCACTGAGATATATTAAACGCGGCAAATTTGATTTATACAAATGTTAACTAATTGTCTTCAACATTAAAATTAAGGATGTATGAATATATTGCTAAAAGCTGTTCTGTATCTGATTTATGATTCATTGATTTACCTTATTTTTTATGTGGACATTTCTAGAAATAATCTGGATTTAAATGCTTTTCAAAGTTTAGAATTTTAACATTATTGAAATCAGGCTGATGATTAAGTGTTTTACTATGGTTGCAAAAGCACAACTATTGCTTTTTGTCTATTCTACAATCACTTCTGTGTTCTGTAACTCTATTACGTAGCCATTGTGACGTCTGTCCTATGTACACTTTCGTACAATCAATACATGGAATTTGGTAAAGAACATTAGAGTTAAGCAGCACAGGATTAGTATCCTTGCCTTTAGAAAACAATTTTTGACTGTTTTACATTATATTTACTAATTTTATGTTGATGTCCTTGAATACATTTGTAATTTTAGGTGTTAGATTTTTATGAACGGTAATTTACCAAATCTGGCTCTCTTCCGGATCACCAGACTATTCACAACTGCTCGAGGAGTTCCTGTATTAAAGATTAATTTGTTAATGAAAGTTACTAGATAATTGTTTTTGATCAAAAGTTTATTTAAATTTTTCTGGATAAAGGTTGATGTGACATTTTATAACTCTATTTTAATTCCTATAATGTATTAATTGTTTGTTGTAATAGGTGGTAAGAAAAGTAGTTTATGTAACGACCTGATGACGTTAGTTTTGGATACCAATCAATGTAAATTGTATTGTTGGCAGTTCTGATTAGTCTGCTATCCAAGAAGGAACACCTCCATTGGTTTCAGTTTCTACTGTAAATTGAATTTGATTATTAAATTGGTTGAAAGTATTTTTGATTTCGTCAATTTTATTGTCTGGTACGGCACAGATTATGCCATCCACATATTTTTTAGAAAAGGAAGTTCAAAAGATAACAACGGTATACCACAGTTTAATAGTTCATCCATCACTATAGTCGCAATAATAGGACTAAAAGACGAGCCCATAGGGTACAAAAGGACCACGCCATTGTCTTATGGAAAGTGGCTTTCGGTTAAAATGTCTATTTTTTATATGTATTAGTTCTTGTCGTACTCATCAATATTGTTCATAGGCACAACGTCATCCTATGGCTAGTTCTATAGTTAAAGTTGTTAAAGTTTCAAAATACCTTCTTTTCCATCTTCATTATTTTTGTTTTCAAAGTACTGATATTCATTTTATCTTCTAAATGCGATTTTTACATCTTTATAGGATATATAGTTGTACACAAAGGGTACCATTCAATCTTATTTACAGGATGATACACATTTTGACATTATAGTTTTTGAAAAAATTATTTTGTTTTATTACAGCCATATAATTGCTACTGTGAAAGTCTCTTCATTGGATATGATATTGTGTTGGTTAAGTAAATAGTTATAAATATATTACACAAGGTGATTCATAAGTATTGTCCCAATTTTCAATTCTTTTCAAAATCAAATAACGGAACCCTCTGTATGTGGGAATTGATTTTGACATCATTTTATCCTTTAGCCAGACAGATTAGGTGCTACTTAAGCTTGTACAGGGCGAATAAATAATTTTGGAGTAGATTTGCAGATAGAGTCTGGCATGTCAAATGAAAATCATTGTCCACACAAAGAAGTAATCTATCGCGGTAGACATAACAGCTGCTTCAATCTCGGCTATGGATACACTATTTATTGTGTTTCTAATTCGTTGTTTCATGTATTGTTGTGTGGTTGATCGAATTTGAATGACCAACTCCTTCAATCTTCCCCATAGATAAAAGTCTAGACATGTTAAGTCTGGAGATCTAGCTGACCATGGAAATATACTTCTCCTTCCAATCCATTTATATAGATATCTTAAATTCAAATAATCTCTAACTCGCCTGGAAAAGTGCGCAGTACACCCATCATGCTGAAATATCAGATCCTTCTTGTTTGTAAGGAAATGTCTTCTAATGAAAGAGGCAATTCATTTTACAAAAAGTTTCTTCAAAGAAATATGGTCCTATGATTTTCCCATCAACTATACTACACCAAACATTAAGACTCCACCTACCTTGAAGCTACACTTCGTCCATCCAGTGCAGATTTTCTTCAGCCAAATAATGCATATTATGCAGGTTAACACCACCCGCACTACTAACGGTGGATTCGCCTGTCCCCAAATATTTGATATGATATTCGGTTGTTCTTCCAGCATACCTAACATCCAATTGCAGTAATCCAGTCTTACATCGAAATCCTTTCATGAAAATCTTGGTGGAGAACTACATGATAAGGATGCAGTCTAAAGAACAACAAATATTTTTAAGGAATGAATGAAATGATTAAAGAGCCATGTTGCCGTTTTTATCGCAATATGAAACTAAACAGTTGAATCTAAAATTTAAAGAGGATTACAATCTTCAAGCTTAAACGTGCAGTTCATAATATTATAATAAACCTACCTGTTATGCTTTAAAATCCTTAGGAAGGTAGTTTTTGGTATGTTTAATTCTGTACAGATTTGCCGACTACCTATATATGGATTCTGCTGAACTAAAGCAAGAACATTGATTACATTATCTTCGGTCACACCTACACCACATCGTTTATAACTAGGGCGATGAATTCTACCAGTTTCTCTTAATCTTAATGCCTCCTGTCAGGATATCTTATGGCATACATACGTGAGGCACTAGCGACATTTTGATGGCATTCGCAATAAACTCCAATCATATCATACAATTCGGCATTTGATATAGAGACCGAGGTTGGTTGTCATAAGTAGGTTGGCATTATGCTTTAAATCACCTAAAACATTGCGCCTCGACCTATATGGCTAAATACCGTTGGCTCTTAAATTCCTACACTTTCAGTCGAAGTTGTGAGGTTGAATAGCGAACTTGGTGTCGGTTTGTGATTGTAGAGGTGGTAAGTAATTTTCCGTTCTTATATATTTTTCTTACTGCAATGTGCAGTAATTATTTTAAATATTTTCGATCATGCAGTATACAAATTGTTCTACATTGTAACGTTAGCAAATTTATAATTTATTAATTCATGTGCACATGGCAGCCATTTTAGTTAAACAACCGCCATTGGAGTTGGTTTGCAGTTTGTGAATAGGGTAGGTTGTCATAGTTTGCCAACCTGCCCCGTGTATTTGTATGAAATCGATAGACACCTATTAGGTACTTTACTCACGTATATATAGTTAATTGCCTATAATGGTTGGTTTTAAGGTATCTAGAATAAGTCCATTTAACCCAGATATATTTCCTCCTCAGGAGTTTATGACTGCTAATGCTACAGATCGACCAAGGCAAGCTGCTGTATCCATTGAGCAATCCCGACTGGAGCCAAATAAAGTTACTGTACAAACTAATCAGCCTCTACCTGACAACTCTAGTTGTGGAACAGAGTGTTCAGCCCTCACTGGAGCCAGTTTATGTTACTCCGCCAAGTAATCAACATATTCGTGAGGCAGCTCAGGCTAAATCATATTATATTCCTCCTACAATTCCCAGTACGAAATTCAATGATGCTGAACCAAGAACTACGGTTACGTCATCTGCTATTAATACTTCGACTACACCATCTGCTCATACTTCTTCTTCTGTTATTCCAACAGCTTCAACTTCTAACATCAATTTCAACGACCATTTACTAGAAGAGTTAAGACCGCTGCCTAAAGCTAGCGATAGAAAAACACAAAGTAAACGAGAAAGAAAAGGACTAGTCAAAACTGATTTAGAAGAGGAGAAAAAGGCAGCACAGGAGAAGAAAGCAACGGTCGATGGCAGAAAACAAAAAATAATGACAACAAAATCTGCTTCCGCCAGAAAAAAGTCTGTTGATTGCGCTAAAAGGGATTTATTTAAAGAAAAAAAAAAACAAATAAATTTCCAGAATTATCGTCAGATGAAGATTCAGACCAAAATACATTTTGTCTGGTTTGTATGGAGCCCTATTCAAATAGTCGCCCTGGAGAAAACTGGATCAAATGTATTAAGTGGCAGTTCTGAGCACATGACGAATGTGCCGATGGTGATCTATCATATAGATGCCATAACTGTGATTCTGATTCCGACTGAGACTAACAGTCTTCCTAACCAGTAGTTTTAATTAAATTTGTTAATTTTTTATTTTTTATTCTATTTATTTACATTTTATTATTTCCAACGTTCCTAATAAATCCACTTATACATATTTTTAGTTTGTGTTATTTTTATTATCTACGGGTATTGTGTATCTTTTCAAACACATGTGTTATAGCCATATACCAACCTACCCCAACCAGTATGAGAACCTGCCCCGACAACGGGGTAGATTGTCATATGTTGTAAGCTTACGCTCAATATTTTACATGGGCCTCTTGGAATTAATCTAGAGATCTGATATTTGGAAAAAATATCAATTAAGGTTCATCCTATCTTATAGCAGCATACTCATTT
The DNA here is from genome assembly GCA_036346205.1 of Vesta saturnalis. Lineage (NCBI taxonomy): Eukaryota > Metazoa > Arthropoda > Insecta > Coleoptera > Lampyridae > Vesta > Vesta saturnalis. Next base: position 2,475,996 of record JARFJB010001166.1, read on the forward strand.
CATTACAATTAATTATAAACTAAAAAAAATCAACACCTCAAAACTATGACAACCAACCCCGGTCCCCCTACTTATTATGAATTAATGCTGATTATTTACGGATATTAGTAATATTAATATCTAATTAAGAAAAGTTATATTCGAGTTATATTATGCTAACATTTCTTAAAGGATTGCAATATTTTGACTATTGTCAATAAGTAAACAATTTTGAGCCCCTGTCAACTGTATTTCGCAGCCTTCTTAGTTTAAGAAATTGTGAAAATTCTGACAAATTTTGTTATTTTAAATTATAATACAGAGTGAGCCAATACTAGTTACGTATGTTTACGCGTTTTTACTTATATCTCGAGTTAGACATGCGGTTTGCGCCATTTTGTTACGAATTTAATCAGTTTCCGTTTTAATTTACAATACTTAGGTGTTTCCAGTTAAATTGACCAAGCTGGTAGTGTAGTGGTGACACTATCTGCTTAACATTCAGGAGGTAGTGGGTTTGATTCCCGTTACCGTCTACCTTGAATGAGGTTTTTTCAGGGGGTTTTCCTCGTACACATGTAGCGGCATGGTCATTGCGTATATGCACACCATGTGCGGCTACTTAGGCGAATGCTGGGGTAGTATTTTCCCCCTCGGAACCTTAACTACGTTCCGTCGGATCTTATCCAGACCATACCCGTCCTTACTCCCACAATACATATATACGTAATGTATGTATGTATGCTGAAATCCATGATTGTGGCTGAAGGAGTTGAAACTTGGGAGGGAATGAAATACGTGACCTTTCCTTTTTTTCCAGTTAAAACTGTAACTAGACAAATTTTAATTTTTTTTATTCGAAAGTGCCCTCTATCTACGACTATATGCAATTGTTTTATAGTAAATGTAATTGGTTCATCTACGCCCTTGCGAAAATCGTTTGATCCAAACCAAAGTTATATGCATTTATTCATACAAACATTCCCACTATCCCCACCCTTTAATTGAAAAAGAGAAAAGTATTTAACAAAATTTGTGCAGAAATTATGCAGCCGGGAGGTACCACCACCCTTACCATGGGCTCCTTAATATTGGGTCTCCGATTTTCTGAGCTCGGTAAGGGCTGCCGGTTACCTTTTCCATCATCCTTAATCTATTCTCATCCTTATTCTTCTTCTCGCCCTCACTGTGTTCATATCGGATTAAAAGTCCCAAATTAAAAAATAAGATGGCTGTGGCTTCTAGGGTAATAAATTTCGGACGTAAAATCCTGCCTCATTCGGATGTCCGGGAGGGCAGGGCCCAAGCGACCTCGGTCATCGAAAGTATCAACTTTCTGATTTACTACTGCCACATCCGCGGTATCAGGTCTAATCTTAATGCTATTCACCATCTTGAACAATTACAACCTGATATATTGTTTCTATCTGAAACACAAGTCTCCTCTGAAAGCTCCGAGTCACCCGACTTGCAATTTCCTTAATACCATCTTCACTCTAACTTTCGATATAAAGGAGGCGTATGTGCGTACATCAAGGACAGAATTGCTTGCAAGAGGGTTTCTTCCTTAGAAAATAAAAATTTTGACGTGATTTGGTTTAAACATTCTGGTCCTAATTTTGTGAAATTCTACTGTTGCATTTATAGGTCTCCTAATGACAGCAACTTTCAAGACTTCTTCGATTACCTTAGTATGAAAGTTGACTATCTCCTGTCTCAGTTTCCATCTTGCGATATCTCATTTGTAGGCGATTTCAATGTTCATTACTCTAGTTGACTTCAATTTTCATCTACTCCAAATCCTGCTGGTCATAGAGCAGAAACATTTGCTATTTCATGTGATCTCACACAAATGATGTATGAACCCACAAGAATCCCTGATAACCCTAACCATACTCCACATCTTCTAGATCTCTTTCTTACATCAAACCCTCTTGTTTATAAAACTTCCGTTCTTTCGCCTTTAGGTATTTCCGACCATTGTCTAATAAAAATCATTTCTACTGTACCTAATTCCACTGTTGTTCGCAAAACCGATAGAACCTTGTGGTGTTTTAAGTCAGCTCGGATGGAGTGATTTACGGGATTTCTTTGCAACCTGTCCATGTCGTGAATATTGTTTTAAGTCGTCCTCTTCTTCGGACATCGCTCTTCAGTATCTGAAGTCATCCTCATGGGAATGGAGTTATACATTCCGAAAAAACAGTACCGTGTAGGTTATTCACGTTCCCAACCCTGGTTCAATAAGGCTTGTTCTGATGCAATATCTTTAAAAATAAATGTTACATTAAATGGAAATCTAATAAATCGGTTGACAGTCATGTAGAATACGTTGGTGCTAGAAATATCTGCAAAAGTGAAATCACTAAAACTAAAAAGTTGTTCGAACAGCGAAAATGCAATGAACTAGCTACATTTCCTTTAGGCAGTCGTAAATTTTGGTCTTTAGCTAAAGCCATTAGTAAAAACTTCGAACATCTTCATTTCCCCCCCTGACATGTATTGACGGATCGGTAGTTGCTGATTCTGTAGACAAAGCCAACGTTTTTGTGGATTTGTTTGCATCAAACTCGTGTCTCAATGATTCTGGAAAAGATGTGCCCCTAGTCAACTCTTCTTCATACGTTATGAAACCAATTAATTTTCGGTACAAGCTCTTGGAATCGATCATCAGTAGGCTTGATCTCAATAAGGCGACTGGCCCAGACGGTATCCCAGCTATTGTCTTAAAGAAATGTTCCCCCGAACTAGTACCAGTCCTATCTAAGCTCTATACGATCTCTATAACTTCTGGGAATTCCTTCATCATGGAAGTTAGCAAATGTTCAACCTATTCCCAAAAAGGTGATAAGACCGATCCCTCAAATTACAGACCAATTGCCATCACTTCCATTTTGTCTAAAATCATGGAAAAGCCATCAATCAGCAACTGCTCACGTTCCTTGAAACTAACAAACTCCTTAGTGACCACCAATATGGGTTTAGACAAAGTCGTTCAACAGTCGATCTTCTTTCATATGTGACCCATGTTTGGAACAATACAGTAGAGCAGTCCGGTGAAACAGTTGTAGTCGCTTTAGATATCTCAAAGGCATTTGACCAAGTTTGGCATAAGTGTTTACTTGCCAAACTCACCTCGTTTGGGTTAAATGATACGCTCATCAACTGGGTTTCTAGTTTCCTTGATAAAAGACGAATACGTGTCGTAGTTGATGGCTTTTTTCAAAAGAAGTTAGCATTAACGCGGGCGTACCACAGGGATCCGTTATAGCGCCTACACTTTTTCTGCTGTACATAAACGACCTTATTTCTTCAACAACTAACCCCATCCATTGCTTTGCTGACGATAGCACTCTTCACTGTAGTTCATCTCAGTCTACTCATAGTGATAATCCACCTTCTATGTCAAATCAAGAAATTAAAGCTGAAATGGCAAATTCAATCAACAAAGACATTCAACGTATTCTCGAATGGGGAAGCAATAATCTAGTTAAATTTAATGCTAACAGAACTCAATGTTGCCTTATGTCCGCCAAAAAGATCGATCATTTCCTGTTGTAAGTATGAATGGCTCAGTTCTTAAGTTTTCAGACTCTATTACTCTGTTGGGTATGACTGTATCTTCAAATCTCTCATGGGTTGACCATCTTCTGTCAGCTACCAAAACAGCTGCTCGTAAAATAGGCTTTTGTACAGATCTAAGCAGTACTTTACCTCTCGACAACTCCTTCTGCTGTATAAGGCCCAAATTCGGCCTCATCTGGAATATAATTCTCACCTTTGGGTTAGTGCTCCCCAATACGCTCTCGATATCGTTGATCGTATTCAAAAGAGAGCGATTAGGCTTATAAATGACCCGTCCTTAACTTCTCACATACAGTCCCTTGAGCATAGAAGGATGGTTTCAGTTCTTTCTTTGTATTATCGTTATTACAACGGCTATTGTGCTGGTGAATTACATTCTTTGATACCATCTCCGGCTATCTTTGCGAGAAACACTCGGTTCGCTTATTCACATCATCAGTATGCAGTACAAATCTCCACTTGTCGTACCAAACGGGCGCAATCCACATTTTTCTACACGGCTTATATCTAAACTCTGGAATGATCTCCTAGTTCCTGTTTTCCTCTCACTTATGAGATATGAGAAAATTTAAGGTAGCTGTTCTTAGGCATCTATTGGCAATTCATTATCCTCTATCCATCCTCCTAATGTTCCTGAGTGCTTTAGCACGATAGGCCTTATTTAGCCTGTTCAGGTCCACAATCATAAAAAAATCATTCTAATTTACTTATTTAATACCTACTATGATTGGACATATTTTATAAAAAATTGCTTTAAAATTTTTCTATAAAGATTATGCCCTCTAGTGGTAAAGCTAGAAACTTGAAAGTTATTTCCAGCGATTTCCCTTGGTCGTTTTTACTAAGGAATTTTTTTTCTCAAAGCTGTAAGATAAACAGTTCCTGAGATATTGCCGGAGAATCGGCTTATTGGTCTACCCGGTACAACATGTTATGCATTAAAATTTTTATTTGTGCCATTTCGTGTATTCCTAAAAATAACGATTCTACAACATTTAAAGAAAAATCACTAAACTTGTTTTCGCTCATCAAAGTTTGAAATGAAAAAAAAATTGGATTTATTATGGCAAGAGTATAAAACTGCCAAAAACCATAATAATTAATTCATTTTTCCATGGCCAACTGTAAATCAATCATAAAATCGTTATAACTCTGTTATTTTTAAAAATAAATACATCATGTCTGATATAGTTACAAAGCTTAAAAAATGCGCATTTGATAAAAGCACAGCCTACTATACCTTCCATATAAAAAAACAAAAGTTTATATCATAACTTTGGAATAACAAGAGATAGAACAACAGCGGCGACACCTGTACGTAAAGCATAAAAAACACTATCATTTATTGCTCTACATTATTTTTCTCAAATCGCTAATAACAGAGTTATTTAGAACTAAATAAAATACAAAATTTTCGTTTTTTTGAAACGGGGTGAACTTGACCGATTTCCAACTTTGGTAGGAATTATCTTTGTGCAAAAATTTAAAAAAAGGGCATTGATGTGAGCTATACTGTGAATATCCGAGTATATTATTGATACTTACAATGGTTATCCGTATTTTTTCAACTTTTGAGGTAAAAAATAGAAAAAAACCTGTGTGGTCAACTTCGCCCCACGTAGGGGTGAACTTGACTGACTATTGAATTTGCATGATATATCGCTCGCAATACGATGAGAGGCGAAGTTGACCATCGCAGTAGTCGTGAAAATGTACTGTTAAATATGTTTATTTATTTTTTTATTAATTTTTAACAAATACAAACTACAAACAAGGAAATAATAGTAAAAATCAACACAATTTCTGAACATTTGATAATAATAAAACAAAAACTCAATTGGAGACTTAAATATAAAATAGAGAATGATTGCCTATTTTCGAAAGAAAGTTCGCCTCTTCTGCCTTTTTGAGGTGAATTTAAAACCTTTTTAATGTCAGATATAGGCACTTCGTCAATGTCTTCAATTTCAGGCCACACAAATATGCTTTTGTATTTTTTCACGAACTTTATTTTCACTTCATGGTGAATATTAATGGATGTAACTTTTCCCACATAATGTTTGATGGTCTTCTTGGTTGAATATTCAACAACGACCCACGATCCTATATTCACATTTCGTCCAGCTTGTTCGATAGCACTAAACTCGTCTGGTAAAATAATCTCGTCGTTAGCCACTCTGCCAACTAACTGAGCCAACGGCTATCCTCAGAGTCTGAAGATTCTTTACGATTCACAAAATCTTCGCAATCAGAGTCAGATTGGTTTTCTGGATCTTCTATTATTCGTCGTTTTACGGTCAAAATTGCGCTCGTGGAGGGAAGATCTGCGTCGTTTGTTTTTTCCGGTGTATCCTCCGCAGCAACTGACCGACCGGGAATAACGTTCAATTTTTTTCTCTTTGTGGATGTAGTTTTTTCTCAGGATTTCGTTGATTTCTCAAAAATCCAATAAGACGTCACTTACTGAAGTGTTACGTATGATCTCTTTAGAAGGAATTTTGAAAGCATCTTTGCTTTGGAAAGAGGGTAAATTCCGCATGCAAGAAATCCACTTACTGCATTTTGTTGTGCTGTTGTTAACATTTTATCAAATAATTTCTTTAAAAGTCTCGGAAGATACTTTTTCAACAGAAGAACATTTTGGGTTACTTTTCTTCCATTCAACTAATAGTTGTTTCCAGTAATTCTTCATAGGGCCAAAAAAGCTAACATCTAACGGTTGACATAAATGAGTAGCGTTTGGTGGAAGGCAAACAAAATGAATATTATTAGTCTTACAAATGTTGATGACTTCTTTTGTGAAGAGTGACGACAGGTTGTCCCCTATGAGAACTTTTTTGCCCTCAATTAACTTTGCATAAGGTAAAAAGCAGGTTTTAAACCAATCGGTGAAGCATACGGTATCAAACCATCCATGGTTGGACCTGTTGTAACGTGATCCTTTTGCACAACAACTTTTTTCGCAACATGGAGCGCCTTTGGGACCACCTTCTCTCCAAGAATCCCATAGATGTGTCGCCTTGTACACAACATAGGGAGACAAAATATCACCTACAGCAGAAGCACAAATCATAATTGTCACAGCACTTTTCGAAAAGTTTACTACATTGTCTGGATATTTAACTCCTCGCTGAAATATTAATTTCTTTTTTCCAGGATCGTCACTTAAGTTGCTTTCATCATAGTTGAAAATTGCTCTTGGACTCACACCTTCTATCGTTATAGACAACTCATTGAAAAAGTCTGTCATCACTTCAGCACTCACTGCAGCACGCGACCTCTTGATATTATTACCCATACGTTCACTTAACTGGACTTTGTGTCGCTGTAAAAATCCTTTGGCCCAATCATTCCCAGGAAAATTATTTTTAAAGCGTGTGTCATTTCCATTACGATCAAGATATGCTTTTGCTATTAAACGTAAGTCTAAACCATTCAACGGAAATCCCCATTTAGCGCACGCAAGCAAAGCATCTACGAATTCCTCTTCCTCGTTTTTAGTAAACACGGTCTGACCACCGTGATTTTTTATGTGACGTCCATGAATTCTGTTTATCAGCGTACCCTTTGGGATGTTATTTTTTTTGGCTGCCATATTAGCACTTAATTTTCCATTTACTACTTCAGATAAACATAATTCCATGGTTTCCTCAGAATACTGTTTAAGACGCTTAGAACCATCTTTTCGTTTGTACACTCTCGGCATATTTTTATAGACTAATTCGGAAACGGCTCGATTTCATTGTTTTGTTGCGACCTTGACAAGATTCAACTTGTCGGTCAAATTCACCCACCTGGTCAACTCCACCCCAAATTCAAGAAATTAATGCATATTATTGAAAATATTGTTATTATTAGAGAGCGGATAGTTAGGCAAATGCCTTTTTTGAATTAATGAGGATATTAAAGGCAAAGTTGAATTTCTATAAGTTTTAAGACATGACGACTCCAAACATGCAATTTTTACTTTGCCTTTTTTGCTTTTTTTTTATGTTTTTGGCGGTTTTTGCCTTTTTAAAGAAATTTTTGAGATTTTGCCTTTTTTGTCGATTTTTTATTTTAATAAAATTGAAAAATGTGGTTTTAAGTGAACCGTAAAAATAAACTTAACTTAACTTAACCTTCACGCCATTCTTGCGGGGTAGCCAAAACAATCCCTGCTTCTTATTTATTTTCATTCACAATCTATATCTTATCTTATCTCCGCATACCTCCCTAGCTTCCACAAGATTCATACATAGTCTCTGACATGCCCTTTTGTTTTTGAAACTGCTTATCTTTCTTTCCTTTATCATAGATTCTACTACATTCAGCCAAGTTTTACTCGGCCTACCAGGGCCGGCCTTTCCCTAACCTCACCCACATATATTTGTTTCGTTAATCTTGCGTTGTTCATTCTCTCAATGTCACCAAAGCAACCTAATGTACAACTTTATATCTATCCATCATCGTCTTTTCCTCACCACACTCCGTCATTATGCATTCATTTTTTATCTTGTCCCTTCTCGTTTTACCACATGCGCTTCTCAGGAATCTCATACCCACGGCATTTAGTAAATACTCTACTCTTCTTTCCACCTTCCCGATTGAACACCACAATCTTAGTTTTCTTCACGTTTACCTTTAGATCCATGCTCTCACAGACTGTATCAAATTTCCTCAGAGCGGTTTGCAGCTCATCCGCACTGTCACTTAATAAGACTGTGTCATCTGCATACACCAGAAGTCGTACATTTACGTCACCAACCATTACTCCATTTGTATCGGTACATGCTTGTCTAAGACATTTATCCATGTATACATTGAACAACCATGGTGACATCACACAACCTTGTCGCACTCATTGCTCAATATTGAAGTATTCACTCACACGTCCCCTCACCCTAACACATACCCGACTACCGTTGTATACTGCCCTTATTCCATTTATTAGACCTTTATTTACGCCATATTCATTTAATATTTCCCACAGCTTCTCTCTATTCACTCTGTCATATGCTTTCTCCAGATCTATCATACTTGGTTAATATACAGTTTTTGTTTTAGGTATTTTATTTCCTAACGAAATACCTGAATCGAAAATATTGCTTTTAGTAAGCGACGCGGCACCTTACATGCTAAAAGCGGCACGGGCCCTAAAGGTATTCTACCCTAAACTACTGCATGTTACTTGCCTAGCACACGCACTGCACAGAGTGTGTGAATGCATTCGCAAGGAATTTAGTGCTGTAAATAAATTAATTTCTTCCGTGAAGAAGGTAAACATTACATTGTCTGTGAGCTGCTTTACGATTTAAAAATTGCAGGTATTTGTAAAAGCACCATTACGAGTTTCTGAGTATAAAGAAAAGCTGCCATCAGTTCCACTCTCTCTCTGAACCTGTGATTACCAGATGTGGTGCCTGGATCGAGGCGTGTAATTTTTACGCGCTTCATTGAAACTCAATTAAAGAGGTAAACACATGTTTGCAAAATCTGTTACGAATTCTGCAAAATGATATGATAATTTACAGGTAGTGAATTCATTTCACCCTTCCACGGCTGCTGCTATACAAAAAGCTCAAGAGAGTTTTAAGATGAAAACGTCCGTCGAGGTATAATGTATATAAACACCCATTTCTGCTATTTACTCGAAACTATAAAGAAACTGAAGCAAGGAACCTCGCGTTAGTGGAAGCGTTAGGGATAGTGGACGATGTGGTAAATGAAATCGCACGGATACCTGGTGCTAGTGGGATAAAAGTAAATGAAAAGATATTATCTGTGTTACAAAAGAATCAAAATCTTCACAAAATAAAAGATATTGTAAATGTACATAAAGGAGAAGAGGCCATTGGCTGGATGCAAGCCCTCAAGAAGTCGCTGCAATTAAATATGCCCCATTACATCCTGTGATGTCGAGAGATCTTTCTCGACATACAAGCAAATTGTCAGCAATACCAGGGCAAATTTGTTACTGACCATACGGAGCAGTACTTAATTACAGCCTGGAATAATAATGTTAACGTAGATTAAATGTTTTGTTATTTTTATTTTTTTTTTTGTAAATTCATTTTACGTAAGTAGTTATTAAATTATTTTAAACAATTGTGTGCCTTTTTCGAATTTGAATTTTGCCTTTTTCCTTGCCTTTTTTGACTGTTTTTGTTGCCTTTTTGCCTGCTTTTTTTATGGGTTTTTCTTGCCTAACTATCCGCTCTCTAGTTATTATGAAAAAATTACTTCGTTTTTCTAATTTTTCTTCACATATATGTTATCAAGAAAGGATAACTTGTGGGATGTAATAGAAATGATATATGGGAATTAGATAGTTGTTACTTGATAGATGAAAGTTTGACGACATTGATTTTTAGGCTTAATACAGTAAAATAAGAAGTCTCTAGGTTTTAACATTATCTTTTCCCGAAAAAAGGAAATCGGACAGTATTTAATAAGTTTATTATCTTATTGATAAGAAAGAATTAAGTAAAATAGTTTAAAAAAATATGGACGAACTTACAATGAAAAATATATTTTTTTGTAATTTTGGTCAAGTTCACTCCGCCGGTCAGCTTCCCCCCGTTTTACAGTATCTAGTAAGCCACGAACTTTTTCCAACAACTGAAAGTGTCGTTAATTCAGGTTCATAAAACTAAAAATGAAAAAAAATCACCCTGTATGTACCCATTACTAAGTTTCAAATCTTTAACTTGATCCGTTCAAAAAGTAGAAGGGGGGGGGGGGCATTAAAGAAAAGCACTGTATATAAAACTTATTCCTTTATTTCCAATATGGCGGCTCGAGCATAGCTTCAATGTTAGAGGCCTTTTGGTATAGATGACAAACGCAACATAAAAATCTACTTGTACTATCTCTTTTTCGGTTAAGACTTTTTTACCGCCCTACAATACTAATGAAGCGTCTGGAAAACACCCTCCTCATTCTAAACTAACACACTTACCTCGTACTTTAATATTGGTCTGAATTCATAATTTAAAGCTGTGTCTTATACACAAAGCCGCAAAACTCACCTGAAAACAAAGAGAAGCGTGTAAATAAGAATCACAATGTTGTTTTAGAATTAAAATTAAATTAAATTTCGTGTAAATTTTCATTAAAATTTTGGGGTTATTGTGGTATGTAAACTTAACACAAAATATTTCAACGAAGTAATCCCACCTACACAGAAGCTAACAAATACCTACAAAGTTTAAGCTTATTCACAATCTAAACTGTCTGTTTTTTAAGCCAGTCATTTCCATTTCATTAATCACTATTTTGTATAATACAGGCTGTTCTAATTAATTTCTCTTTTGCAGTAAATTTTTTCACATTAAAACAAAAAATTAAATTAATGAACAAGTGGTTACATGTATAAAAATCTAGTAGTTAAAAAATACAACGTTGCTTGTAATGGATTTAAAATTGTAACCGAACGTTTTTCGTTTAATCTTGTCAATGAACTTAATTTACTTATCCTGAAATGTACAAACTGTATACGAAAGTTAAATGGAAAAGCAATGACAAATTTAATTACGCTTAATTATCTTCAGTAAAAAAACCACACAGTACTTTCACTAAGCAAGGTTTTCCCTGACGATAATTTTTACATCCTTAACACTAATCTCTTCATTGTTTTGTGTCTCATAATAATGTTCCTATGCAATTTAATTCAATTTAATTAAATTACTAGTGACGAAAACTATTTGCTGTCACGAGCAACACAGATATTCTTGACCACCTTCATCAAACATTTCTTCCTTCACAAAAAATAACATTTTTAAGTGACAATTAATTAATAACTATAAAGTCCATTTCACACGGAGTATCTCAATGACGAGGTAAAGTAGGTTTAGGTCTTAACTACAAAGATAGTGAACAGCAATGGGTTGAGAAAGCATTAGTTAAATATTTTTAAAATATTTTTATTTATACAAGGGACAAGCCATTATTATTGAGAATGAAAAAACCAGTGTTACTTTTTCAAAATTTTATTTTAGATATGTAGCAGCTTAATTTAAATTTTAACAGATATTAATTACTACTGACGAAGATAACTGTAAGTGTTATCGGAACGTTTAGATTGTATAATTTAAAATACACCATTAAAAAAACCCAAAAAAGATAAGTATTTTATTATGAGTGATAATGGTGAAAGTTTACATTTTCATATTTCAGTCCTTTATGGGGAGGAAACTTATCGTTCTATCGGATAATTTGAAAAATTAAGGAAACTCAAACGTGTGAGTGGGGTAACTGCGCAGTTGTCAATAGGTTCCCGATGAACCATAAAGCAGCTGAGTGTTTCCATATTATGTAACAGCAAGTTATTTTTTGTTATTTTGGTTGAGATAATGGATCCTGAATTGTACAACACGAGAAACGGCGGGTAAGTTTTGATGTAGTTTTAAATAAACTTAAGTCAGATGCTTCAAACTGTGAAAAAAACATAGTTTATTAGGTATCTAGTTCTATATTATTGCAACATAAATAATTTTAAGGTTAACTTTTAAAAAAACACGTGTTTCCTTCCCCGTCCGTTCAAACGGCAGTGTTGGGTAGGATCTAGATCAAAGTGATCTAGATCCAGGATCTAGATCCTGGATCTAGATTACATTTTAACAGATCTTTAGTACTTGAATCCAAAGGTCCATTAGAATATTTTAAAATGTATTTTAAGGGTATTTTGTGAAATTTTTAACTGGCTGGAGGCAACAGAGCTTTATATTTAAAAAATACATTAAGCTCCGTTACGACCGTTACATCCGTCCCCACAGAGATACATACACATTTACACAATTACCTACTGCCTGAGGCATGTTAAATTCCAAAATAACCAATAATAGATCTATTCATTTCCTTTGTTAATATTTCCGTCGGTTGTTTTTGTTTCCCAAAGCTACAAAGGCAGGTAATGACAGCTAAGTGCTAATCTAATGACTTAATGAGTAATGACAATGGGGTCATCCATCCATTAAAGTAGGTACTTAAGTTAAGTGGAACTGGAATTCCCTGTTGCTAATTGAATCGAACAAAAGGAGGTATAGAAAAACAACAATCTTGTCTTCAGTTCTTAAGAATACGACTTTAAGTAAAGCACATTTGTTAATTGTTAGTTAGATCAACAATGAGTGACGAAGCTGAATTAATGGAAGTTCCGCCAATCTTAAGCGGTAAATTTTATAAAATTTTATCAAAATGTGACAACAAGATAGTGACCCAGTGTCTAAATTGTCCCGCACAAATACAAGGTCATGTGACTTCAACAGGAAATTTTATTCGGCATATGAAGGTATGTATTAATATAGTTTTTGGCAGAATTTTAGTATCATTTATTGGATTCTTACGAAATACATCATCTGATATATCAAAACGTGATTTGTAGACTTAATTTTTCTTATTAAATTCTATATGAATTACGTAAAGTATTTTTTGTTGCAAAATACTTAGTTTCTCGTGTGTAAAAGAACGTTTACAAAAGGTTGAGATTTATTTCGTAAAGTCCCTAATGCATCAAAAAACTTTTTTGAGTTTATGATACCTGTATTCATAAAAAGATGGGATTCAGTCGCTTTCAAAATTGGTGTTATCTAAATTTTGACTGAAACTTGAAGTGACTTCAATCGGAATTTTATAAATTAACATACACTTTCTCCTTTTTTTCTAGAGAAAGCATCCAGTAACATTTAGCAAATTCGATGCAGAAAAGACAACAAAAAAAAGTAAAACCGAAATTTTATCAATGAAGAATTTCAACAAGACTAACATTTTTCAACGATCTACCAGTTCTACCACAAAGAACTCGGTTAACAAACTCGTCTTAGAATACATAATTGAAGAGATGAGGCCTATTTGTACAGTCGAAAAACCCGCATTTATTAGGTTAGTAGAAGGACTTTCTGGCAAAAAACCTTGTGACCGAAAAACGCTCAAGAGTAAATTAGAAGAAGAGAAATCAGCAGTTATTGGTGCTGTAATATAAGAATTAAATAAAACCAAATACGTCTGTACAACTGCACACTTTATCGATAGTAATAGCTTCCAACGTAAATCTTTTGCATTAAGCTGTAGGCGATTTAAATTTGCACACACATTTGACAGAATTGCGGAATTAATAAGTGAAATTCATAACGAATACAAATTAAATCTCGGTAAAATTTCAGGAACGGTAACAGATCACGCAAGCAACTTTAATAAAGCTTTTAACGTATTTACTGCTTCTATATGTAATAACAGCAGCGATAGCGAATTAACAGAGTTGCAAAATCAAAATGATGTAGATGTTGAATCATTACCTGCTTTTGATACTGACAGTACTTACGTGCTTTTGCCCGAACATTTTAAGTGTTGTTCGCATACACTCAGCCTTGTAATTACGATAGATGCAGCTAAAGCATTTGAAAACATAAGGTATAAAAAAATGTACGATACTTACTGTTTTTGGGAAAGCTTATTCTTTATGGAATTTAGTGAGTAGGTCAACTAAGGCGTCGGATCAGTTAGAAAATGTTTGCGGTGTCAAATTGAAAGTTCCTTGTCCTACTCGTTGGAATTCCATGTATGACGCATGTGTTAAACTAATTAATATTGAAGCAAAATTAAGTGACGTTTGTAAGTTATTAAAATTAGACGTGTTCCAACTGTCAGATTTTGTGTTTTTAAACGAATATATTTCTGTTACAAAACCTATAGCCGTTGCAATAGATATTTTACAAGATGAAAAACTTGTCAGTTAGGTACTGTTTTGCCAACACTTTTCAAAATTAAAGCTAGCTTAGAAGCAATGACAAAACTGACATTTTGTTCTAAATTAAGAGAATGTTTATTGAACGGCTTTACAAGACGTTTCTCTAATATAATGGATATTAAAATTCTAGTAGTCGACCATACCTGTTATCCACAATTTCTAACCCAAAATTTAAATTATGGTGGTTAAAATTACCCCTTTAAAAATGAAACAGCATTCTGTCAAACGCAATTATTGTGTGAACTTAACAATTCCGGATTTCAAGAAAATCTTAATAATTCAGAATCAGAAATTCAGTTCACACTTACTGAAAAAAATCCTCTGCCACGGACGAATTCCTTGATTTTTAAAATAAATACTCAATCGCAAACAACATTTGATTCAGAATGCACAAATTATTTTAAAGACACAAGCACTAACTATGAGCAATTAAATATGTACCCTGCTATAAAAGAAATCTTTTAAAATATAATTCTATACTTCCTTCATCTGCCCCCGTTGAAAGGATATTTAGTATGGGTGGACTAATTTTAACTCCTCGTAGGAATAGATTAGGTGATGATATATTTGAGATGCTATTAATTTTAAAACAAAATAAAATAAAATAAGATAATAAAATGTAATTATGTAATGTATACTTATAATAATTTAGATAAATGTCCTTATCCTTATGATTGTATAACAACTATGTGTTAAGTTAAATTAACAATTAACATTGCAACTTGCAAGTGTAAATGTGTACCTAATACTAATTTTGTAATTTGTAGTGCGTTAAATAATTAATGTCAGTTTTCAATAAAAACCTATAAAAATTATATTTGTATATTATTTTTCTTAATAATTTAACCTTACGGACTAATATTTGTATTACATGAAAAATGATCATGGGAATGGGAGTACTACTCATCAATAACAATACTAGCAATTAAAGATAATATTAATAATTAGAAAAATCTCGAAACAATTTTAGGAATGTCGGATCTTTATAAAAGATCTAGATCCCATTTCAAGGATCTTGGATCTTTATCTAGATCAGTTTTTAAAAATATGTTTGGATCTGTATCTAGATCCTAAATAAATGGATCTTACCCAACACTGTCAAACGGACTTCATGCATGGAAGTCATTATTTATGTAAAGTAAAAAATGCATTTATTTTACAGGTTATCACTAGCCGAGTTGTTAAATTACATTGAAAATTAATCAGAAAATGAAGCAAATAATTAATTGTCCTCTGCAACAGTCTTTATCACACCCCCTGCAGAATTGAAACAGACGAAGATAGTGATCTATCTGACCAAGAAGATGCTGGTAATGTCAATCATTTACCTGGTTCTATATTACGCCAAAAGTGCGAAATAGTTTTTGAAAATGAAAGTTCTGATCAAGAAAGGAACATACCTTTGTCAGTTCTAAACGAAAAGTATTCAAATACAAATGATGAAAATAAGATAGACGAGCAACCTAAAAAGAAGAAAAAGAAACATGCGTGGTCATGGAACAGCGTTCCCGTGTACAATGTGAATACCGATTGCAGTCCTAGAATGCCATCTGAAAAAGCAAAATCTGCCGAGTCACCAATAGACTTTTCCAAACTGTTTTTTGACGACAATATCATGCAAAAAATTGTGAGTGAAACCAACCGATATGGTCTGCAGAAAAATAAAAGTCTTAATTTCACTATGGATGAGTTGTATGTCATCTTTGGTAGTCTTGCCTTCTCAGGTTATGCTAAATACCCAAACAAAAGATTATTTTGGAACAGTGGTGAACTTTTGAACTCTATACGGCTAAATCGATACGAGCAATTATTGAGACATCTTCATTTCAATGACATTTTGCCTGCTAATAACAGTGATGGATTATTCAAAATTGTACGAGTAATCGAAGCTCTGAATATCAACTTTCCTGAACATGGAGGATTGGAAGAACACCTGCCTATTGACGAGAGTATGATCCCATACTATGGGAAGCATCACGCAAAACAATATACCACAGGTAAGCCAATAAGATTTGGTTACAAAAACTAGGCAATTTGTACAAGTACTGGGTATATGTTGGCGTTTGATATATACACTGGGAAATCAAATCGTAAGAAGCATTTCGGATTAGGTGGCGATGTTGTTCTGTCCCTAATCAACAAAGCACAAATTGAGCCAGGTAAAGGATATAAGCTATTTTTTGACAATTACTTTACAGGAATAGATTTGCTAGACCATCTATCAAACAAAAACATTTGTGCATCAGGGACTATCAGACAAAACCGACTAGAAGGTTGCCCTTTTCCAGAAGAAAAAGCCTGTAATAAAGAAAAGAGAGGATATTACAAATTTGTGGCCGAGGAAAAAATCCTTTTTGTTCAGTGGAAGGACAACAAAGTAGTAACACTTGCCACTAATTATCAAGATGACAGTGTCGTCACTACAACTCGCTAGTGTAGAGAATCTAAATCGCGGAAAACCTTAAATCAACCAAATATTATATCCGAGTATAATAAAATGATGGGCGGTGTTGATATATATATATATATATATATATATATATATATATATATATATATATATATATATATATATATATATATATATATATATATTTGCCTATCTATTTGATGTGGCTATCGTGAACGGTTGGCTACTTATGAAAAGTTGAAACCTAAAGATCCAAACTGTGCAAATTTATTAGGGTTTCAAAAGTACATTGCATTGACTTTTTTACAAACTTATGGAATAAAGCCTTTGAGGTCCAAATCATTTTTGACTACAACAGATGTAAGGCTTGATAACGTTGGACACCTTACAGAATACTCTAATACGGAGAGGAGATGCAAGTTTTGCTCCATCCTAAAGACTGTTTCAAGGTGTACCATACATCTCCTAATGTATAAGCTTATTATTAATTTATTATTAAAACTGCAATATTACATATGTTTCAAAATTTCGTTTTCTGTGCATAGAGTCCGATAAAACGGACGGCTTATATTTAAAAAATATAGCATTTTTTCAAAAACCAAACATAGTATGGTTATTTAGTGTATAAATATTTACATTTTCACTTCTTTTGTAAATGTTATTAGCTTGTTTGTTATTAAAAGTTTTTAACCCATTAGTGCACACAGATTTTTTTTGTTTTCGTAATTTATTTTCTTAATAACTTTTAATAACAAACAAGCTAATAACATTTACAAAAGAACTGAAAATGCTTTTCTGCGTAATCAAATACATATTACTAGGAAATTATTGGATAACACCGATAAAAATCTTTTATATTTACATTTAGACTATATTGAATAAAGAAGATTGGGATAAAATTGATTCTATAACGTTTAAATCTATGGAAATAAATTTTGACATCTCATGTAACGTCAAAAAGAAAAATTTTATAAATTATACAAACAACAAAATAATAGACCATCTATTGATTATAAAAAAAACAGTTATAAACCTTTCTGATAATGTTGTTTCAGATTATGCTATTTGAAGCACTTTCTAAACGAAGAAAGCGATAACACCAAGAGTATACCTTTTGAAGACATAATTTCCAATATCGAAAACTCCATTAAATCGTTACCTTTTGATGTTGCTAATGAAGTTAGATTTAACACCGTTAACATATTACGTAAAACAAAACTTCCAAAGAGCAACTTATCCATGCCAGCCGGGGAGGTACCACCACCCTTACCATGGGCTCCTTAATATTGGGTTTCCGAATTTCGGAGCTCGGTAAGGGCTGCCGGTTATCTTTTCCCTCATCCTTAATCTATTCTCATCCTTATTCTTCCTTCTCGCCCTCCCTGTCTTCCTATCGGATTAAAAGTCCCAAATTAAAAAATAAGATGGCTGTGGTTTCTAGGGTAATAAATTCCGGACGTAAAATCCTGCCCCATGTCCGGGAGGGCAGGGCCCAAACGACCTCGGTCATCGAAAGTATCAACTTTCTGATTCACTACTGCAACATCCGCGGTATCAGGTGTAATCTTAATGCTATTCACCAACATCTTGAACAATTACAACCTGATATTTTGTTTCTATCTGAAACACAAGTCTCCTCTGAAAGCCCAGTCACCCAACTTGCAAATTCCTCAATACCACCTTCACTCTAACTTTCGATATAAAGGAGGCGTATGTGACTACATCAAGGACAGAATTGCTTGCAAGAGGGTTTCTTCCTTAGAAAATAGAAATGTTGACGTGATTTGGCTTAAACATTCTGGTTCTAATTTTGTGAAATTCTACTGTTGCATTTATAGGTCTCCTAATGACAGTAACTTTCAAGACTTCTTCGATTACCCTGTCTCCGTTTCCATCTTGCGATATCTCAATTGTAGGCGATTTCAATGTTCATAACTCTAATTGGTTTCAGTTTTTATTTACTACAAATGCAATATCTTTAAAAATAAATATTACATTAAATGGAAATCTAATAAATCGGTCGATAGTCACGTAGAATACGTTGGTGCTAGAAATATCTGCAAAAGTGAAATCACTAAAACTAAAAAGTTGTTCGAACAACGAAAATGCAATGAACTAGCTACATCTTCTTTAGGTAGTCGTAAATTTTGGTTTTAGCTAAAGCCATTAGTAAAAACTTTGGAACATCTTCATTTCCTGACGTCTATTGACGGATCGGTAGTTACTGATTCTGTAGACAAAGCCAATGTCTTTGTGGATTCGTTTGCATAAAACTCGTGTCTCAATGATTCTGGAAAAGATGTGCCCTAATCAACTTTTCTTCATACGCTAAGAAACCAATTCATTTTCGGTACAAGCTCTTGGAATCGATCATCAGTAGGTTTGATCTCAATAAGGCGACTGGCCCAGACGGTATCCCAGCTATTGTCTTAAAGAAATGTTCCCCCGAACTATTACCTGTCCTATCTAAGCTCTTTACGATCTCTATGTCTTCTGGGGAATTCCCTTTATCATGGAAGCAAATGTTCAACCTATTCCCAAAAAGGCGATAAGACCAACCCTCAAACTACCGACCAATTTCCATCACTTCCATTTTGTCTAAAATCATGGAAAAGCCATCAATCAGCAACTGCTCACGTTCCTTGAACTAACAAACTCTTTAGTGATCACCAATATGGGTTTAGGCAAAGTCGTTCAACAGGTGATCTTCTTTCATATGTGCCCCAAGTTTGGAACAATACAGTAGAGCAGTCCGGTGAAACAGTTGTAGTCGCTTTTGATATCTCAAAGACCAAGTTTGGCATAAGTGTTTACTTGCCAAACTCACCTCGTTTAGGTTAAATGATACGCTCATCAACTGGGTTTCTAGTTTCCTTCATAGAAGACGAATACGTGTCATAGTTGATGGCTTTTTTAAAAGAAGTTAGCATTAACGCGGGCGTACCACAGTTATCCGTTATAGCGCCTACACTTTTTCTGCAGTACATAAATGACCTTATTTCTTCAACAACGAACCCCATCCATTGCTTTGCTGACGACACCACTCTTCACTGTAGTTAATCTCAGTCTACTCATAGTGATAATCCACCTTCTATGCCAAATCAAGAAATTAAGGCTGAAATGGCAAATTCAATCAACAAAGACATTCAACGTATTCTCGAATGGGGAAGCAATAATCTAGTTAAATTTAATGCTAACAAAACTCAGTATTGCCTTGTGTCCGCCAAAAAAGATCGATCATTTCCTGTTGTAAGTATGAATGGCTCAGTTCTTAAGTTTTCAGACTCTATTACTCTGTTGGGTATGACTGTATCTGCAAATCTCTCATGGGTTGACCATCTTCTGTCAGCTACCAAAACAGCTGCTCGTAAAATAGGCTTTTTGTACAGATCTAAGCAGTACTTTACCACTCGACAACTCCTTCTGGTGTATAAGGTTCAAATTCTCACCTCTGGGTTAGTGCTCCCCAATACGCTCTCGATATCGTTGATCGTTTTCAAAATAGAGAGATTAGGCTTATAAATGACCCGTCCTTAACTTCTCACATACAGTCCCTTAAGCATAGAAGGATGGTTTCAGTTCTTTCTTTGTATTATCGTTATTACAACGGCTATTGTGCTGTTCAATTATATTCTTTGATACCATCTCGGCTATCTTTGCGAGAAACACTCGGTTCGCTCATTCACATCATCAGTATGCAGTACAAATCTCCACTTGTCGTACCAAACGGGCAAAATCCACATTTTTCTACACGGCTTCTAAACTCTGGAATGATCTCCTAGCTCCTGCTTTCCTCTCACTTATGATATGAGAAAATTTAAGGTAGTTGTTCATAGGCATCTATTGGCAATTCACTATCCCTCTATCGATCCTCCTAAGTGTTCCTGAGTGCTTTAGCACGATAGGCCAAATTTAGCCTGTTCAGGTCCACAATCATAAAAAAATAATAAAAAATTCAGTAATAATTAGTAGCTTGTCATTTAACAAACTTCTTTGGGATTGTGTAGTGTTTATTAATTTGTAAACACTAAAATACTGTTTGAAATGAACTTTCCTGTTGAGGAATTAACTGACACGATATGGGTACAGAGAGAATGTATGAAAAATTGTTTATTAGCACAAAGAATTTACAAAGAGAAGACAACCCGAGAAAAAACGTTGGAAAGGTTAGTAGATCGTTTTATTCGTCCGAGTTCAGTAGTTTATGAAAAAGGAAAGGACAAAACCTGTACATAACGAGGAAATGAATTTAACGTGATGATTGAAGTTACACATAATCCACATATTAGTACACGTGAAATCTCGCGTCAGCATGATATTAGTGACAGGTCCGTCTGAAGAATACTTCGTAAAAATAAGATGCATCCATACCATATCCAGTAGCATCAAGAGTTACTTGAAGATGACTATCCCAGAAGGGTTGCTTCTTGTGAATGGACTCAACAACAAATCCACAATCAGGCGGATTTCTTTGGTTTTGTCCTCTTTGGAGACGAAGCCACGTTTCATAAAAATGGAACTGCAATAGACACAATTTCCATTATTATTCGACAAGTAATCCCCATCTTATAGCAACTCATAGTCAAACTAGGTGGCCTTTGAATGTTTGGGGTGGTATGCTTGGAGACGTAATCGGACCACATTTTTTCGATGGAACAGTGAATTGTCAGGTTTATTTGAACTTTTTAAAAACTCATTTACCTTTGCTGTTGGCAAACGCTCCTCTTAACATTTGTTAAAGGATGTGGTTGTTACACGATGGAGCTCCGGTACATCACACTAGATTAATTCATAATCATCTTAATACCCGTTTTCCTGGAAGATGGGTGGCAAGAGCAGGACCCGTTGCATGACCAGCTCGTTCACCAGAGTTAAGTAAAATTGACTTCTTCAAGTGGGGTTATGTGAAAAACCGTGTGTATCAAATACCTCGCACCACACAAGATGATATGAGGAATAGAATACGAGAAGCATTCCAGAGTATTAATGTAGAAATGTCAGCCGAGAATTTGAAGATCGACTGCAATGCTGTATTGACGTTTTCGGTGGACATTTTGAACATTTATTATGAAATTAATTAATTTTGTCTTAATAACCAACGTTTTTTAAATTTTTTATAATAATTGGTCACACTTTTATTTGTTCACGGCTAACTTGCTATAATACAAATTTTAAAAAAAAACTCTTTCTGTTATTAAAATTGAAAATATCTTAGAAATTAAGGATTTTAGCTATAGGGAGTGCTTAATAAAAATGAAAGAACATAAAGTGTATTTTCACTTTTTAAAATAAAATACAAGGCGATTCATTTGAAAAAATTAACAAAATCATGTATTCGAGTTTTGGCTCGCTCTATATTCAATTGGTACAATAATAAAGAATTAACACGTTCTCGTAACACTGTACCAATGTCAAAAAGTTATGCATGGAAAAATTATTGTTAGGTTGTTCTG
This sequence comes from Vesta saturnalis, assembly GCA_036346205.1. Classification (NCBI taxonomy): domain Eukaryota; kingdom Metazoa; phylum Arthropoda; class Insecta; order Coleoptera; family Lampyridae; genus Vesta; species Vesta saturnalis. The sequence goes on from JARFJB010001166.1 coordinate 2,498,149, forward strand.
TCTAGGGTATACAGGACGTTGAAATGAGAATGATTTTCGTGTAAAATTGACCATAACTTTTGAAATACCCTGTACAACGTAATGAAACCCTATATTGGAAGTATGGGGGAGATGAGCTTAATCTAAATTTGAAATAATATATAGGGTGTCCCATTTAAAAAAAGTATGTTTGGTTCCCCCTGGTAATATGTAACACCCTGTAAATACGAAAATAATTTTATAATGTGAAGTTTGAAGTTGCCTATAATTTTTGTAAATAACTTTTTTTGATATCTTCTTTAATAACGGATATATCGTACTTCGACGCACTAATGCCGCACCCTGTATGTGTTGTGCTTTAGCAATATTTGGAGTCAATTTTTGTTTTAATTTGTAGTGGTAAGTAATATTTTTATTTCTATAACGTAAATTGTAATGTTGTCTAACTGCGGACTTAGTACTCTGAGTACTGTGTTGCTTTATTAGACGAATATTATATTGTCTTTCAGATCCCGTAAAAGTACCGTCAGGACATGTCTAACAACATAAGATGGAATTACAAACCACCGTTACCTGAAGAAGAACTGCTGTAAATTGTGGACAAAATTTTATTAGAGGATTTACCGTTGAATAATAAAGTGGACACAGAAAGTGCATTGCCAAATACATTTCAGAGAAGTTTCACTCGAACACAGAATCCATAGCTGAGATTGAAGCAGCTGTTATGTCTACCCGCGATAGATTACGTCTTTGTCTGGACATGATGGAAAACATTTTGAACATTTAATTGGACATTAAGTTTTAATGTGTGTGATCTTCTATTCATATATTTTGTTATTTTAAGTTATAATACAGAGAGAGCCAATATTAGTTACGTATATTTACGCGTTTTTACTTATATCCCGAGTTAGACAAAAGATATCGACGTGCGGTTTGCGCCATTTTGTAACGAATTTAATTAGTTTCCGTTGTAATTTACAATACTTAGATTTTTCCATTTAAAAATTGTAACACAGACAAATTTTAATGTTTTTATTCGAAAGTGCTATCTACGACAATCAAAACTAAATGCAATTATTTTCTAGTAGATGTAATTGGCTCATCTACGCCCTTTCAGATGAGAATAATTTCGTTAAAATAGGTTGATCCAAACCATACTTTTATCAGCGCTTCATTATTATTCTATTAGTAAGTTTAATTAAAACAATGTCTTTGTTGTTGAATTATTTACAAAAAAGGTCTCGACATTTTCTGCGTAGAAGTTGACAGTTTACATTCGCAAATAGTATATAGGGACTCGTCTTGAAGTACTTTTATGATTTCTGTGTTCCTTACGAAAGAGTAGAAGAAAGCTGGTTTAAAATTGAGTTTTCCCTAAAAAAGGTCTGCAAACCTTTTGCGGCAAAGTTAATAATGTTTTCATATATTTGCAACAGGTATTTACAGACTGATCTTGAATACTCGTGCTTGTGCTTATTTTTGTCCCACGAAAAAGTTTGATTAAGAAAACTGAATTATCTCCAAAAAGTCTACACTTTTTGCTCTAAAATTGATAGGTTTGAAAATATTTACAAAAGGTATTTTAGGGTATCTTGCTTTATTAGGGCTTCTTTATTGCCCTATTAAAAAGATTATTCGAAAAAAATTCTTTGAAGTTAGTCTCTACATATATTGCGTTAGAGTTAACAGTTTAAACTCGCAAATAGTCTTTAGGGACTCGTCTTAAAATATTTTTACGACTTACGAAAAAGTTTAAGAAAAGTGTTTTAAAATTAATTTTCCCTAAATAGGGTTTGCGTATCTTTTGCGCCAAAGCAGATAATTTTTTGATCCATTTATATCAGGTATTGAGGGATGCATATTGAAATACTTTTACGAAATATTAAATAAGAAAACTTCTATAAAATTGAATTATATCTAAAAAAAGTGTCTACACTTTTTGCTCCGAAGCCGATGGCTTTCGAAATATTCACAAAAGGTACTTCATGGAATCTTGGAAAACCTTTACCACGGTTTCTTTATTACGTATTAATATTAACTTCTTTCAAGTTAGATTACCTCTCACCATTTTCTTCGTCAAAGTTGACAGTTTAATTTCGTAAATAGTGTTACGGACTGGTCTTGGAATAATTTTTTGGTGCTTATTTATCTAATTTCTCTAAAATTAAATTATCTCAAGAAATACTCTCCTTTTTTCTTGATAGATTACGACAAATTCACAGAAGGTGCTTTAGAGAATCATCTTCAAATACTTATATTACGACATCTTGATCACTTTGGGAAAATATTTAATTACGAAAGCTTTCCACACTCTCTGCGCCCAAGCTGATGGTTTTCGACATATTCGTAAACCGTATTTAGGGACTTCTCTTGAAATCGTTTTACTAGGATGTCTTTGTTACCATATGAAAAAAAGCTGCTTTAAAATTAAATTTTACTTTAAAAGAAGTCTCGAGACTACTCCAAGGAGGATAGTTTTGGAAATATTCGTAACAAATACTTCTTTACGTAATTTTGTTGTAATACTTTTTCAGGGCCTATGTATTATTCTATTAAAAAGCTTAATTACGATATTTTCTCTAAAATTTAATTATCTCTAAAAAGGTCTCTACACTTTTTGCGCTAAAGTTGGTAGATTTCGATTGATTCACAAAAAGGTATTTAGGGATTTATTGGTACTTAATTGCTGCAAAATTAAATTAACTTAAAACAAAAAAAAACTGCATTTATATCTCTAAAGTTGATTTCGACATATTCACAAAGACAGCTTTTGAGCCAAACTTGCTATTTTCCGGTATATTCGCAAGCAGTATTCTAAAAGTCTATTAATGGAGATCTAAAAGTTTAAAATTGAACTATAATTAATAAAGACAACTATACTGTTTAGGTTCAAATCTTAAAGTATTTGAGATATTCACACTTTTATTTGTGAACCACAAAAAGTGCTGTGGAGGCTCTTGAAATAATTCTATTGACGCTTATATTACTGACATATTCCTAAAAAAACGATCTAGATACTTTTTGCGTCTAAGTTGATACTCTCTAAAGATCTAACAATTGAAGTCACAAAAAATAATTTGAAGACTCTTGAATTAGGATTATTGATAGACATCTCTAAAAAAGGCCTAGAAGGACTTTGCGCCAAAGTTGATAGTTTGGATGAATTTGTCAACTCTCGAAAGATCTCAAAGTTTAAAATTGAAATTTCTTTATTTGTGACCCACAAAAAGTGCGTTGGAGACTCTTGAAATACTCTCCTAAGGATTATTTCTGGACTGAAATCTAAAAAAAGGTTTAGACAGTCTTGCTCCAAATTTGACAGTTTTCGATATATTTGTATACCTTCGAAAAAATTTGAACTATGTTTAATAAAGGCATCTATACTAGTTGGTTAAAATTTTAAACTATTTCACATATTCACAAAGTGCACATTAGCGTCTTTATTTGTGAAACACAGAAAGTGTTTTGAAGAGTCTTGAAAGAATTCTATTAAGGCTTATTTAATGCCTTATCTCTAAAATAGGTCCTAGACAGTTTTTGTGCCAACCTTGTTAGTTTTCTATTCTTTCGTGAAATCTCGAAAAATCTAAAAATTTAAATTTAAAATTTTAAAATTCAATATGTTTAGTAAAGCTTTCTATATTAGTTTGGTTCAAATTTTAGGATATTCCAGATAATAAAAGGTATTTTAGCACCTTTATTTGTGAACCACAAAAAGTGCTGAGGAGACTCTTGAAACAATTCTATTAAACATTACTTATTGATTTATATTTAAAAAAAGGTCTAGATAGTTTTTGCGTCAAATTTGAAATTTTCGATATATTTGTACACTCTCGAAAATGTAAAATTGAATTATCTTTAATAAAGGCATATATACTAGTTTGGTTCAAATTTTAAACTATATGAGATATTCACAAAAAGTATTTTAGTACTTTGGAGATTCTATTAATGTTTGTTTATTCACTTATCGTAAAAAGGGTTTAGAGAGTTTTTGCGCCAAATTTGAACTCCCTAAAAGTTGAATTATCTTTAATCAAGCCATCTATACTAGCTGGGTTCAAAAATTTTATTGAGATAATAAAAGGTATTTTAGCACTTGTATTTGTAAATCACAAAAAGTGCTTTAGAGACTCTAGAAATAATTCTATTAAAAGTTATAAGCATTTATTCATACAAACATTCCCACTCTCCCCCACCCTTTATTTGAAAAAATAGAGAAAAAAGTATTTAACAAAATTTTGTAGAAATTACGCATCATTCTAATTTACTTATTTAATACCTACTATGATTGGACATATTTTATAAAAAAAATGTTTTTAAATTAGGTATTTACTTTTTAAATATACAGGGTGTCCCAATAAGTCGGAATCGGTGTCAACTCGAAAAATTTAAATGGAACACACTGTATTTTATTACATTTCGGATTTTCCTCAAGAATGTGAGATACTTTTATCTAAAAATTTTTTTTTAATTTTGTATAGTTTCGGAGTTAAATGAGGTTATGTTATTTTTATCACAAAATTACCCTATTAAAAAACTTAACAAAAAAAAATGAAAAATTAGGTAAATTATATATATTTCACATCATAAAAGTTGTGATAAATGATCCAAATCATTAGAAACTTCTATTTTAATACCGGGTGTTTTTTATACACGAGTCAATCGAAAATATTTTGAATGAAAAAAAACTTGGATTTTTTAAATGGAACACCCTTTATTTTATTGCGTATTTAGATTCTATATTACAAAATAAAAAACTTTTTGTAATTACTCTTTTTTAAAAATTTTCACTAGTTTTGGAGTAAATTTAGGTTTTGTAATTTTTATCACAATTTTTGCTCATTAATGTGCTATTTAAAAATAATAATTGTTATAAATGTTAACCCTTAAATTATACTTTTAAGTTTACGAGATTAGTTTAAAAAAGTTGTAAAAGAAAAGTAGAATCCTTACTATACCCAGTTTGTTAAAAATTAATATTTAAAATAATATAGGTATTCTCTCTCTTTAGTATTTGCGTTTCAAGTTTAAGGTTTAGAGTAGGCCTAGGATCAGGGTAATGACAGTTTTTAGTAATATAATAATTATTTAAAAATTAAGGCGGCTGTGTTTAGCAAAGTAAACCATTTGATAGTTAAGAAGGCTGTGATAGTGTGTTACTCGTATAATTCTTTTGATTTTGTATGTTAAAAATATAATATTTCGACACTCTTTTCTAACCTTTTGCATTGTTTCTGGTAAAATAGTATTTTAAGTAGGCTTGTTAAAGCAAAAATACTAAATTAATAATTAATACATAAAAGAACAACTAACAAACAAATAAACAATAGAAATTTACAAAAAGTTTTCAATGTATGCCCCGTTAACCGCTATACATGTGGTATATCTAGTTTCTAAAGATTGAATGGCATTTTTCACTGCATCGGAATTATTTAATGCTTCAATTTCTCTCCTAATTTTTGCTTCAATTCTTCAATACTGTTCGTCCTATTTTTGTAAACTCTTTCTTTAATGTATCCCACAAAAAAAAGTCAGGGCTTCTTGGAGGCCAGCAGATCATGCCATTTTTGCATATAGTTGTGCCGAAGTGTTCAGTTAAAACATTTATAACTTTGTCCGTACAGTGATACGGCGACCTATCCTACTGGTAAACCAGGTTTTCTGGAACGCGCTCGGGCCAAGTGTCCAGCAATTCTGGTATTTGGGTTTCCAACGTTTGCTTATATCTCCTACTATTCATATACCCATTAAAACCCAATATTACATTATTTATAATATCACACCAGACGTTAACGCTTTTTCTGCCTTGTTTTTTTACTTTCAATAAATTATTTTTAGACCAGTTGTCAGGGTATTTTGAACACCCTGTATACGTATTGGTTAGGTCTTTAGCTATTTAGTTAGATTCCGAATCCTTCCTTTTCTTTTCTTTCAATTTTAGTTTAATAGCTTACTGTAGATAATGAATATTTTACTTGAATAGGTCGCGCTGTATGTAAAGGAATCTTAGGAATGTGCAATTGTGCATTATTTTTACTCATTGTAGATAGGAGTTACGTATTTTTTTTTGGGTGTAGTTACGTAATTTCATTAATAAAAGTCAGTGTAGTTTTTGGGATTTTGAATACAATTTTCAGGTTAATACCCGAATCATATTTGGGATTTTATTAAGATAAATTCGTTTGATTTTGTTACATAGTTTCATTACAAAGAAGTGTTGTTATCGCGTTGGTGCCGTACTATCGCATCCGTGCAGAGGACCAATTTAAGAGTCGGAATGATGGTTTTCGTCCATATAAGTACTATTGGTTGTACTTTTGCAATAACATATCTGTGTCGTGTCGAAGGGACATGCAGATGTAGCAGTTCCTTCGCCTTCAGTCGAGCTACCATCGTATATTTAGGGTGGTGGAAATTTTAAAGTTCAAATGGTTGATTGGTTTGTTTAATTGAATTTGTATGGAGGGGAACGTTTTTTTTAATATGGCGAAAAAGTGGGTTTGAAAGGAAAAGGACTCTTCCCTAAGCTTTTGACGCGTGTGTGTGGAAAGTCGTTCGTTTCATAATTGTGCGAGCTCCTAGTAAAATTTCTTTAAGTAGTGTTGAAGACTTGCAAGATTAGTCGAATAAAAACAAGTTTGGGATATTTTGTGAAGTAACATTTCAACCGGGCTCGTTCATTAATTCAATTTATTGGAGAATAACGGCATCTTCGAGTGCATTTATGATAGAAATTTGGGTTTGTGTTTTTTTGTAGTGCGAACCCGAGGACTATTGAGTTTCGTGATTAACGAGATATAATTAGAGAACCCCTTTCCTAAAAGTTAAGTGTACGTAGTGAACGAACACCCACACACACCAACTGATTAAGATTGTTTTGTTTGTAATTAAACTTACTAATTTAAGTTGTGTAAAACAATTTTCTGAGTGTTTTCTTAGTCGAACCGTAACATCTTTGAGTTAAAAGAAATTATTAAAGTGATCTAATCTAGTTACTACTGCTTCAATAAGTTACGAGACATTATTGGTGTCAATTCTGGAGAATTTTGTAAATTAATTTAAAATCAAGTTGAATACGCGGTAGCGATCTACTGCGAGTCGGTATTGCCGTCATCGAGGAGTAACGCCGAAGACCGTGGGCCCGCTCGAGCCTTACACGACGCTTTCGTGGAGCAAGGATCATCTCCTAGTTGCCTGTGTGATCTAGATAATTCAATTTATATTCTGTTTGTTGGTCTTGCGACCTATGAGAATAAAATTTGGTTGTGTTTTATGTGGAATATTTTATGCAATGTGTGTTAACGGAGGAACCTGTTGGAAGTAATTATTGTTGAATTTATTGTGTCATTTTGTTAACGTTCACGAACAGTTTCCTTTGTCTATTTAGAAGCTATTTAAGGTATTTATGATACTATTAATATTTTATACACGGAGGTAAATAAAATCTTACCTTAATTTCTTTATGTAAGATTTGCGTACGGACGTAATTCAGGTCTATAGAAATTTTTAGGGTACTATTTAGCTTAAGATAGTTTTGCTACTGGCCAGAATTCAATGAGGTAAAAGGTTAAGAGTAGACGATTTTATCCAAATTGACATGCTGTTCAAATTTTAATTGTTTTATTTTGAGTTAATAGATATTTATCTTAGTTACTGTTTTGGAGTAATTATTTTGATATTAAGCCTTGACAAAGGGTGATAATATATTGCTCAAATAGGAAGCGTCGCCGAATTTTAAGAGAAGTTTGGAGTTTTTTTGTTTTGTTACAAAGATTAAGTTAACGTAACGTAGCTTACCAGTTTAGAGAAGCTTCGTAACCGAATTGAAGTCAGTTGGGTATGTGTTATTTTGATTTGTTTAAGGAAGATTAGTAAGTTAACGTAGTGGGAACCTTAGTGATTTGTATTGAGTATTGAATTTGAATATTGCTACACGGTGGTAAATTTATCAGATTAAGGTGCAGATTTTGAAGTCTTTCAGGTGAAGCAGAATTGCGGACACCTGGATCTATTAGCGTTACGATTTGGTAAGTGTGGTAAGTTGGGTGTTCGGACCACCATGTACCGTCGTTTATTTCGCGTTTTAAAACACCCTGGTGTGTTCGTTTGGGATATCCTGGCGCCCACCGGAACCTATTGCGACATTTCCCCGCTTTCGACCTTGGTAGATGGCGTATCCTATGGAGAAGAAATTGCCTTTCCCGACAGACCCTCACCCGCACGCCGAGCTAGCCGTGCAAAAACCAGGTTTATCTGTCACCTTGTCCTAGTGAGCATTTTTACTGTAACACATTAGTGACAATTGCGCCTGTTAAACATCCCGCTTGTGCTAAAGGTAGCTTCGTCGGTCCATGTCCATCATGCTATTGAAAAAATTTCAGTTTTTCATTGCAATCAGCTACTGTTAATTGCTGAGCAGGGAGAAACTTATGTGGCTTATATTTATTTAATTTAAGGCTTCTATGAATACTAGTTTTCGTTATTTCTAAATCACGGGTAGCATCATTTAATGAACTTTCAGGATTTTCAGTAAAATATAATAAAACCTCAATCTGACGATCTTGTGTTAAAATAGTATTTGGTCTGTTTCGTTTTTTATTAATAACAACAGACTTTTCATGTAGATCCGAAATTATTTTCCTAAATATGTTTTTATTTGGTATTCTTGGGTGAGGAAAAGAGGTGTGATATTCTCTCAAAGCCAGTCCTGGACTTCTATTGTTTCTAATGTAGCATGCGAATAAATCTAATCTTTCTTGTTCGGAATATTTTACCATTTTTACAATAATAATATAAATGCTTGTTTTTTAACACAACTTGACACAAAATCAAAAGAATTAAACGGGTAATATACTATCACAGCTCTCTTAACTGTGAAATTGTTTACTTTGATAAACACAGCCACCTTGATTTTTAAGTATACTAATAAAAACTGCCATTACCCTGATCCTAAGCCTACTCTAAATCTTAAACTTAAAACATGTTGCAAACGCAAATACTAAAGAGAGAGAATACATTATTTTAAATATTAATTTTTAACAAACTGGGTATAGTAAGGATTCTACTTTTCTTTTACAACTTTTTCAAACTAATTTCGTAAACTTAACAGTATAATTGAACGGTTAACATTTATGACAATTATTATTTTTAAATAGCATATTAATGGGCAAAAATTATAATAAAAATTACAAAACCTAAATTTACTCCAAAACTAATGAAAATTTTTAAAAAAGTGTGATTACAAAAAGGATTTTTTATTTTTTAATATAGAATCTAAATATGCAATAAAAGTTTTTTTTCATTCAAAATATTTTCGATTGACCCGCGTATAAAGAACACCCAGTATTAAAATAAAAGTTTCTAATGATTTGGATCATTTATCACAACCTTTGTGACGTGAAATTAAAATAATTTACCTAATTTTTCATTTTTTTTATAGCAAAAAGTGTTTTAATAGGGTAATTTTGTGATAAAAATAACATAACCTCATTTTACTTCGAAACCATGCAAAATTAAAAAAAAATTTTAGATAAAAGTATCTCACCTTCTTGAGAAAAATCCAAATATGTAATAAAATACAGAGTGTTCCATTTAAATTTTTCGAGTTGACATCGATTCCGACTTACTGGGGCACCCTGTATATATAAAATGTAAATAATTTAAAAATTTTAATAAATCCAAACAGCTTTTATATAAAACTTTTTTTTGTATATTATGTTATAGATTTTGAGATAAGACATAGGGTCATCTTACGTGGAACACCCTGTACTGAAACGCGTAGAAAAATAACTAATTATAAAACATTAGCCATGAAGTAGGGTTAAAGAATATAGATTTAATACTCAAATTTAATTTAATACGGGTGACTTATTGTACAGGGTGGTTTTTTTTTCGTTAATATTATAGGGTATAGGCTAAACGGTAAGAGATACAAAAAAACTAAGATACGTGTCCCGTTCTCTTTGTTAGTGTTTAGTTTAATGGCGCAATCGGATCTACGCAAACTAATTTGGTTTCGAAGATACAGAGTGATTCTCAAAATCTTCCGGTTTTTATTTATCTCTTATGACTCGGAGATAAAAAAAAGCTTTGGATACGAAAGTTTTATGACTTTTTACGTTGAATCCAGTGGCGTTCTTAAAAAAAAACATAGATGTTTGATTTTTTGAGATATTATCAAAAGTAGCATTTTCTTAAATGGGACACCCTATATCTGATAATCTCAAAAAATTGCATTTTTTCTTGAGATTGCAATAATATATAACACTTAATATTTTGCATTGTCCTAAATAGATAAAATACTAAAAAAACATTTTTTTTAAATTGGCCATTAATTGAATGTTTTAAGCAATTGTTTTTGTTTATTTACATGTCATAAAATTCAGTAACAATTACGTATTGGTATTCTTATTTCGTTTCCGATTATATTTTTTAAACAAGGTGATTAAAATGAATAATTTTCAAAATTATGAAAAATTAAATATGCTTGAGTGCTACATTGAGAGTAATAAAAATAAAGACGCAGCTCTAGACTTATATTTTGAGCGTTATCCGGAACGACGACAGCCAGAACAACAAATATTTGAAAGATTATATCACAATTTAAGTGAGTATGGATCATTTGGAAAACCAAGAAGTAAGATTTACAATAAGGCAAATAGAGAAAGAGATGAAATAAATACATCAGCTTGTGTTGCTGCTGATCCGACGATATCTAGCCGTAATATTGAGAAAGATATTGGCACAAGTAAATCTAAAGTTTTAAAAACGTTAAGAAAGCATAAGTATAAACCATATAAAATAAGAAAGGTTCATAACTTACATCCTGGAGATGAAGAGCGGCGTTTAATATTTTGTCATTGGTATTCGCAGCAGATTAATCGGAATCCTAATTTTTTTCAAAATATAATATGGACCGACGAGGCTTTTATATCTAGCGAAGGAATTTTTAATCGACATAATAATCGATATTGGTCAAACATAAATCCTCATCAGACGGTCGCCAGGATACAACAAGGACGGTTTGGGTTCCATGTATGGGTGGCGCTATATCAAAACAGAGTCCTTAACTACAGAATTTTTAATGAAAATTTGAATGCTCAAGGATACATCCAAATTTTGGAAGAATGTGTAATAATGGAGTTGGATAACATGCCATTAGCTGCAAGAAATAATGTTTATTTGCAACAAGACGGTGCTCCAGCACATAATAGCCACATGGTAAGGGACTTACTAAATGTCAATTTTGGCGAAAATTGGCTTGGTACATATGGACCAAACAGATGGCCTCCGCGTTCCCCCGACCTGACGCCACTCTACTTTTATTTTGGGGGATCTATCAAAAATGAAGCCTATAAAACCCGAAGTAATACTGTAGAAGAACTCAGAGCAAATTTTATTAATTGCATTAGAAGAGTGCCAAATATTTAAATCTATAACGCCACTCGTTCAGTTACAAGCAGAGCCCAAAAATGCATCGAACAGAATGGAAGACAATTTGAGCACCTTTTGTGATTAACCACCTATGCTAGTTGTTTATATAAGTACTGTTGAGTTGTTATAAATGTTTTCTTGTTTTTTGTAGTTGTTGTTTTAGTTTATTAATGTTTTATTATTGTTATTATCTGCAATTTTATTATGCCTATTATAAAATAAAGAATTGATTAAATCCATGGCCAACTAAAAGAAAATGTTTTTTTAGTATTTGAGCTATTCAGGACAATGCAAAATATAAGTGTTATATATTGTTGCAATCTCAAGAAAAAATGGAATTTTTTGAGATTATCAGATACAGGGTGTCCCATTTAAGAAAATGCTACTTTTGATAATATCTCAAAAAATCAAAGATCTATATTTTTTTAAGAACGCCACTGGATTCAACGTAATATGGCATAAAACTTTCGTATCCAAAGCTTTTTTTATCTCCATAAATAACCGAGTCATAAGAGATAATAAAAACCGGCATATTTTGAGAATCACTCTGTACTTCGAAACCAGAACGAGACACGTATTTTAGTTTTTTTGTATCTCTTACCGTTTAGCCTATACTCTCTAATATTAAAGAAAAAAACCACCCTGTACAGGGTATGTACGAAGAGGCCTATACATTTACTTTTAAAATATAAGGCACGCATCACTAAACTCACAGTATTAACATTATAATGTATGTTACATAAATTCTAAGCTTAATTCATTCATTTTTAAGCAATATGTGATATAACTCTTACAGCTCATTTTGATAAAAGAAACATCGTGAAAGTTGATAGAAGCCAAAAAATTCCCTAATTAAATAGCACGAACAATAAAGTAATCAATGAAAGCGGCGACATATTAAGAAGAGTTTTTTAACGCAGTAAATTACGTTTAATTATTTTTGCACAATTGTATATTACACATTGCATCTGTTCTTTACATGAAGAAGCACAGATTTATGGAAGGAATGTGGAACAATTACTTTTATAAGCCTACTGATCGCATTTTTATCGTAAAGATTTAGGTAATTGATTAGCGTTTAAATGCCACGAGTCTTCGCAAACATAATAGACCATTTGTTTTTATCTAAAGGTCAATGCGTTAATCTTGAACTTCGAACAACAATGAATGAATTTTATTGACATATCTTGAAAATGCATGTATTATATAATATTTTTTTCATGCTCACCCTGTATTCTCATTACTGACAAGTTGCTCCAGCATTTGTATCTTCAGCATCTTGAGCTCATCTTGACATTTACATAATTAAAAAAAATAACACTTAAGGGTTAAACCTCAAAAACAAAAAAAGCACATCACTAATAAAATCGAGAATAGATGAACACGCGGAAAGTGCGGTATCATAAACTATCCACCTACGATCGTGTACGAACTATGCGGTGCCGGTATCTGTAAAGTGTTCACTCTCTTACAGTTCCTCGATTGAACTGAAAAATATCTTCAACTAAAGCGCTGCCGTTATCATTCTCTTCGGAAATTCGTAGTGTAGGTTAAAGTAGGATAGCAACACCGTTTCGTCGTGCGTGTTTGTGCAGGAATTTGACATAGAGCACGCGCATCTGCGTACCAAATGCCGACGACAACAAGTGTCCTATTGTCCCAATTCTGCTCCTTGAATTTAAAAATTTTGTTAAAATCCACAAATTCATTCATCACTTCCATCAGCAAACTAAAGAGGTTTATAACATTTTTGTAGTCCCTTTCGTATTTACTTTCAAAGCAATTTTGAGTAAATGGCTTACGCTCAAAATACAGATTTTGATTTTATCTATCTTTGTATTACTTTCGTAATTGAGCCAAATATGCCTTCACGCAAAGAGCACACGGTCCCTCTTTACGTGCTTTGTGTCAATTAACATTTAAGTTAGTTTTCGTTTTACGTTAAGTTGAATTATTTAAATTAGTTTAATACAAGTGAATCAAAAATAAACAGAGCCGACAAATAGCGTTTTCTCATGTATTTTTTTAAATGAATAAGATTTTAATCAAATATACAGTTTGACAATAAAATTAACATTTATGTTCACAATATTTGATGTAAAAAACAATTCAGTTAATTGCATTGTTATGTTAAGATATTTATTTACGTTAATGCTAATTAATTTGTAGCTAATTTTAATTGCAGCATTACTTAAAATCTAATTAACTTTACATTAATTTGTTGAACATTATACTTTTTTGGGAGTATTCTAACTAATAAATTAGAACGAAGAAAAAGTAAAATTTTATATGACGGCTAATGAACAAGTAAACTTTTATATTATTGCTTATTGGATTAATGCAATTTAGTATTTTATACCAAATAACTACTAAACACAAAAACTTAATAAACAAATTACAACACACGCGTTTCAATAGCTAAGTTATCATCATCAGCGGTCGACTAGGACAAACAACAGGCAGTTATTGGGACCCCAAATCATTTTACGGGAAAAGTCCGTTTAGGTTTTTTGTAGGAAATAAAATTATGCATCCGTACGTACACTTTTCCATTTTATCAATCCGGAAATTCGAAAAATTGAAAACATCATCTGTAGAAAAATTATTGATGCCATGGAATTATAACAACAGACAACAGCCTTGAATTTATCATTACTGTTTGGTGTTTATAATTTAAAAAAATAACATAAATTTTTTTCTGGCAAAATGTACAGGGTGTCCCAACGATAGAGTAAAGTAAGTTTATGCTTAACTAGAATTATTTGTGTAAATATTGTATGGACCATGGGGTAGAGGTAAGAAGTGTGCATTTTTTTAAAATATTGGAAGTTATACAGGGTGTGCCAGAAAAGCAGGACGTGAAAAAGTATAATTTTTTTAAATAGAACACCCCGTATTTGATTTTAGTTTTTAATTCTACGTGTCCATACGAACATATTTTGTCATACAAAAGATTGGCTGAAAGTTTTTAGTTCTTGAGATATTCGCGTTTAAAGATTATTATGGTCATTTTCGTGGGGTTGATGAATGGGCAATTGTTCCGTTATTTCACAATAAAAAAAATTGATATTTCGTGTGAAAAATGAGTGATATTATACTAACGTTTAGACCGAGTAGTATTTCTAATTTTCTCAACAGGGTGTTTGTTATAGCCATTCAAATTTGAAAATTCTCAAATTAAAAAAAAATCAGTTTTTTTTAATTGCACACCCTATATATTTTTATTTCATTTTATTCGGGATTAAAAAATCTATCATTTTTGTCAAATATATCCTATATCTATCTCTGATAGTTTTCGAGGAATTTCGATTTTTCTCACTAGCTACGTTACATACGATACTATAACATTATTGTGGATCGTGGTAGCCATGGAAAACAATTGCGACGAAATAAAACAAACCACCTAAGCGAGCATATTAACAGTTTTTGTTAATGAGAAACAGTAATTCAATAATTATTCAACATTGCGTCTTAGTAAATGCTCAAATAGACGGCCTTCTTGCTGAATACACATATTGAGTCTTTTTCTCATGTTCTGTCCCACTTCGGATAACATAAGAGGGGTCACTGTGCGACAAGCTTCGCGAATTCTATTTTTCATGTCCTCCCTTGTTGTAGGTTTAATAATATACACCCGATCTTTTATGTATCCCCATAGGAAAAAATCCAGTGGAGTTAAATCCCATGACCTGGGTGGCCATAATATAAAGCCATTACGTCCTATCCATTTCTCCGGGTATTGCTGGTTCAAGAATTCCCTTACGTCCCGATAAAAATGTGGAGGTGCACCATCCTGTTGCAACCACATATTTAGTCGTCCTTCTAAATTGATATCCTCAAGTAACACAGGCAATTCTTCACGTAAGAAATGCAAATAGCTGCGGCCCGTTAATGGATCATCAAAAAAATAGGGACCGATAATTTGGTCATTAAGTATACCACACCACACATTTAGTGACCAATGATTTTGGTTTTGAACTTCTCGTAGCCAACATGGATTATCAATGGCGTAATAGTGCATATTATGCCGATTTACAGCCCCATTACTTTTAAACGTCGCCTCATCGGAAAACATTATGGAGCACAAAAAGTTGTTATTTAATTGCAGCCGTTGATTAATGATATTGCAGAATTCAATTCGTCTTGCAAAATCCTCTTCTCGCAATTCTTGATGAAGCTCAATGTGATAGGGATGGTACTTAAACTTCAGCGTTGTTCGATTCACGTTTGATTTGGAGGTATCACATAGCGTCGCTAATGTTCTAGAACTCACTTGGGGATTTTCTTGAATATTTAATAATATTTCAAGTTCTTTTTCTTCATTAGCTGCCCTTTTATTAACAACTTTACGTTTGAAGTATTTAACACTACCGCTAGAATCAAATCTATCCATCAAATTTTCCAAGCCAACAGTAGTAGGTATTCGACGTTCAGGATATTTCATTTTGTAGATTCGTGGCGCCAATAAAGGGTTTTTTTCAGCCTCGCCCAACACGTATATCATATCAATTAATTCATTTGTCGAATAATCCATAATTGATACAAGAATTGATAACAAATTAAATGCGAAAACGACAAATTTAATATGTGTTTATTTTGACAAGTAGGAAACCTTTGTATCTTAGTAACGCAATTATTATTTTCCATGGCTACCAAGATCCATGCAATGCAATGTTATCGAAAATAAAGTAGCTAGTGTGAAAAAATCGAAATTACTCGAAAACTATCAAAGATAGATATAAGATATATTTGACAAAAATGATAGATTTTTTAATCCCGAATAAAATGAAATAAAAATACATAGGGTGTGCAATTAAAAAAAACTGATTTTTTTTAATTTGAGAATTTTCAAATTTGAATGGTTATAACAAACACCCTGTTGAGAAAATTAGAAATACTACTCGGTCTAAACGTTAGTATAATATCACTCATTTTTCACACGAAATATCAATTTTTTTTATTGTGAAATAACGGAACAATTGCCCATTCATCAACCCCACGAAAATGACCATAATAATCTTTAAACGCGAATATCTCAAGAACTAAAACTTTCAACCAATCTTTTGTATGACAAAATATGTTTGTATGGACACGTAGAATTAAAAACTAAAATCAAATACGGGTGTTCTATTTAAAAAATTATACTTTTCACGTCCTGCTTTTCTGGCACACCCTGTATAACTTCCAATATTTTAAAAAAATGCACACTTCTTACCTCTACCCCATGGTCCATACAATATTTACACAAATAATTCTAGTTAAGCATAAACTTACTTTACTCTATCGTTGAGACACCCTGTACAAGATGGTTCATTTTCGATGTTTTCCCGATTTGAAATAAATATTTGAAATTTGCACTGTTGTCATTTATTTATTATTGTAGAAATTATTGTAATATTACTAGTAGTGAAAAAAATAGTATATACACCACGGCTAAGGAGATGTCATTATAACCCACGCGCTATATATCGTGAGGTGCGAAGCACGTCACGATATAAACGCCCTAGGGCTATAATGATCCACTCCTTACCCTTGGTGTATAATCTACTATTGGTTTGGTGTTTTGTGAGAAAACCGAGTATCTCTGTTATACCTAAAAAAATTTGTGTTTAGGACAGTTAACTTAACCTTCACGCCATTCCCTTGCGCGGTAGGCAAAACAATCCCCGCCTCTTATGTATGTTTCGACCTTGACCGCCCCTTGTAGCCAGGTCGATCCGAGGCAATTGTATTGTTTTCTTGAGCAATACCATAGCGAGCAGACCGGTTACTGGCGAAATCGTGCCCCGTACGATGTAGCATTCCCTACTAACGGTGTCGTCCTACTACCGGAAGTACCCTTTCTATTACAGATAGACAAAAAGTAATATGGGGTCCTTGTGCTCGATTTTGGTGTTAATTAAGATCCAATAGTCATAATCAAGATATCTCTGACCGTTATTGCGCAATTAGCCAAAATTGAAAAATGGCAATTTTGAAAAACTTGAATAACTATTTTATTTCTAAATGTATCGACAAACTGTAAAAAAATTCTTAAGGCACTTTTTTAAGTAAAATCCGTTAGTGCATCCAGATTTTTAATACCTCCTTAATTTAAAAAGATGTGACATAAAGTTATATTTTTTTATATGGAAACCATAGTTGGCTATGACGCTTTTAAATGGAATTTTTTTGTGCTTTTCAAAAATATATAACACTTCTATTTTAATAATTAATTGATTTTTTACTCTTACCAAAGATGATCATATCATTTGTCAATCGGACGCTTGTAATGTTCCATCCTCCTATAGTCAATCCTTTATCGTCCTTCCAGCATTTCTGTACCATTTCGTCCATATAGATGTTAAAAAGTGTTGGAGACAGACAGCATCCTTGCTTCACACCTTTTCCAATTTCAAACCAATTTGTTCTGGTGGTGCCAACTCCTAAAGCCACTTTCTGGTTCATGTACAATCCGCTAATTAGCCTCCTCTCTCTCCAATCGACTCCATTTTGTTCCAATATTTCCAGTAATTTTTCCCATAAAGCACAGTCGAAAGCTTTTTCAAGATCTGCAAAGCAAAGGTAAACGTTTCTGTCTCTCTCTGTATATCTCTCTACCACTGAGTTTACCACACCTAGTGCTTCCCTTGTGCCAATTCCCTTTCTGAATCCAAATTTTTCTTCTGCCACACTTTCCTTCATTACCCTAACCATACGCCTATTTATTACTCTGAGTAGTATTGTTGCTGCGTGGACTTTAAGACTGATTGTCCTGTGTTCTGCACACTTCTTGGTCTCTTTTTTTGTCAGTGGACTCATTTCAGTTTTCAGAAAATCTTCAGGCTATTTTCAACTCTCATATATATCATTGCACAGTGATGTTAACTCTTTCATGGCCTTCCACCTGCGGACACCTCAATATTTCCACTGGAATTTCATCTATTCCCACTGCTTTGCCGCTCTTCATATTCTTCACTGCAGCTCTTACCTCGTCCAGAGTGATACTAGGGCCGATGTTTTCTCTTGGCACTTCCCCTTTTGATTCTACATTAAGAACTTTTGGTTTATCCTTTGCTGCATTCAGGTCTTCCATGTATTCTTTCCATCTTGCCAGTATTTGTTTTTCTCCTTTTAAAACAGTTCAATCCTAGCTCTCAATCTCGTTGTATGTCACCCTATTTTTGTCCTTGCCCGTTGTCAATTCTCTCACTATGTTGTAAACTAGATCATGCCTCCCTGCCTTGGTAAGTTCTTTGATTTCTTCACATTATTTTTTAATCTATTTCTCTCTTGCTTTATCTGTCTCTTTTCTCATTTCTGTGTTTAGTCTCCTATACCCCATTTTTCCTTCTTCAGTATTTATCATTTTCATCTTTCTTCTTTCTTCCATTTTATCAATCATGTTTTGTGTTACCCAAGGTGCCTTTCTTGTATCATATGGCATTTATGCAAACTGTTTTTATCCCATGCTTCTTTCCCATTTCTCCTCACTACTCTCTACTTCCTCTGCTGTTTTCAAAGACCTTATATGTTTCTCCATGTCCAAGCTCATTTCTTCAATATCCAGAGGCTTCACAGAAGTTTGATACAGTCCGTAAGAGCATGAACCTAAAGATAAACCTGAACAAAACTAAGATTGCGGTCTTCAATCGGGAAAGTAGAGTAGAGTATTTACTCTGCAAGATGAAATTGTGGAGCAAGTGGACGAGTTGGTTCATCTGGGTAGAATGTTTACTGCAGATGGTAGAATGGATGGCGAGGTTGGACGAAGGGTGAATGCTGGAAGGAAAGCGATTGGAAGTATGTGGACGATAATGAGAAACGCATGAGGTAAAATGGGAAGGGATAAGATAAAGAATGAGTGTATAATGACGGAGTGTGGCGAGGAAAAGACGATGATGGAAAGAAAGAAGGATATGGAGTTTTAAAAATAAAAGGACATGTCAGTGACAATGCATAAATCTTGCGGAAGCTAGGGAGATATGCAGAGATAGGAAACCATGGAGAAAGATTGTGAATAAAAAATAAAAGGCAGGGATTGTTTTGACCATCCCGCAAGGGAATGGCGTGAAGGTTATGTTATGTTATATATATATATATATATATATATATATATATATATATATATATATATATATATATATATACATTTTTATATGACGGCTAATGAACAAGTAAACTTTTATATTATTGCTTATTGGATTAATACAATTTAGTATTTTATACCAAATAACTACTGAATACAAAAACTTAATAAACAAAATACACCCATGCACCACACCAAATTAAAAAAACACCGAACGCTAAGTTACCATCATCAGCGGTCGACTAGGACGAACTACAGACGATTTCTAATATACAGGGCGGTTATTGGGGTCCCAAATCATTTTGTATTCGGGGGCTCTAAAAAAACCTAATAAGCTACGTTTCCACGTATTTTAATTTAAAAAAAAGTTCTCTACAACCCCCGAGATATTCATCCGAAGTAGCATGATTTCAAACCACAATAACTTGCTTATTTCAAATGAAATACCTAATTTTTGTACCGTTTTCGGTTTTGCCGTCAAATTTTAAAGTTTATGTAAGGTGTCTTATCTTTAAAATTCACCGTTTCCGAATTATGGGGGAAAATTAAAAAAATTATTTAATTTTTATTTTGATCAAGTCAATCGACAACATGGTGACAAGCCAAAAATGCGTTAAACTGCAGAAAATTATTTTTAGACAGATGAGGTACTTATAAGAGATTCTCGAACTGTCCCCCATTTCGATTATAACACAATTGTGGTCTTGCCAGAAAAGACATATTTACTTCTCGTAACACCTCAATGATTACGCTATTTCTAAACTCATGAATTATTCGTTGTCTCTTATCTTTTCCAGTAGTCGGAGCAGTTTGATATACGTTTTTTTATGTGACACCATAACAAAAAAATCTAATTTTGTTAAGTCGGGCGATCTAGGCGACCAAGAAGCGGGACCGCCAAGGCCTATCCATCTACCTTCAAATTCTCTATTCAAATAGTCATTTAAAGCAATGTACGCAGGAGCACCGTCATGCTGTAGCCACATATTTTACCTTAAAACAGTAATGTATTGCAACAATTGGGGTAAATCACCCAAATGTTCGTTAAAAATGTGGCCCAACTATAAAATCAACCATAATACCACCCGAAATATTTACAATCCACTGTCGCTGCGAATTAACTAATCTTACTGTTTTTGAGTTTTCCGTTGCATAATAGTGAAGAGTATGACGGTTTGGGCTACCGCTCTGAGTGAAAATTAACTCGTCGGAGAATAATCCATTTTGGAAAAGGTTGGGTGTTATTCTTTCTATTTCCAACCCCATTGGCAAAATGTTCTCCTAATCTCCAAATCATGATCCAACAGTTTTTAATGGAGGGATATACTGTAGTCATGGTACTTGTTCCTCTTTAAAATATTACTAACGGTTGTTCGGGGTATATCGGTTTCCTTAAACATTGTTGCCGAACTGGTAGAAGGCTCCAATATTTTAGAGAACAAAACATTAAATTGGTCTTCGTCGTATGTCCTCTTAGCCCTTTCACATGTTTTATAATTCACATTGCCTGTTTTAATAAACCTTTCTTTAAGTTTTTCTAAACTTCTAACCGAGGTTCTATCGGGAAATTTTTGCTTTAAGTTAGCAAACAATTTGGATCAGCAGGTTCCATAACAAAGGTTATGTCAACCAGTTCCGTTCTTTCCAAATTCATCTGTATTTAGTTAGCTACAAACATTAATATGAGATAAGAATGAAAAATGCAAAACGAGTGCGCAAATACTCACCAAGTGGATAAGAATGAATAACTTTAAAAATTGTGTAAGAGATATTTGACAAATATGTCTTTAGATTGGAAAAAAATAAGAGATAACGAATGTACAATGTAAAATACTACGTGACTATGACATTTTCGGAAAAATTGCAGACAATAATAGGAATAAATAAAGGTTTTTTTCTTGTTTTCATGTCAACATGTAGCCGGTTGACTTGATCAAAATAAAAATTAAATATTTTTTAAAATAATTCGGAAACGGTAAATTTTAAAGATAGGACACCTTACATAAACTGACCATAAAATTAGACGATAAGTCCGAAAACGGTATAAAAATTAGGGCATTCCATTTGAAATAAGCAAGTTATTGAGGTTTGAAATCGTGCAACTTCGAATGAATATTTCCGGGGTTTCAGAGGATCTTTTTTAAATTAAAATACGGCGTGAAGACGTAGCTTATTAGGTTTTCTTAGAGCGCCAGAATGCCGATTCTAAGATTCTCAGAGGTACAGGATACCGCACCCTGCACCTGTCAAAATTTTCATATTTTTCCAAATAATTCGAAAACAGCAAATTTTTAAGATAAAACATCTGACATACATTAACATTAAAATTTCCCAATAAATCCGAATATAGCAAAAAAAAAAAAATTGGGGAGTTCTATTTTAAAAAATACAATTTGTTACTACCACACTTTTATGACGTACCCCGTATATTGAAAAATAATTTTAAGATACGCACCTCTTAAACACCAAAAGCTTTGATAGGAAATATTTCCTTCTAAAGCTCATACTTACTGAGATATCGCACTTTGACGCACTAATGAGCAACCCTGTATAATATAATGTTTTCTATAATTGATAATAATGAAAATTAGTCTTTCATTAAGGAATAAAAGGAAATGATACTTTTCATAAATTTAAGGCCCAAAGACAAAGTTTTGGTGTACAAACAGTTATTATAATAAACAATCAAAAGCTTAGAAAAGAAGATTTTTATGCCAAAATCCTAAAATCCGTCAAACAAGAAAGTAAATAATGACCATACCTAGGAGTATAAGTGTAAAGTTATGTGAAAAAGCTATGGTATGTTTATAATTTAGCCGATTTTATTTTTTAAACATTTTGGAAACAGTATACTTTAAATGTAAAACCCATAATTCAATTTAGGCAAATAAATATTCCGTTTTAATTTAAAAACGGCGCAATCTCATTATATTATAATGGTCGAAGTTGACTTAATTAAGACATAAAAGTGATTGATCAGGTTTCAACACGATTGTATCAGGAATGAAATCAAAATTTTCACACGTTTAGAATATTTCAAGAGAAAATTACAATAGAATTAAATTTTTTTGGAAATTCATTTCACAGTCCATGAAAATGTGCCAGATAACATTTTTGGAGTAAGTATATACACTTAAATATTGATGTAATACATTTTTGTTATTCTAGGTCAAATTAACAAAGATTTAATCTAATTTTGTTAAAAAGAAAAACACTGCATAAATTTGTAATAAAACAAATATAATTAATGGTATTTACATAAAAATGAATTCGGTCACACGATTCTAATTAATTTACTTGTACATAAAATACAAGATTATAATAATATAATAGGTGGAAATTATTCTTAAATTTTATGCTTTACCGCGGCTATAGCTTCAAACAAAGGTTGGGCGTGAGATCCTTTGGATAGAGCTGATTGATTGCTATCGAGGGATTCACACTCACTGATAAACAGAAAAAGGTTGTATACGTATATTGGCCTATAACTTTAAAATTCTAAATAGGTACACTTATTCTACGCTAAGATCACAATACAAGATATAAACTCTAAACAAACTAAATTCATATTCCTGTACTGTATTAAAACAAAAACGAAAAAAAATTAAACGGGTTATTCTATTTAAACAAAAAAAATGGACGCCCCTTGGCACGGGGACTCCGGGCCCCTAACCCACACGTATACTCAGCTATGCTCTCCATGCAATGACCAAGAAAAATAATATTAACGGTACAGTTAAAAGTAATGCATTTACAGGATTAACTAACTCAATTCAATTTTTACCGTTAATAAATGCGCGATAGCGTTTAATTGCTCGTTTAAATATTTTTAAAAAGATAAAGGCATAGAAGTAAACGGTGTCTACCTGGAATAGGATAGGTCAGTTTTGTAACAAAATCGATACTTTTATGTTTGATTGTATGAAATGATGGTGGCAATAGGTGGCTACTGAATTTACGGGTTTATTTCCAATGGGGAAATTTGACATTGGAAAACGAGGTTTGTGCGTTGTATGGGACGCCTTAGTTAGAAAATGGTGTTGGTGGCGGATCAAAGAAATGTTGGCGGGTGAATTTTAATACTCATTTTTGTTTACAGAATTTCTACGGACTAATAAACATTAGGACACAGCATTATCGGATCTTGGTCTGATTGAACGCTTTTCTTCCGACAGCACCCTGCACATAGTAAATTGCCTAGGGCGGCTTGTAAGTGTATTTTAGGTAGCACCTACTATAGTAGACCTGGGCAATCAGCTCCGTTACGCTTTCTGGTGGACACTGTGGGGCTACAAAACTTAGGCAAACAATTTTTCTGTCCGACTGTGTAAGTAGACTTCGACATCGTGAATTAATCTTCCGTGGCTTTGTTCTCTACAGGTGTTTGTGTGGGTGGTTGTAAAACAACTTATGTGCAGATAAAGGTGAGTGACAGCCGGCCAGGGTATACAGAAGAATTTGAATAAAAAGTCCTCACACAGAAGCGCGCGTTGTGGTTAAATAGAAATCCGCTGAAGTGTTTAAGTAGTGGGACTTGTAGGTAGCGGACCGCGAAAATTTTATTATTGTAATAAACGTATGTCAAATCGCTATTGTTACCACGATAGAAAAGATAATTAGTGGATGTTTTTTTTTCTTAATAATACGTCGTAGTTTGCTAATGTTTTAAAAATATTTTTATTTATATATTTTTATCTAAGGAATGTAGGATTGTTTGTAACTAATATGTATGTAAACACATGTTGGGGGGTGAATGGCAGGTGCACGCTTAAAAATGCTTTACTGAAGGGACGCAACAAATCATTAAAATTTTTCTCGTACGCGCCTTGATGTAAAAATGTCATTGCTCTAACGATTGATTACGGCTGGACAGACCGCGATCAAAAAATATATTTGTTACTGGGAAACTCGAGAGACGTAAATGTAGGGTTTGTTACGAACGAATGCATATTTTTAAAATTAAGATGTGCAACAATTAATATGAGGCTGTTCCAGCATAAGTTAGTGTTTCTTGTTTTTTTTATTACTTTTAAAAGACAGGGGTTGATTTTTGGGGAGTAGATATAGCTAGGTTTGAGTCGGGGGAAAAGGCAGTGACAGTTTAGCTTTTCTATTGAACCAGATCGATTTTTGGATTAATTAAATACCTTCATTGTAAACAGTTTGTCTTTAAAATAATTCTTACGTGTACATTTTTCTTTTGAATTCGCCAACACTAAGTTGTCTTTTCTTTCGGGGTTAAACAGCGTCTGTTAACGATTGCTGTGATCAGTTACGGGAATATTTATTCTAGTGTAAGTATGTATTTTTATATAAATGCAAGCTCACAGCAAATCATTTTAACAACCTAGATAACATATTAAATACCAAACATTGTCTTGCAAAGGTATCTTATTCGTACGGGGTCTCATTAAGCTGAAATATGCTAAAATAAAAGGACAGTACAGGGCCCTCTCACTCTGGTATTTGTGCGAATTAGCATTGTTGGCTATATTTATAATTGTGTTGAGTTGGCTGGTAAATGGGTATAGGATGCCGCTGGTTATTAATTGTAAAATGCAAATGCCAGTTGCTACACACTCCCAAGCCAGACCATTAAACACCTGGAATTTTATTTTTATTGTTTTTATTTGTTGTATAGGTGAATGTGTAACCGGAGAGAGAGAGGCATGGTATTTTTCTAACGCACTCAAACTTATATAACGTACGCTTGTAAGGCTTTGTTTTAATGAGTTTTATTTCAGTTTGATGAAGTTGAATTATTTGCCAGCGAGCTGATTTCTCTCTTGTATGTGATTTATTACAATGTGACATGTATTTTATGCTTTAGTTGTCACTAAACAATTGGGTAATTTTTAAATTCCGTGTCTTTCTTTTCGTGCTCGTTTTTACCTTATTACCTGTGCAATTTTACTGTTGTTGTATTTTATATGTACCGTGATTTGCTTTATTATTTTATGTACTTATGTACTTAAAGACCGGCATCATTGGTTTTTAAAAAGGGCCACATGTTTGGTGTTACGATTTTTATTATGATTTTTATTTTGATTATTTATGACCCAATTGTGAGTGTGACTATATGTGTTTTTTTTATTATTGTGTGTCTGTGCAACTAAACTGCTTTTTATTCATTTTCTCTTAATGTTATAATTTTGTACGCACTTTAACCTGATTTAATAGTTTTGTTATATATTTAACCCTTTCATTGGTTTTTTTGTGTTACTTGATTTATTAATGTACTTGTGCAATTGCTTATTTGTGAATAAATTGGTGGTTCTTTCCCACAATAGTAGGATAACGAGCTGAACCACCGGTGCGCCAAGTTCGTTGATTTTAATTTGAGTAGTTTCATTTTTTTTTACCTGCCCGCACGATGCAACACGTACCTCATCCAGTCTATCTCAATTAGATAGCATAACGTATCTAACACTAGACGGCCACTTCGTTTGATCACGTTTGAGGTTTGCGAGTAATTAAATATCAGAAAGTCAAATTAAAGCAGGCAATGCATTTGAGTAATAGTGACATTATTTTCCGTCAAGTCAAGATAAATCACTAGCGATTGTTTAGTTCTTGAATTTGCATTATTGGAAATAAGTTCAAATTACGCTTTTCAAGATAGGGTACCTGGGGGACGCTACAAACTGTAGGGAACTCTGACGTAGAAAGTTCTCAATGATTTCGTATTGACGCCAGAGGGGATAAAACACATTATTTGAAATTCTACTATTTTGGCAAAATTGATTATTTAGCGAATAGTTAGTTAAAAAAACTGGGAAAAAGTTTCTGCTCTTTGATTGAGAGATCATGCAAGTGGTTCCAGCTGTCATGAATTAAACGAGAAGAATAATAGCCAGCGATGTTTATGAATTCCCACTAGAAAAAAAATGAAATAGTACAACATGGTGATTGGTACGTCTGTATGTGGACACAGCTAACTTTGCGTTAAGAATTGTAAACAAAATCAGGAGGAGAATATTGGAAAATGGTATGTCTAAAGAGCGATTTCGATTAATGCAACAAGTGAGTGAATACGGTCACCTGAATCACGTTTTCTACCATTGAATAGTGTTGTCATGCAGGCAGTGTCAGCTGCCATAGTATGTAGGTCCTGAATCTGCGTATGTTTCCCGCGTGAATCTCGAAATTTGTGGAAGAAGAACATGTTTGACGTACTTAATTTGATTTACCGTGTATTACTCCACATCCATAACTTTATAGTACAATTTTTGTAAATAAACATAATAATTTCACCCTAAGTAAAACTTTCAGGTTACGACATTGGTTCTTATACATTATTCTGAGACCTATCAAATAATAAAGGAAAAGAGTCACTTTTGACTATTTACAGGGGGAATACGGTACCATGAAATGCCCAAAACCAATGTTTTTCCATCGCAGTGAACCTTCGGGCAACAGATAATATAGTTTTTATGCGCCAAAATTGAAGAAAAAAATTTTAATTTTGACCAGTTCTTACATTTGTATACTCCACTGTGCAACATGGAAATTTGGAACAGTCACAGAGAGGTTTGGAAAGGTACACTACCAAGTTAAATTAGATTCTGGGTATTATATCAAACGACTTATAATATAAATCAACTTCGATCCACATTGATTCAAGCTCCAATTTAGAAGAACCAAAAATTGAAGAATCGAAGAAACTAGTTATAGAAAAGTTTGATCTAACAAAATTCAACCTTTTGGAAGCATTTATTCAACATAGAAAGTTATTACCCCAACTAATCATGAAGAATTAGCAAACAAGAATCAGGTATGACGCTCTGAAAGAATTCGTCGACTTCCAATTCGCTAACCGGATAATGTTTAATTCTACTGTACTTTTTCAATTACGTGTGAATTATTGCATCAAATAATTTGCTGAGTAATTTTTATTCCAAAAACAGTAGTTGTCATTAATATAAGTGTCAAGTGTATTATTCAATAAATAAATTGAACACCACATTCTGGGACATACTTTAGTACGTAAAGCGATGTCATACTATTAAACCAAACAAATTGTAATAAAGAAATATCAGTTATAAAATGAATCGCACAGAGCAAATGGTTACATTTCAAATATAATCAACATTTTAGTTAAAAATCAACAGTAAAAATTATCTATCAAAAACATTTACCCAGTTAACAGAGAACCGACAAAAAATACATACATATCAATTTCAAACAGAAAGTAACTTTAATGAACGAACCGGTTGATCGCATAGACTTTCCTTTAAGAGATCTTTTAAATATAGAATTATAATTTACGTCAAGTTTGCTGCTTTGTCTTAATGATTTGTTACCATAACTACTTGCGGAGGCGAGTACAAACAGATACCAAAAGACCCCACACCATCAATAGAAAGACGGATATACCTGACGTTGGCAAAACATAAGGGGTAGTTCTCCGATTACCAGAGACCTAGACTTACCCTACACTACAGTAAACCTCCGCATCTGTACGACCTACCAAAGATTCACAAGGAAGGAATTTCTCTGAGACCAATTGTGAGCTCGAGAAATTCACCTTGTCACCCATTACCACACTATCTGCTAGGTATCATCACACCCTTATCGGGAAAAACCGAGTCTATGGTCAAGAATAAGCAGCACTTCGTAGCAACCATCAGAAACTTCCAACCAAACTACGAAGAAATACTAGCAAGCTTCGACATTGTGAGTCTATTCACAAATGTGCCTACCGACAAGGCACTAATTATCATAAAGGA
The DNA here is from genome assembly GCA_036346205.1 of Vesta saturnalis. Lineage (NCBI taxonomy): Eukaryota > Metazoa > Arthropoda > Insecta > Coleoptera > Lampyridae > Vesta > Vesta saturnalis. The sequence continues at coordinate 2,526,358 of JARFJB010001166.1, forward strand.
CAAGCTGGAAAAGGATGAAACGTTAGACGAACGCACGTAACTCTCGGTAAACATAATAATGGAACTTCTGACAATATGCATTAGAACTACATACTTCCAGGTAGAAGACAAATTCTACCAACAAGAGTTTGGGTTGGCGATGGGTTCCCCACTATCACCCATAGTGAGAATATATATATATATATATATATATATATATATATATATATATATATATATATATATATATATATGGAAGATTTGAAGACCAAGCGATATCCGAATTCACAAAAACCAAGGATATGGCTTAGATACGTGGACGATACTTCATGGAACAGCAGTATAGCAGAGAATCCTAGATCATCAGTAACATAGCACACTCCAATCAAATAAATTGAATTAGGCGTGGAACAAAACTGCATTCATGGATGTACTTGATACACAGGAATAACAACATTTCAGACAAGAGTGACCTGAACAAAGAAAATGAAAATATCGCTAAACACTCAAACGGAAAATGGTTACCCGATCTAACACCTAACCTAAACAGGAAAAGAGTAACCGAAAAAGAAGAACCTAAATATACAGCGATAATACCATATACACAAGGTACCTCAGACAAAATACGAAGGATATGCAGCAAATACCAGATACGCACTGCCTTCAAATCGACCAGAACGCTCAGGGAATACTAACCAAAACCAAACCTAAATGAAACAGATAAGAATTGTGATACAATACCATCGATGCGAGAGATACAAGGAGAGAGCAGTAGACTACTCAAAGTGAGAACTCAGGAACACAAGAACAACGCCCGTAAGGGCGAAACAGAAAGGTCAAGAATCGCCGAACATGCCGGGAACGAAGACCACCGCATCCAATGGGATAACATACAGATAGTGGCAAAGGACGAGAACACAACTCGTCGGAAACTCAAAGAAGCCACATACATCGCACTAGCAGAAAATCCAATAAGCGAAGCTAGTGTAGAAATGAAACCCATATGGATTCCAATAATGCGCGAAGAACTTAAGAGCAATACACCTGCGGAAGAAGTTACGGCGCAACACGAGCAATAAACTTCTGCGCAACAACGAAAAAGTTTTATATATATATATATATATATATATATATATATGTTCTAAAAAATATATATTGGATTACTCAGTGGCTCAGCGGTAAAGGTGTCAGACTAGTAAGTGAAAGGTACCAAGTCCGAAACTGAGAGTAGTCAAGTGCTTGGGAAAAATTATATATAACATATGAATTCGACTCAAGTGCGAAAACAGTCCTTCTCAAGACTAAGCCTGATGACGGAAGCAGAGTCCGCTTCCGAAACGTCTCGTTCAAAAAGCATAAACTGTGGAAAGAGGCCGATAAACTACACTAATAGGAAACCACAGTTACAAAACACTTATAATACAGAATTAGTAACTCGGTACGGCCCCGAAGTCAAACAACTTCTCAGAACGCTTGAAACATCAATGAACAAGCTAGCACTAGAGGAGAACCACCTAACCTTCCTCTGAAAATCCCGTGATAACAACGTAATACCCACCGGGCTCAACATCAAAACTTCGATACACAGCCGGAAAATATCACTAATCGCAAAGAGAGCTAGCGAAGCGTTAGTCAAAGAACGCATCAGACATCACCGTTTCAGAAAGTACCAGCTCGAACACCAATCCAACGAGATTAGAGAAACCATTCGAAATTGAATGAACGAACAAGACTTTGATAGGATAAACACGGCTACCAGAAGTAAATATTCGAAGACCAAGGCAATGCACAAGGAAATTCAGCAGAAGAAACTCGAAAAGCTAATGAAGGAGAAGAAAGAACCAACCAACATCAATCGAAAAAACACTGCCATAAACATCTCTAAACGACAGTTGAACGAAATGAATGTTCTGGACAAAGGCTTGAACTATGCGATAACACCGAGGTATATTCCGAAAGTAGATTTAATAACCGCAGTCGAAGAAACAGTTATGAAATTAGATCCTGAAGAAGCCGAAGAATACAGAAGTAGGGTTAGATTAGTCCTAGATTCATCTAGGCGAACCAAACCTAACCTCTCTAACCTAGAAAGGAGAGCGGTCATTTCCCTTAAGAATGACCCAATGATCAAAATTCTCCCGGCAGACAAAGGAAACGCGACTGTGGTAATGGATATGGACACTTACAACAGTAAGATCCAAGAACTACTAGACGGGGGCGAGTGCAAACAAATACTAAAAGACCCCACACCATCAATCGAAAGACGGATATACCTGACGCTGGTAAAACATAAGGGGAAGTTCTCCGATTACCAGATAACTAGACTTACCCCACACTACAGCAAACCTCCGCATCTGTATGGCCTACCAAAGATTCACAAGGAATGAATTCCTCTGAGACCAATTGTGAGCTCGAGAAATTCACCTTGTCACCCATTAGCATACTATCTGCTAGGTATCATCACACCCTTATCGGGAAAAACCGAATCTATGGTCAAGAATACGTAGCACTTCGTGGAAACCATCAGAAACTTCCAACCAAACCACGAAGAAATAGTGGTAAGCTTCCACATTGTGAGCCTATTCACAAATGTGCCTACCGATAAGGCATTAACTATCATAAAGGACAAGCTGGAAAAGGATGAAACGTTAGACGAACGCACGCAACTCTCGGTAAACACAATAATGGAACTTCTGACAATATGCATTAGAACTACATACTTCCAGGTAGAAGACAAATTCTACCAACAAGAGTTTGGGATGGCGATGGGTTCTCCACTATCACCCATAGTGAGCAATATATATGGAAGACTTTGAAGACCAAGCGATATCCGAATTCACAGAAAAACCAAGGATGTGGCTTAGATACGTGGACGATACCTTCGCAGTTTGGCAACACGGCAAGCATAGGCTAGATGAATTCCTAGATCATCTAAATAGCCGCCCAACCTGCATCAAATTCACTGCCATTCCTGGATGTACTTGTACACAGGAATGACAACACTTTCACGACAAGTGTATACAGGAAACCTACCCACACGGGGAGGTACCTACACTACAACTCCAATCACCACAAAAACGTGAAGTTAGGCGTGATAAAATGCTTGTACGATACAGCAAAAACAATATGCTCAAAACAAGAGGACCTGAACAAAGAAAATGAAAATATCGCTAGAACACTCAAAGAAAATAGCTACCCCGAGCTAACACCTAACCTAAACAGGGAAAGGGTAACCGAAAAGAAGAACCTAAATATACAGCGATAATACCATATATACAAGGTACCTCAGACAAAATGCGAAGGATATGCAGCAAATACAAGATAGGCACTGCCTTCAAATCGACCAGAACGCTCAGGAGAATACTAACCAAAACCAAACCATACAATGAAGATCAGAATTCCAAGAATTGTGTATACAACCTACCATGGGAATGCGGCAGAGCATACATAGGAGAGAGCAGTAGACCACTCAAAGTGAGAACTCAGGAACACAAGAACAACGTCCGTAATGGCGAAACAGAAAGATCAAGAATGTCTGGAACGAAGACCACCGCATCCAATGGGATAACATAAGTGAAAGGTACCAAGTTCGAATTTGAGAGTGGTCAAGTGCTTCCGAAACGTCGCGCTCAAAAAGCATAACTGTGGAAATAGGCCGATAAACTGCACTAATAGGAAACCACAGTTACAAAACACTTATAATACAGAAATACTTGCTTATAATTTTACTTATATATTTTCACGTGATAATGATACGTATCGAGAAATAAATATTAATATAAAATTTTGTGGAATTATATTTCAAACATTATTGTTATTGATATGACGTAGATGGGTAAATAATGAACTAGTAGATAGAAGAAAAGTGGCTATAATGATGAGAGAGAATTGATTAATAGATTTTGGGGGGTGGAAGAGAGTAAAAAGTACTAATTAAGCAGACTGGTAAAACCATCTACATGGCTAACTTCTGTTTTATCCAAAAAAACAATTAAAACCCCTTATTTGTAATAGAAGGTTCAAATAATAGACCATTTACACAGGGTGATCAGTCAAAAATTTTCTTTTAAGTTGTGTTGTAATTCTATTTCGCATTAAAATATTGACAATTGTAAATTTCTATTAAATTGTGCAATTTGAATATTTATGCATAAGATTAACTTATACATTTACTTAAGTATGGATTTATATCTTCTAGATTAAATTACTAAAAGGTTGTTATTGTGCAACTTTATTTGCAAGACACGTAATTCAAAGTAATGTAAATAATGTTCTATTATAATAAAAACATTTTCTAGAAAGTGTAACAACGTTTTGCTAAAAAATAGGATTATGTTATTATAGTCATCTAAAATATAATAAACAATGTAATTTTTTATTTTTGTGAATGTATTTCAAAATTTAAAATTACTGAAGGAAAACAAGTTGTTTAACGTGTTTGATATCCCATAAAAAATATTAACAGAAGCTGAAAATATTTTTAATTATAGGTATTTATAATGCTGCTTACGTATCTCATTATAATACAATAGTCACAGTCACATCAGTATTGTGGTTTATGCAAATATTTTTGGTTACTCACTGGTTTTCATCTGATCCTAGGCAACGTGCGGCTTAATTTGTGTCATCCTACTAATTAATTATTTTTTCTGGTTTTAATTTAAAAAATTTGCATAAATGTATAAAATATTCACTTACCATCAGTTCAACCGAAATCGTATTCAATAAAATTTAAATAACAATATTTATCATAGCGCGTGTTTGTCAAATTTGCAATTTTATTTAATTGTGCTATATGCATTTGTGCTACCTTGAGCCGTAAACGTCAGATCGACCACTTACAACGAAGATATTAAGTAAAAACTTACACCAGCACCGTACGTTGGGCAAAAAAAACAACTTTTTTTGAGAGATTGTTACTAATTTATGCTAGGTTGTACCTCTGGAAGAAATTCGATATCTGCTGTAGTTTAGTAGATGAAAAACAGTAACAAGAAAACTGGTTTGGAGAGTTAACAAATAATTTTACATTTTTTAATTTATGAAAACTGTATTGCATTGATGTATCCTGCTAGCAAAATGTAATATTTTTTCCTAAAGGTCACATAGCAGACTTTATCATTGAAGTTTAAGGGAACATTTTTTTCAAGGGGAATCGATAGGTTACTACTGATTTACAATGTCCTCCCTTGGTCTATTTTACGTGCGTTTAACGCATTCATTTTAATCATTTTAATCGGTAAGACTACGGTATACCGGGCAGATGCCCCCTATACATTCATCGGACCTTGCTTTATTCATGGCATAGTATATACATGTCATTTCATTCCTACGTAACAGAAACTAAGTTAAGATATGTAACAACAAATAGGCATATAACTACATGGTATAAATATTTCATATAACTCAACACAGCACGATCTTCGGCCTCTTGTGCCTCGTCTCGTCGTTAGCGTCGTAGTTCCATAATCCCGCGATGACGGGATTTGGATGGGCCGCTAGCACCATCTCCTGGTTGGCTGCGGCGGTTTTCTTGAAGTCCATTAGGGTGGCCATCTTGAGGTCCTTGTTGAGTCGGCCGTTCCTGACGTACCAGGGAGCGTCGGTGATGATCCGGAGACACTTGTTCTGGATGGTCTGAAGGCGCTTGATGTACGAGGGAGCGGCGTATGCCCATGCTTCGCAGGTGTAGGTCAGCATCGGGCGGATGATCGACTTGTACATCAGCATCTTGTTGTCAGTTGTTAGGACGCTGCCCCATGAGTGGATACATCTTCTTGATAATGTCGTAGGCCTTGGCTATTTTGTCTGCGACGTGCTGGTTCCATCGGAGCTTCCTGTCCATGAGGAGTCCCAGGTACTTCACGGAATCCCTCCATGGGATGTTCTGGCCGAACATGGAGATGTTCTTCGTGGGCCTCATATATCTTCGGGTGAACAGAACCGCGGTGCTTTTTCCGGGGTTGATTCCGATGCGCCATTTGGAGTACCATCCTTCCAGGTCGTCCGCTGCTCTTTGTAGGATCTTGCCCGCCTGGTGTTTGCTGTGTGACTGGGCGAGGACTGCGGTGTCGTCCGCGTAGTTGGCTAGAGTGGTTCCTTCGGTCTTCTTCAAATCTGAAACATAAAGATTAAAAAGCGTAGGGGCGAGTATCGAACCTTGAGGGACTTCCGCGGTGGTTTTCCTGGAAAGCAACCTGCAGTGGGGTAGTTTCGTCTTGAAGCATCGACTGGTGAGGTAGGACCGGATCATCTTCACCATGGGTAGCGAGATCCCGCGTTCGAGCATCTTGAAGAGAAGTCCGTGGTGCCAAACCTTGTCGAAGGCCTTTGAGACGTCTAGAAACATCCCTCCGGTGAACTTCTTTCAGTTGAATCCACGCACGGAGCGCTTGTTGTGTGGTCGAGTGGTGAGGACGGAAGGCAAACTGCTCGTAAGGAAGGATCTTGAGTTCTTCGATTTCTTACTGTAGTTTTCCCATCGCTGGCAATAAGCTGATCGGGTGGTAGTTTTGAGGGTGGCTGAGTTTCTTTCCGGGCTTCGGGATCATCACGGTGTCTGCTTCTTTCCATCTGATTGGGAAGTGTCTGAGCCTCAGCGCCGCGTTGTAGATGACCGTGAGGTACGCGATGCCTTTCGGTGGGAGGAACTTCAGAGCCTTGTTCGGGGTGGAGTCCGGTCCCGGGGCTTTCCTGGGCTTCAGCTTCTTGACGATGCCTTGGACTTCGTTCGGCATCGTGGGTCGGATGTTGTCCTCGGTGTCTTCTGCTAGGCTGGCCCAGACGGCACGGTGGACTGCGGCGATGTGGTCATGGTCGGTGTTTTCTTGCAACGGGCTGCATTGAAGTTCGGTGGTTTCGGCGAACACGTCCGCTTTTTCGGCTTCTGTGTAGACGAGTCCGTTCCTTCCGTGCAGTGGTGGAACGAGGACGTATTCCTTCCTTAGGGATTTCACCACCTTCCAGTATGATCCGTCTTTGGTGTCGAGGGACTCCACTTTGGCATTCCATGTCGAGTTTCGGTGCTCCGTGACTGCTGTCTTCACGCTCTGGTGCATCCGGTTCATCTCCTCCGGTCGTCCGGGTGTTGCGTCCTGTGGTAGGTTTTCCTGGCCCTACTCTTCCCACGGATCAGGTCCCTGATATCCCTGGGTAAGCCGTAGGTGTTTCCCCGGTGTGCTTCCGTGGTGCGCCTGGCGTCTTCCGTTGCTTGTAGTATAGTCCTCGTGATGTCCTCTACGGCGAAGTTCAACAGCTGAACGTTGTCGATGGTCGGCACCGATGGGATCCTTCCTTCTATGATGCCCTTGTATCTTCTCCAGATGATCGTGGATTATTGTGCGGGTGTGGGCGCTTTCGGGGTGCCTAGTTGGAGTAGAACCGGGTTGTGGTCGGAGCTGAGGTCTTCTATCGTCTCCATCGTGTAGTGTAGCCTCACGTTCCGGAAAAGGGCGATGTCAAGTACGTCCGGTCGGAATATTTCCTGGTATGGGAAGTGGGTTACCTCGTTTGGTCCATCCGCGATGATGTTTCTCGGGCCGATGTAGTCTTCTAGCTTCCTTCCCAGCTCGTTGGTGGTCCTGCTGTTCCACAGTGGATGTTTCGCGTTGAAGTCCCCTCCTGCGATTGTTGGGGTGTTGTCCTAGAAGAGGTCGTCCAACTCCTGTTCGTCTACTTGGGCTCCCGGTGGGTTGTAGACGGTTACGATCCTGATGAGTCCGGCGGTGCTGGTGATGACTCCGATGGCAGTGGTTTCCATCCTCTGCATCCTCGGTGTGGGCAGTGGGTGGTGGTCGATGGATCTCTTGATGTGTATGGCCGTCTCTCCGCCTCTTCCGATCAGCCTGTCCGTGTGGTGGAGCGTGAAGCCTGCTATCTTCGGGTTGTCGCATGGGGTTTAACGCATGCTGCAAAGCGCATGCTATAAAGCACGTGATACGTGCGGTGTGGAATTCCTTTTTTCTCAGAAATCCACCCGATTTCTTACTCGCATTCTGCAACGCACGCCGGACGACAACTATGGATCTTCTTGCGCTACTTTGTGTGATTTTGCCTTGTTGCCTGTTGTTTTTGTTCTTGTATGTGTAGAGTAATTACGTGTATTTCTGTTAGTTTTGGTTATAATCGTTAAGTTATTTCTTAGTTATTTCCTACAAGTTCTAAAATGAGCTCGGATAAAGTAACATTGAACTTTATTGAGAACTACATGTGTCCACCCTGTGTTGTGGGACTCGAGTGATAAGGGTTATAAAAATGAAATCAAACGGAGTGAAGCTTATGCAGCATTAGGCCAAAAGTACAACATGTCAGTACAAAGTGTAAAAACAAAAATTAAAAACCTACGGTCATATTTTTCGAAAGAGCAGCAGAAAGTGGCGCTGCGGCAGACAATTACGAGACGCCGTGGTTTGTCTATAAGTCCTTGTTATTTACCGGAGATTCATTATCTCCAAGATTTACAAAGGACTCTTTGCAAGCTGAAATCCCCCGGAACATAGAAGACAAAGAGTTGACAGAAGACGACTTAAATTAAATTGTCTAGAACCGCCTCACCCGTGACATAATGTTCGAGGCGTAATATTTACATACATCTGGTTGTAAATGGAGGAAGTTATGGAGATATACACAAGCAAGGACTATATCAACAACAGTGTTTTCCACTTTAACTTCTATAGGTTTACGAAATACTCTGAAAACTCCTGACATTGATCCAAATGCATTTCCAACGACAACTCTTACTCTATAATGCCTGTAGTTATAGTTTCTCTCTGGTGACCCTATATGTCGATCTGTTACATGAGGTTTCATAATAAGTTCTGTCAAGGGAAATGCATCATCAGCAATTAAACCATAAGGGACTGGTTTAACGTCTCAATTTCTGGTAAACCGAGGTCATTTGAAATCAATTTCTGATGAAAATAGGTGTTTTTGAAAACACCTCCATTTGATATCTTTCCCTGACAGCCCAAATTCACATAGAGAAAATTGTAATGGGCATCAGCTATCGCCACTAAGACCTTCATAATTATAAAAATCTGCAACTGTATTTTCTAGGCGTAGTATTTCTATGTTTCCCATCGAGGGCCCCAATCCAGTGTGGATAATTCCACAGGTCATTGAAATCATGAAAAAAAAAATATTTTGATACCCATTTTGCATAAAATTTTAAATAGTTATGTAACTTGTATTGTTTCAAGAAAGACAGGATGCCAGTTCTTCTCCCCAACCTTTAGAATAATTACACGCGGCTTATAACGAGGTAACATCTAATGAAGGAACAGCAACAGCTGGTGCTGAGGAAAGCTTTACCTCGCCGCTAAAAACATGCAGGAGTGTCAAAAGGAAACGAGATGACGACTAAAAAAAGATGATCAGGCATACTCATTCCGAGACGGTGCGCAAAGGCATTTGTAAATATTGATGTCACCCAGTTCTAATGAAACATGTGAAATTATAAATGTTCCATCTGCTTCCAAAAACAGTGTTCAAGAGTTTATTACTTTTAATATTACAAATAACAATTTAAAGGAGTAGTTTCGTATAAATTGCGTGTTGTTTCATTAGTAACCACATAAACCATTATATTGCTAATTTAACATTGAGAATTTTTTTAAGTAACATATTGTATCACTTATTAGTTTATATAAATAAAACACTTACCTTTACAAATTCTTGAAGTCCTTCAATTATTGCTTTTAACACCCCTGGCATTATCGACGAAATCATTTGCTTTGATACTGTGAATAAGTACACGAAAGATGTAAATGAGTCATCCGTTGCTAAATATCTCAGACATATCGCTAGCCCGATCACTGGGGAATAGCATCTCTGAAGCAAGTATCATTCTTCTCTATTTTGGATTGTGGAAGGCTACAATAGTTTTCTATACTCATTCTGGGAAAATTTTTAAAGAGCAAATTATCCTTCAGCTCAATATACCATTGCTTCTTCTTTTAAAGTAATCACTCATCCACATAGATCGAGGTTTCCTTTTGCGTTGTCGCACTTTTGATAACAATATACATGCTACTAATATCACCTAACACCGCAGCTTCGTCTATTTAACTACTTTCTGCTTCAAGCATACAATAATGACGCATCAATGTGGACAACGTTGAGGTATTAGTCAAAAAATAAAACGCTTACCTTTACAAATTCTTGAAGTCATTCAATTATTGCGTTTAACACCCCTGGCATCATCGACGAAATCATTTGCTTTGATACTCTGAATAAGTACACCAAAGATGTAAATGAGTCACCCGTTGCTAAATATCTCAGACATATCGCTAGCCTGATCACTGGGGAAATAGCATCGCTGAAGTAAATATTCTTCTCTATTTTGGATTGTGGAAGACTACAATAGTGTTCTCTACTCATTCTGGTAAGATTTTTAAAGAGCAAATTATCGTTTAGCTCAATATACCATTGTTTCTTCTTTTAAAGTAACCACTCATCCACATAGATCGAGGTTTCCTTTTGCGTTGTCGCACTTCTGATAACAATATACATGCTACACTAATATCACCTAACACCGCAGCGTCATCCATTTAACTGCTCTCTGCTTCAAGCATACAATAATGACATATCAATGTGGACAACGTTCAGGTATTCATCAAAAGCTTGCTCGGAACAGCATGCGCTAAACGTATAGAAAATATCACAAGTGTGGACTCCCTGATTCCTCTACTGTTTTAGCTTACTACAAAAACTCAGCCATATTTGCAGTCTATCCTATGGCAGTGAAGGCACAGAACTGCGACGTCCGACTTGTAACCTTACACATTTTTTTTGGCAGCTGTTTTTACGTTTACAGTAGTTCTGGTGATGTAAGGATTGCTGCATTGTGAACTATCAACCATACCTATTCAGGGCTAGGAAATTTCCCAACCATTACTGGACTTGCAGATAATTCCTAAAAATATCTAAAAGATTTTAATCTGCTACTAATGTAATCGTCATTAGAACGACCAAATCAAAACATTTGTTGAGCACAAAGTTATCAACGAAACAATTAAATCTGTTCCTTATCCCAATATTACTATAGACTTATCTGCTTGTTCTTTTGCCAAACTAATGGCAATGTACTAACTTCAAACGTTGAAATACTGTTCATTTTAAATTCCTTCCTAAGTAGTTTTACTAGTTGAAATTTATTTTTTCAGGGCCTAAAAACGCACGAGCATGCACGCACTCACGCACACACGCACACACGGACACGCAGACACGAACACACGCACACACACACACACACACACACACACACACACACACACACACACACACACATTCACACTCACACACGCACTCACCCACACACGCACACACGAACATACGCACACGCGCACACGTGCACACACACACACACACACACACACACACACACACACACACACACACACACACACACACACACACACACACACACACACACAGCTGCAAAAGGAGCTAATAAATCGATTTAGCGATAGTGAAAAAAAGTCGGTTGCATAACCTACATATGTAGGTTGGAAGGTAAAAAAATGATTATTATTAAAATTAATTCATTTCCATCTTACAGATTGGAAGGTCGTGTCTTGTTCCACGCCAGATATTTGGATTTTATAAAATGGTATTATGCCAACTATTAAGGTTACTATGGAAAAGAATCTAACGGAAGTTTACCATTTTTAGATATATTAATTTCTAAAACAAAAAACTCATCTTTGTCTTTCATAGTTTATCAGAAACCGACACTCACAGAAAGACACCTTCATAAACAATCGTCGTCATCCACGTCAAAAAATTAATGTAATCACAGCTCTAGTGGATCCAAGTAATCGAATTTGTGATGCAGAATTTTTAAAAGATGTAATACAACCACAAGCTAATGATTATTTCATTTAAGAAATTAATAATATAATTAAACCTGTTAGATGTACCTGAATGTTGGTAAAGATTTTCTTCCTTTCATAACTAACGCTATAGATAACATTAAAAAAATATTGATTAACGATGCATTATAATTACTATACAAGAGAGATTAAAGAAGATTACTATCACATAAAGATGCTTCAAATCTATTGTTAGCTTCTGGCGTATATAAGTTATCTTGCTCTTGCGGAAAACTGTACATTGAAACCACAAAACATAGCTTTGACATTAGACATAAAAATATTATCGACTGAATCAACCAAAGAAGTCTGACGTAGCTGAACATGCGTTAAATCATAACATGCAATTTGATAATAGTTTTTTATTATTAACTATCGGTACGTCTAAGTTCTTTGCTGGGAAGTAAGTGCTTTATCAATGAAGCATGTTACGTTACCACAGCTTTGCATAACATATATAGTTAAAATTAATAGACAAGGTTACACATTATATTTTCATTGTATAATAACGGTTACAATCGAGATAACGGAAAATTATTTTTGTTTCATTTGTGATTTAATTAGTTTATGTTAAGTTTTTAGTTATGAACTCTTACCACTTTAAAATTAAAGTCTTTCCCAACTTTGGAAACATTTTAATTTGATTAAATTTTGTTAAATTTGTTTTTAGAATATGATGTTTTTCAATGCTAATCTTTGTCCGTTAGAGTGTTCTGATTTGTCATTTCCAAGTCCGTTTAATAATATTTAATCTATAAAAAATCTAGCTGATTGTACTATTGTATCAGGCTTACATTCATGTCTTCCGATTTCGTATATTTATTTGACATTTTAAATAAGTTTCAAAAATTACCGAAGAAGATAACTGTAATTGTAATAGAAACGTTAAAATTTGTAAAAAAATTAATCAAAAAATACACTTGTTCATACCCAACAACTAAGTATTTTAACAAAAAAACTATGTTTAAAACATGGTTGATTACCTATATAAAAAATACAAAAAGCCATGTCTAGAATCCAAAAATGTATTAATATATAGGGTGTTTTACTTAAAATAGAACCATGACCACATAGGACGCCCTGAATATTCAAAAATAGTTTTGTTATACCTAGGCATCGCATAATAATTGTGTGAAACGTTATTCTATAATAACAGAGCTCTTCTACTTCATCACATCGTTGACTCACCCTATACACCCTGTATTGTGCCTGTAAATAGTCAACTTCATTCACCCACTTAATTATAATTATATGCGTACAACTTTTAACATTTCACAAAATGTAAAAGATTCCTTAAATAGTAGGTTATAAAAATGTAAATGAATGTGTCTGCGACAGAAAAGGAAGTTGTCGATAGTTTCGTTTATAATTAATAAAACCCAGATGTCGCGAAAAAACGTATATACCATCCTAACAATAGATGTACCACATTTCTTTCTAAATTACAAGGACTGTTGTTATATCTCTTTAGACTGAAAATAGCTCTAGTGCGTTGAAGCGTTTTGTAACGGAAATTATGTAACATGTACCTAGATGTCAGTAAAGAATGACATAAAGACACTTCTAAACAATAGCGTATGTAGAAATTATTTTTGTAGTTCGTGCATATTATATAGTACATGCATGCAAATTTAAGGCTTCTAAGATTTCGTAATAACGCATTACGTACATCTTTAATAATATAATGCGAGATGAAAGAGGCCGTGAACTTGAACCTTGAGTATGCAAACAAAAAGCAAATGGTAAGTAGCAAATGTTCAAAAATAACTAATCATTGCTATATATCATCATATTGCATAATAACAATCACACCTTTACTCCTCAATTGTTAATAATAAAAATCCGCTCGATTTAAAGGGAGCACAAATATATTGTAACCTACTATTGTTCATAGAGCAGCGTCCTAATTGAAGTTGCATTTTTTAGTGTTATCCTTTGAAATGTTTTAAGTGTTAATTTTAAGTATTTATGAAAAACAGTCTGAGTAATTTGGAAATGTTAATTTACTTTTAACGGTGTTCTATTTTTTCACATTCTTTTTATAAAAGGACATCTTATCACCTTTAGCATTTACACAGTTATGTGAAAGGATTAACAAATTTGTTAAGTTTTTCAAATATTTTTATTTACGTTCTTAAATTTTTATTTTACAACAGATGTTTTGTACTGTTACAACCTTTTAGTCTAGCAATCCTGATATTAGTATGTAATTAAAATTTATAATAACCCTGCATTCTCTGTTTCTATATACTGCTCCAATTGTTTCTGGTCATCCAAGAAGAAACGCCATTACTGTAATCCGGCAGGAGCATTACTTTTGTTTACAGGGGTAGATCCTGGGGAAAATAATTAAAATTGAAGTATCAAGTTGTTTTTTTAGGCTCTCCAATTGAGATATTTACCTTCAAAAAAACAAGATTTTCTTGAAATACTAATATTAACCGACATAGAACATTAAAGCGCGCCCAATGGGGCGTGGTTGAAATGTGTGACCTTAATTCAATCGAAAGGATAGAGGAAAACGGGATTCAGATGTGGAATCATATGCCAACCAGCGATAAGTGTAAACAAAATAAGGTTTAGTTGAACTGCTACAGGAGTATCTCAAAACGCCAAGGCTAAAGGTTGGTAATTTGGACAGAAGATAATGAATAGCCCAATTCTAAACTTATTTAGTGTTGGTGTACTAATACAGAGAAACGTAGGTTACGTAAATACTTAATGTCAGTTGAAGTATTTTATATAAACTACTGAATGCATCGTATTACACTTACTGGTAGGAAATTAATGAAATTAATCAAACAGTGTAATTATATAAACTATAATGGTGTAATCTGTGGTTAGTCTGTTTTACTTGTTATTTGTGTGTGAGTTTATCTGGAGATCTCTTACAATTTTCGGCTGATTGTTACATACAGTAGGAATTAAGTGTGCTAGCTTATATAATTCAATTAACCGGATAGGTCTGACCTTAAGTACTTAGTTGCATTAATACTGGTTTTGCTTCAACTAACACGGTGATGGTGTGATATGGTGCTCTGGTGATGGTGCTGATGGTAATAGTAAAGATGGTGGTCGGGTGTTGCTTAGCAGTGGTGGTTAAATGTAGTGGTTCTTGATGTTTATAATTTTCTGAGCCAGATGGTGATAAGTTTTATGTTACCCGATTAGCCAATTGGGTAGATTGGTAAATAACTGCTGGTGTAACAAGAGAAAAGAAAAAGGAAAAGAAGAAACAAAAAACAGAAAAAAGAAACAAGAAAAGAAAAGGGAAAAGGAAAAGGAAAAGGAAAAGGAAAAGGGAAAAGGAAAGGAAAGGAAAGGGAAATGGGAAATGGGAAAGGAAGGAAAGGGAAAGGAGAAAGGGAAAGGAAATGGGTAAGGGACAGGGAAAGGGAAAAGGAAAATAGAAAGAGAAAAGGAACAGGAAAAGGAAAGGGAAAGAGGAAATGGGAAAGGGAAAGGGGAAGGGAAAGGAGAAAGGGAAAGGGAAAGGAAAGGGAGAAAGGAAGAAGGAAAAGGTAAAAGGTAAAAGGGAAAAGGAAAAAGGAAAAAGGAAAAAGGAAAAAGAAAAACGAAAAACGAAAAAGGAAAAAGGGAAAAGAAAAAAGAAAAACCATAAAATTGAACTATTTTAGAATTATTTTCTTATATTATTAATTGGCTTACCAAGGTTAGATTTGGGTTTCCTCTAGTATAATTAATTTAATTTTAGAAAATTGATTCTTGTTTTAGGGTGCATTTCCTTTTAGATAAAGGATTCTTCCCTTCATAGGAGATAATTATGAATTAAGTAACCCTTGTGGTTCTAAGATGTTCAGTATTTTATAATTATTATTAAAATGAAATTGTTCTTACCAATTATGATATTTTTGGGTTAAATAAATTAATAATTAAAATTTTATAATTTATGTTTCTGAGGATGACTTGGATTATTGTTAAGCACGCCTTTATTCTTTTAATACTTGACAGGAAATAGAAACTTATGTCATCAAAGAAACTTTGTCACTGTCATTAGCAATCTTCAAAAGCGGGATTTTTAAATTTATAAATTGAGCACCGTTACAAATGGCGCAGGTAATATGGACACGAGCAAAAAAAAACGCAGGCCAAATAGGCACCGAACAAAAAAGGTACGAAAATACTTCTTGTTGGTACTAGCATAGTGTTGTTTGTAGAATGTATTCCCGGGAATATTCCCAGTGGGCCGGTGTCGAATGTGTTTCGGTCGACAAAAAGAATTATTTAATTTTAATTTTTTTATGATAATATGTACCGGGTGGTCAATTAATAAAGGAGGCCGGTTGCATATCAGAAACTACGCATCGCATAGTTTCGGGAAAAAAATATTGATAGTAAAAGTGACCGAGAGAAATTGCTGGAAATTAGTTTCGAGTTCCTGCGATGGCCGCTAGGGGGCATACACGAACACCAAATTAGTAAATCGGATTTTTCTCTTAAATCGGCATTATCCAGATATGTCCAAAGTATTTTTATTATAAACTACATAAGCTTAGAAACATTTTCTTTTTTTTTTGCATCTTTTCCGATTTTGTTAAATGAGGGGAGGTAGGAGAGGTAAATGTTTACTTGAAAAAATATCATAACTTATTTTTAACTAGATGGCGTTTTGTAACAAAGCCGTACATTTTTGCAATTTTCTCGAAAATTTAAGTATAATGGTATAATTATTTTGATTTTAATTAAAAATATAGAAATTGGT
This sequence comes from Vesta saturnalis, assembly GCA_036346205.1. Taxonomy (NCBI): domain Eukaryota; kingdom Metazoa; phylum Arthropoda; class Insecta; order Coleoptera; family Lampyridae; genus Vesta; species Vesta saturnalis. The sequence continues at coordinate 2,542,930 of JARFJB010001166.1, forward strand.
GAAAACCGCAAGTCGATATCTTCTTTCGTTACGAAGATATGGATAAAAATATATGTAAAAATATATTTTACAAGTAACAGAATTAAAGAACATGTTTAATTGTCATTTAAATTTTTAATTATTAAACCATTAAAACAATAGGAATAAATTTTAATATATTCAATGTCTCCTGGGGGAGCGTATCGTTAATTTAGTGCGTATAAAAAAAATCTATTTTTTAAATTATGTTGCTTTACGAATACACTTGGTACATATTTTGAATGCATGAAGAATTCAACAGTAACTGCAAGAGTTTATGCATCGTTACGAGAAACGAGATTTTGAGCGATTGGCGCGGGGTTTAAAGAATACCGGAAGTATTCATCGTCCCTAGACGTGGTAGAGGCCGAACTAAGAAAAATATCATAAACGTACTGGCGTATACAGAATTTAATCCTTATGGAAATACTAGAGATCTTAGACATTACTCAAACTACCGTCAAACGAATTTCAAAAGACCATAGGTGGTTACCTACAAAACATAATGCCCTGTCTTATTAATATCGTTTAGTAAAAAAAGTTTTATTCCAATTTAGGTTACACCCATACCATGCAGTTGTCCATCAGTCATTAACACCTCTCGATTTTGATAGAAGGCTTAATTATTGCCATTTGTTGCTAAACATGGTAGCTCAAAATCCTAGACTATTATCAAATATGCTATGGAGGGATGAGGCTATTTTTAACAGCGATGGACACGTGAATTTACATAACATGCATTACTGGTCGCAAACCAATCCTCATTGGATGAGAGAGGTGCAACATCAAGGCAGGTGGACCGTAAACGTTTGGTGCAGTATATTAGAAAAAAATGATCATTGGGATTATATTTAATAACCGATGAAATTTACCTCAATTTTCCGACCAACGAATTGTCACTTTTTTAGAAAACGTGCCATTAAAAACACGCCAAAACATGTTTTTTCAGCATGATTGGTGTTCAGTCTATTTTAGACAGAACGTTTCCTGACAAATGGATAAGAAGGGTCAATTTACTTCCCTCGCCAGCCAGGTATTTATATTAAGAGAAAAACTGATAGCAAAATTAGAAAAACATTTCAATTTCTAGGTCACCTGCTCTGACTTGTTTGGATTTTTATTTTTGGGGGAGGTTGAAAGATATTGTTTATTTAACCAAAGCAACTACCAGGGAGAATATGGTAGAGCGAATACGGAATGCTATTCGTCGTATTCCAATGGCAGAAGTAGAGACTGCATTGAGCAGGGCGGGCGACAATATGATCGTTTGAGGCGTCATTAGTTCTTCAGTACTAGGACTGTTGCACACCATTATTTTATATCATTAGTCCTTTTCAAGGCAACGGATAATATAGAAAGGAAATTCCTCAAGGGAATGCTAGGTTTTGTTCGTATTGTATCAATTGCTTCATAATTAATAAGTTTTAATAATTAATGACAGTTAAACGTATTCCCTAATTCTGTTATATGTAAGTTGTATTTTTACATTTCTTTTTATTCATATCTTTGTAACGAAAGAAGATCGATTTTTACCAATTTCTGTATTTTTTACGTTATTTTTCGTGAATTAAAAATAATTATATCCTTACGTTTAAAATTTTCGAGAAAATTGCAAACGGCTTTGTCACAAAGCGCCATCTACCGACTACAAAAAAGACTAAACCGACAATGTTAATACCTTATTAGACACAAACAAGAGCCAATAAAAATCGGTTAAATTCAAAAGAAGTTTTTTTCAAGTGAACATTTACCTCTTCCCCTCACCTCATTTAACAAAATGCTTCGCACGCACGATGGACACACACATATATATATATATATATATATATATATATATATATATATATATCGTGTGTGTGTGTGTGTGTGTGTGTGTGTGTGTGTGTGTGTGTGTGTGTGTGTGTGTGTGTGTGTGTGTGTGTGTGTGTGTGTGTGTGTGTGTGTGGTGTGTGTGCGTGGTGTGTCGTGTGTGTCGTGTGTCGTGTGCGTGTGTGCGTGTGTGGTGTGTGTGTGCGTGCGTGCGTGCGTGCGTGTGTGTGTGTGTGTGTGTCGTGTGCGTGCGTGTGTGTGTATCGAACGCAAATGGTCATTTTAGGAAAACAGCTTTCGTCTACGCAAATACCAACTGTCTGGGCAAATAGCTTTATGACGCATATTTGTGGTTGAACACTATTTTCCTAGGCTAGTAGTATATGCCGGAACCGTTATTGGGCAAATAATATCCAATCTATTTCAGTTCAATAAATGTGTGTTTATGTTCGTATCGTAAGGTGCTCTTCAGATAAATTTCAGACTTGTCACATAAGTATAATTATGTAGCTGTCATATTATTTTAGGTTATTAGCTAGCTCCCCTATATAAAGTTTACATGAAAGAAATAATAGAGAATAGATTGTAAGAAAACATTGTCATTTTGAGATTAAGCTTTTGTGTGATTATTGTGAATGACTGTTTGTTCATGCTATCCAGTACTAAACATCTAATGAAACTTTTCTCTTATTTAGAATAGGTTGATCCCCCAGTGACATGGTAGATAAAGCAGAATACTATTTGCGGTTAAATGCAAAGTATGACCAAGATACAATCAAGAAACCATGGAATTTGTAAAGAACTGATGAAGTCATTCATATTTCAAAAAGTTTTCAACCGAAAAAGACTCAGAACCATACTCAAACTCTGTTCATACCCTTATGGAAGTGTGGTAGTCCACAAACCTTCGTTATCAAACTTTATCATGTACAAAATTTAGATAGACAGAAATCAGGTCGTTTTAAAGGATTACAATTAATTTCCGAGATATATTTTGATGAAATGCATTTTAGACGCCATATTGGAGAAACTGTTTTCGTTACGATATGTTTTTTTAGAGACAAAATACCCAGAAACTATTTATTTACAAATTTCATTAGGAAAACGACCAAACGCAATGTCTTGAAAGAACGAAGTCTTATGGTTCTAAGGAGTGGGTATTCGGTCAAAGATGTCCAAAAATTTCAGGTCAATTTTTCTGGGAAAACAGCCAAACGCAATGCCTCAATTGGTAAAACTAATTTTATAGTTTTAGGTAGTTGGTCATCATTTGGGGTCGTTGAGAAAACCCTGGGAAACATTTCCTAGATGACATCAATTAAATATTATGCTTTTACCGGGGTCATCATTTGGGAATAAAGATGCCCACAAGCTTTGTTTATACTCTAACTTTGATGGGAAAACGGTCAAATGCGTCAACTGAGTGACAAGAATGAACTTTTGGTGCAGGATATTGGCCACAAATTTCCTAGATGGAATAACAGGGATCGTTTATCGGATAATGACAACACGGTTGTAGAAGAAAGTATTACTATAGCAATAGTAAGAACTACAGATGACTCCAATCAGAGTGTAAGCTGCGATGAATCACCACAGATTGTTAATTCTCAAATTGAAACAAATATTGAAGAAACAGTAAATGAAATACCTATAGTGTTAGAGCAAACTTGTAATACTGTTGACTCCATTGTACTATACTGCTGTGTTTGCGGCAAAGAAAGCACTGCTGCACATTCTTGTCTGAAGTGCAACAAAATAGTTCATGTAACTTGTGGTGTTACTGAAGTAGCTGATGAGGACTTCGGCGGCTTGATTACGTGCAAGCTTTGTATGAATGAGGAAAATATAAGAATTAACAGGAAAAAGTCTTTAGAGGGACAGGTCAGAGCCGCAGAAATAATGACGAAAAGAAGCAGAACCATTTGTAACGATTTAGAAGTTAGAAAATCTGCGACTGTTGCTGTACTCAAATTCGATAGGGGACCATTTGACTTAAACAATGAAAAAGGTATAATCATTGATAAAAAAAAACAATGTGTACCAAATTGGCACAAAATCCGGTATTTTGAAAAACTGGTTTACCAGAAGTGATTTGAGCTCCGTATCATCCATTAGATTTAATTTTATTAATTTCCAAATGCCAGTGCCAGCCTTCAAAAAGACAATGCAATACCAAAAGATGTGCTCGTTTCAAAGCGACACATGTGTGCAACATCAGGTGCCATTACAGCAATCCTTGCCAGAATAATTGCTTTATGTTACTTACTCTAATAACCAGTTTTAGTTTTTATGAAAATGTTTTAGTTTTTGTACTGTTCCTGTTTTAGAGCATTTGTTTATTTCTATGTCAGTGATTTTGGTCTTAAATGGAACGCTGACTGTGTTACCATTACTACAGTTACCATTTCATTTTATTATTCTATTATTTTTTAGTGACATGTATTTCGCATAAGAAGTATAGGTACGTACAAGTACTAATATTAAAAAGTTTCAATAAAAGTGTTTCTACAAACAATTTATTTCCATATGCCCAAAAAACGTTTAGGCAGATACTATTTGACTAGTCAAATAGTATTTGCCCAGTCATTTAGCAATTCATTTTAAAAAAAAAGCTATTTGCCCAGTCAGTTGGTATTTTCCTAAAATGACTATTTGCCTGCGACACACACACGCACGCGCACGCGCACGCGCTCGCGCACGCGCATCCGCACCCGAACCCCCAGACGAACACGCACACGCACACACGCACATACGCACACACGCACACACGCACACGCACACACGCACACACGCACACACGCTCACACGCACATACGCAAACACGCACACGACACACCACACACGCACATATGTACACACAAAGCACACAAGCACACAAGCACACACGCACACACACACACACACACACACACACACACACACACACACACACACACACACACACACGCACACACACAAACACATAATATATATATATATATATATATAATATATATATATATATATATATATAATATATATATATATATATATATATATATATATATTAAGTTGTTTTATTAGTCGCAATTTGTTTCCATATGCATAGAGCCAAATTTCCTGTCGGTAAAATAGTTACCTAAGTTAGAAATATAATTGGTTGTTCAATTGCAATGAGTTATAAATCGTCAAATATTTTCCAATTACATATTTTATCATTACGATTAACCAACTACTAACAGCGATTTTAACACGCGTGTTATAGAAGCAGTTATTGGCGTATCAATAAAATAAAAACGCATTATGCGCACTTAATACGGTATACAGTTTATTTTATGAGGCTCATATAAGTAGTATTTTGTAAGTTACCATTTAACAGTAAGATTTAAATCAACGTGAACCATAATGGCAATTTATAATACAGGAGCGAAAACACGGTCTAGGATGACGAGTCTTAATGCCGTGAGAGGCCACAGACTGTATGGGCAAATAGATCCCAGAAATGTTATCCACTGGAGTTTTGTACATTCCAGTTGATCTCTATTAAATGTAATTCATAACCAGAGCATAGGCCAAAAGTTATGAGCCAAAATCTGGGTTTTAGTAAAACATCAAGGTTTCCTAATAAATTCGGGGCTAGCAATTTAGTTCAAACTGTTCATACTCTTATGGAAATGTGGTAGTCCAAAAACCTTCGTGATCAAACTTTATCATGTACAAAATTTAGATAGACAGAGATAGAGATATTTTGATGGAATGCATTTTAGACGCCATGTTGGAGAAACTGTTTTCGTTTTTAATGATACAGTTACGATATGTTTTTTTTAGAGACAAAAATACCCAGAAACTATTCATTTACAAATTTCTTTAGGAAAACGACCAAACGCAATGTCTTGAAAGAACGAAGTCTTATGGTTTTAAGGAGTGGGTATTCGGTCAAAGATGTCCAAAACCTTCAGGTCAATTTTGCTGGGAAAACAGCCAAACGCAATGCCTCAATTGGTAAAAATTAATTTTTATAGTTTTAGGTAGTTGGTCATCTTCATGTGAAGCATTATTTACACCAGTACCCCGTGAATTAACTTGAGCCACCAGTGGTAAGCAGATAGCAGTTTTCAACCAGGAAGCCAGAGAAATTCATAATTCGAAGTACCGTAAGTGATTTATTTCCTATTCTCTTATACTCCTTTATTTTATCATTTACCATAAGCAAGCTTCAAATTATTTTTTAAATCATAATTTTATTCATTTTTTCTGTGCTCTCTTACATATTAAGGTAAAATGTCTAAAGATTTAAAATTCAAAAGAGAACAGCTTAAGGCCTCTGTAACCAGATTCAATAATATTTTAAATTCATTTATCGTTAACGATTCAAATATTAATCAACTTCAAAAAAGACTTGAAAATATTATACCATTATTACAAGAGTTTAACATATTACAAAACGATATTGAATTAGTTGATCAATCAAATTTTAATAATGAATATTTAGAGCGTGAAGATTTTGAAAACACTTATTATAATGCGATATCTAAAGCAGAATCAATAATTAATGCTAATTTAACTACTGTTCAGTCAGATAAGGGTTTGTCCAATAGCTGTAACCCAAATTCTGTAATCTCAAATGTTAAACTTCCTACATTGGAATTGCCTAAGTTTAATGGAAACTTAGAAGAACGGATGAAATTTTATGACGCTTTTATTTCTCTTATTCACAACAATGAATCATTGTCAGGTATTCAAAAATTTTATTATTTAAATTCGTCCTTAGGTAGTGAGGCTAGTTCAATAATTCATTATAAATCACAAATGCAAATTACTCAATTGCTTTGGATCTACTCAAAGAGCGCTTTGACAATAAACGCTTAATAATAAAAAATCACGTCAAATCATTATTCTCTTTGGACCCTATAACGAAGGAGTTACATGCAAGCTTGCGTAATCTCATTGATAGCTTTAAAAAACACATTCCCTGTCTATCTGGTTTAGGCGAACCCACTAATACCTGGGACACATTATTACTTATTCATCTAATCTCTTCTAAGTTAGCCATAACTACTCATCGTGAGTGGGAAAAAATTAGCTCAAAAGACAATTTAAACTCATTAGATGATTTAATTAACTTTATCAGTGAAAAATGTAATATTTTGGAAACCTTGCAGGCCAATTCAAATACTTACCACACTAACAAATTCGCGAAAAATCGATCAAGATCAAACACTAATGCATTTTTATCAAACAATTTAAATTCATTTCTTTGTGCATATTGTGCTAAAAATCATTTAATCTATAACTGTTCAGAATTTCTGAATTTAAGCGTAAATAATAGATTTACAAAGGCCAAGCAAATCGGAGCTTGCATTAACTGTTTACGCAAAAATCGCGCAACAAGCTCATGCAATGCTGGAGGTTGCAAAACCTGCCAGAAAAAACACAATTCTTTACTTCATTTTGATTTAAAAACAAAAAATTCTTCTTCTAATCAGCAGACAATTGACCAAGCTACGCCGTCTACGTCTAATGGCGCATTTTCAAATCAAAATCAAACAACGACGTTAAGTTCGTTAAACAATTGCAGCTCTTATAGCAACAATGTACTTTTGCCAACAGCCCTCATTCAAGTTTTTGACAATAAGGGTAACACAGTTCAATGCAAGGTTTTATTGGACAGTGGCTCTCAATCAAACTTTGTTAGTCAAAAATTATTCAATAAACTTAAACTACCATGGAAACATATTTCTATGGATGTTACGGGCGTAGGATCAGGTACTATAAGAATCACAAATTATACAAATATCAGCTTCGGTTCTCGTGGCAGAGGCTACAAAGAAAATGTTGATTGTTTAATTATACCCAAAATTAACAACTTCATGCCATCTGTAACGTTTAGCCCTGATTCAATGAAGATACCGTTAAATTTAATGTTAGCGGATCCCACATACAATGAATCCAGCGAAATCGATATTCTACTGGGTTCCAGAATATTTTGGCAACTACTGTGCATAGGTGTCATACACACAAGTAAAGATCAACCTGTTCTTCATAAAACACTGCTTGGCTGAATTGTTTCTGGAAGTCTGCCTTTTTCTGCTGAAACAATTCCCCAATGCAACTTTTCACAGAAATATTGCGAAAATTTATTTTTAAACTCAATAACTCGAACTGACGAGGGTCGATTCACAGTCAAGCTGCCTTTAAAACCAAAATCAATTTAGGGGAGTCTAAGCATAACGCTCTTAAACGGTTTTATTCTCTCGAACGTGACAATAATCTAAAGCAGCAATATCACTCATTCATGCGGGAATATGAAGATCTAGGTCATATGAGCAAATCAAACACAATTATAGCAGCAGTCGACAAAAATGAATTTTATCTTCCTCATCACGTAGTTTTAAAACAGTCTAGTTTAACAACAAAACTACGCGTTGTTTTTGACAGTACTGCGCTTACGTCCAACGGAAAATCACTTAATGACTTTCAATTGGTAGGGCCTAACCTTCAAGACGACTTATTTTCTTATTTTCTTGCGGTTTAGAAAACATCCTATCGTTTTGGCCGCAGACGTGTCGAAAATGTGCAGACAAATCCTTGTACACGAAGCTGATAAGGAGCATCAAAAAATTTTATGGCGTTACTCTTCGGACGAGCCTATTCAATCCTATACCTTAAACACAGTGACGTATGGTACTGCATCGGCGTCATTTTTAGCTATCAAATCTTTGCAGCATTCTTCTTAGTGATTTTTACGTAGATGACTTGCTAACCGGGGCAAAAACAGCAGCTGAAGCAATAACCTTGCAAGATCAAATATCGCAAATTCTCAAAACAGGTCGCTTCGAACTAAGAAAATGGGTCTCAAACAATCCCGATATTTTCAAAAATCCGCCTTTTTCAGAAGATGGAAGTTTTAAAACTTTGGGCCTTCAGTGGAACGCTGTAACTGATCAGCAGCAATACATTGTCAATTTCCAAAACCCAAACAAACGCGTTACCAAGCGTACTATTCTCTCAAACATCTCTCAAATATTTGATCCTCTGGGCTTATTGGGTTCTTACATCATAACCGCAAAAATAATAATTCAAAGGCTCTGGCAACTTAAACTCAATTGGGACGAATCTATTCCATCTGAACTCCACAATTTATGGCTGCAATTCACCAAGTCATTAGCAAACTTGCACTTGATTAAAATTGGGAGATTCTTATTTTCAAAAAATCTACCCAAGCCTACGGTGCTTGCATTTATACCAAGGCAATTGATCAAAATAATCGGGTTTCTTGTAATCTAATCTGCGCCAAGTCTAGAGTATTTCCATTAAAGGCCACTACATTACCGAGATTGGAGCTATGCGCTGCCTTATTATTATCAAGGTTAGCACGTAAGGTAATTTCGTCTCTTAAAATCAAGATTGATAGTATTTATTTTTGGTGCGATTCCAAAATTACTTTATCATGGATCGCACCAACATCCAGCAATTGGAAAACCTTTGTTGTCAAGCGCGTAGCAGAAGTACACACTCTTTCTGACTCAAACGATTGGAATTACGTAAGCACGCATGACAACCCCGCTGATTTATTGACGCGGGGACTTAGTATCACTCAGCTAATAAATTCAAATTTATGGTGGCACGGTCCTGCTTGGTTGCTGGATTAGAATCGAATTCAATCTCAATTAAAACATCCTAAACCGAATCCACCTCTAAGCGACTTACCTGAGTACCGTAAACAAACTACTTGCAATACATCCGCAGATAAGTTTGATTTTATCGACAAATTTAGCAGCTTTACAAAATTTACCAGAGTAATAGCATATTGTATTCGATTTATAAAAAATTGCAGAATATTCACATCCGAACGAATGGTTAACAACTTAAACGCTAGCGAAATAAATGTTATCATTAGAGTGAGGATTTTATGCAAAATGCATATCGCTTATTTTTTATAGTTGAAGAATATCGTTTTGTTTTTAGACGAATTGCACTAAATGCAACCATTTCTATATCTTCCAAATTCGCTTGAAAATGCATTATTCTAACTTATTTTAAATTTTGTTATTGTGTCTAACTAGAAATGTATTTTTATATGAATAAGACGTTTAAAGAAAGATTATTACCTGCAGTTAAGTGCAACGTTAATACTTCCGGATTATGAAGTTTCAATGCCGCTATTTCGTAGTATTTGAAAATTCCAATGGTACCTAAGTAGATAGTTAAAGCATTGATTGAGGAATTCCCTCAATCAAGGGTTAAAGTTATTTGGACTTTTTCAAGGTAAGTGTTTAGTTAGTTAATCCTTCTTGAAAATAATTTGAGAGTAACGGACAAAATGCAAAATTTTAAACATTCTTTGGGCGAAGACGTAACTGAATGGTACGGCTTTGTTAAGTGAACTTCAAGATGCCGAAAGTTAAAAATAGTTTAGTTCAAGTATGGATAAAAATATATCCGAGCTACGGCTGGATGATGAAAAGTGTTTTGCATAGCCTGTGGAAAAATAGTAAGTACCATTACATATTTTAATTGATTTCGGAAATTAAACCCTTATTAATTGATGTAGGTTATTGAATTCACCGTTTTATCAGTTTTAAACGCAATTAGATACTTATTTTTAAAATTAATTTTTCCTTAGATCATGTGCGAAAGGAAATCTCAAGTTACACAGCACATTGAAACCTCTCTTCATAAAAGAAAATTAGAAACATTTAAGAAAACAAAAGTTTGTCAGACACCTTTGCGCCAGTCGTTGTTTCAAGAAACGGCCAAAAGAAATGCACAAGAGGAATTTAATTTCGAATTGTGTAGTGCATTGTTAAAACCAATATTCCATTAAAGAAATTTCAAAATCCTAGTTTTAGGTCATTTTAGAAAAATTAGTAAAAAGCAAGTGCCAGATGAAAGCACGCTTCGAAAAAGGTATATTAATGATTTATATCTTGAAACTATGGGGCATATAAAGAAAATTACAAAAATAAATATCTTTATTTTATAGTAGATGAAACTACAGATTGTTGCGGGCGATATGTTGCAAATTTAATGATTGGTTATTTAAGTGAGGCGCAGTCTAGTATATCATATTTAATCGCTTCCAAAGTTCTTGAGAAAACCAATCATGCAACAATAGTTCGCTTTATAAACGAAGCTTTCATGCAATTTTTAATCCTGATATTGTTGCAACAGATAAAATAGTTTTAATGCTGTCTGATGCAGCACCGTATATGGTAAAAGCAATTAAAATTATTTTATGAAAATTTAATACATGTAACATGTCTCGCACATGGTATTAATAGAGTAGAAAACAATTCGTAATCAATTCCATTAGTAAATAGTTTAATAAGTAGTATAAAGAAAATGTTTTAAAAGCTCCGTTACGAATTCAATTGTACAAAGAAAAGTTACCTAATATTCCTCTACCACCAGAGCCTGTGATTACGCGTTGGGGTACTTGGTTAAATGCAGCTCTTTTCTGATAATTCAAGTACTTACGTTCAAAAAGCTCAATCCATTTTAAAGAAAACACAATTGCGCAATGAGCTGGCATTTATAAAAGCAAATTACTATTTTGTAAGTTCAACCATTGCTAAATTAGAAACGGAAGCATTGTCATTAAATGAATCTATGCAAATAATTAATAAATTTCAACAGCTGATTTCTGCTGTTTCAGGAAATATTGGTAAAACTATTTCTAATAAATTAAATGAAATTTTACAAAAAAAAAACAGTGTATATCAGTTGTTACTAAAAGTTAATAAAGTTCTGAAACTTGAGGAAAATTCCGATGATCTTGTTATAAATTTAGATTTGGTCATATTAGCCGCATTAAAATATGCACCCATAACTTCTGTGGATGTAGAAAGAAGTTTTTCTTTGTACAAAAACATACTATCGGACAGACGCCAAAATTTTCTGCCCGAAAACTTGGAAAAAGATTTAGTTATAAATTGTTTTGCAAATAGTAATGAGAGGGTGTAATCTTTATAAATCTATAGCGTATAAGTAAATATGTAATTTTTAAATAACACATAATTTTAAAATAATGTTAAAATAATAATTGCTTTGTAAGTAGTAATGACAGGGTGCAGTTTTTATAAATGTATAGTGTATAAGTAAATATGTAGTTTTTAAGTAACACATAATTTTGAATGTTAAAATAATAAGTTTGTATGCAATATACTTTTTTTATATATTAATGTTATAATTTGGAATTAACACAGGTAAGTAGAAGATTCAATATTTATGCATATTTTGCATATTTTGAATTAATAATGCATTTTTTATGCATATTTTAAGGTTTTTAAGTGCATATATATGCACATATTTCGGCATTTTATAGTGCATAAAATCCGCTCTCTAGTTATCATCAATACATTAATCAAAATCTCGCAACATGAATCTTTTCATAACGATATTCAACATCTAAACAAATTAGAACAAGTAGATTCCAAGAGAAATTTGTTATCATTAAATCCCTTTTTGGACAATAACGGAATTTTGCAAGTTGGTGGCAGAATTCAAAACTCAAACTTTAGCTATAATAAGCGCCATCCGATATTGCTGCCACCCAAACATAGGTTAACTTACTTAATCATTAAGTGTTTTCATTTAAAACTATTACACGCAGGAACAAATTCAATTTTATCAAATATGCGTGAAATTTACTGGCCTATAAATGCTACAAGGGTTATCAAAACAGTTATACATGAATGCATAATTTGCTTTTCAGGCAAGGGGAAACACTCCTTCCCCCCACTTATGGGTAACCTACCTAGCACTAGAATCACACCATCCCGACCACTTCTAAATTCGGGTGTTGATTACGCGGGTGCAATTTTGGTCAAGGAGGGTTTAAATTAATTAAGTCCTATATCTGCCTGTTCGCATGTTTCGCTACCAAGGCAGTTCACATTGAACTGGTCACTAGTCTCACAACTGAATGTTTTTTAGCCGCTTTACGACGATTTACGTCTCGTCGCGGTATTTGCTTGAACATATTTTCTGACAATCGTACAAATTTTGTGGGAGCAAACTCAGAAATGAAATCGCTATATAAATTTTTACATTCTAACATACCAGAGATTAATAATAGTATATTACAAGATCAGATAAATTGGCATTTTATACCCCCAAAATCTCCCCATTTTGGTGGACTTGGGGAAGCCGGCATCAAATCTGTGAAATATCATTTACAAAGAGTACTAGCTAACGCTCATTTAACATTTGAAGGGTTATATACTGTTTTGGCGCAAATTGAAGCTTGTTTAAACTCTAGGCCTCTGACTCCGCTCTCAAACGATCCAACTGATCTTAACGCATTAACTCCTTCTCATTTCCTTATTGGCGAAACACTTACTGGTATTCCCGATTCATGTTTACTGCACCTAAATGAAAATAGACTATCGAGCTTTCAGAAATGTCAAAGGCTCAATCAACATTTCTAGCAGTGATGGCATAAAGAATATATTTATACGTTGCAAATCAGATCTAAATGGTGAAAGATCACTCCTACGTCAATCATCCCGGGTACCATGGTGATAGTGCGAGATGACAATCAACCTCCCTTGTGTTCACAGCTTGGTCGAATAATGGAAGTTCATCCTGGCTCAGAAAACATAGTGCGTGCAGTGACTATTAAAACGAAGTGTGGTATATATAAACGATCAATTCATAAAATTTACGTCTTGTTCATTGCGGACAATATCCAAACAAACAAACAAACATAACATTTTGTTGAAAGTCGAGCCTTTCAAGAGGCTCGGCATGTTTGTGATTACTTTCACAAGTACTTTATTTTAGGTTTATTAATTATAATATTTTCCGCTAGAATTCGTTAATTATTCATGATGACATGTTTACTCTATCTTATCCATTTTTAAAGGTTTCATTTTCTCAGTAATTTCATATTTAATACCTTTATGTTTGTCTGTAGCCCTAAGTAGTAAACGTAGTAAGTTTCTATTGTTCACGAACTAGTTGTTTTTCAATTTGGAAAATGTAATAACTTTTTATGGTAAATCCATCCTTTTTTAGACAGGTTATTTGTTGAATGTCATAAATCCTTCTACTCACAAAGAATTTAAACTTCTAGCAATTGAACCCCTTATTAGTTTCCAAATCCTTAAAATAAATACAACCTCTATAATCCGGAAATTACTTCAACACTAATGTAGTCATTCCCACGGCTCCTATTTTTTCAAATCTAACCAATCACAATTCGCATCCCTTACCACAGTATTTAGCAATCCTATTTAGTGCCTCCCATTTTCACCCTTTCTTGATTCAAAATTATATTTTCAAGCGACAGTAAAAATATGTACCTCTTACTATCAACATCACTTTACTCTATAAATTGAATGTAAATTTTAACATGTATGTAGCTCAAGTGTAACATTTTTATTTGCTAAATTATTTATAAACGTGTAGAGTAGTTAATATAATTATTAAAATTATTTAACTCTCTTCTTATTACAAGTATACTTGACTAATACGAATTAAAGCGAAGTTAATCCTTCAGGATAATTGTGGAAGTACGTTATCCATCAAAACAGTTATATTCATAATATTTATTTATTTGTCTGCAGAGCCGTACGTGGCCATGACTTTAAGTAACACTGTTTTAACTACTTTAACTGGTGGATGCTTAACTCTCACTAGTTGTAGTTTTCCCGTGGGTCAACGGTGGCACATACCCTAAAATATTATGCAGGTACCGAGATCCGCATACTTTAAAATTTCTATCCTTATAGTGATTTATGTTACGCCTCTAGAACCTACGTCAGCTATTTAGTTTCACGATTCACCGTCAGGAACACGCTACAAGGTTAGTGTTTGTTGACAATTCGAAGTGATTACTGATTGACATTATTTTTAGTAATTTTAGTGTTCTTACAACGAAACCACGTAAGTATTATCTAAAGAAAAATATTTTTAGCACTCCTTGAACATCGTAGATTATGCTTAGCTAAGAAAAAATATAAAATAATAAAATAAAATAGTTACAATGTGTGTTTATCAGTTTGGGTCATATACACTGTGTCCGTAAAGTATGGAACAAATTAATTTTGTTTTACACTTAAGTTCATTTCTACTTTAAATTAAATCCAAATAATAATTAAAACATTCACGAATACCATAAATATTGTAGTACTAAACTGTCACTGAACATCAATAAATTACTAAACAAATAATGACATTTCACAAAAAACTAGACGACTATGTTTTTTTTAAATTGATAAGAATTAATTTCTTTCATATTCTGTCTGCTAGACCACATGTACCAAACATGTTTGAAAACAGCTCATTTTTTATTAATCTAATAATGTAACAAAACATTACAAACTACATTTAAACCAATTGCCGCTAGACAACAAGTGTTTTTGATAATATTGTTAATTTAACTAATAAAGAATGTTATGCGTTACTTTATGAGCACACACAAAACTATTGTATTTTTGTCCACCCTGTACCAATTGGAATCAACATGTGATACATTTTTGGAATCAGCTCAGCTAGAGCAATCCGAAAAATGAAAAAATGGGGGTGTTCCATTAAAAAAAAATGGCGGTGACGTCATTACTCGAAAGTAATTCACCCTGTATATTAGATTATTTTAAAATACGGTAAATTAAAATCAAAAATCGACGTGTTTCAGGATTATTTCTTAAAATGGTCTGTTTAGCTAAAAATTAATTTGTTCCATACTTTACGGACACAGTGTATGTATCATTGGTCTTTCATAAACAAAACAATTGCTTATGAGTTTGGGCCGTGGACACGTTTTTCACATAAATAACGGAATTTATTTTTTTACTTTTTAGAGTAATGGCGGACATTCCGTACGAAAGTGAATTAGATGATTTGGATGATAGTGATTATGACTATATGCCTGATAATAATTCGGGAGACTACAGTGAAGGAGATGAAGAAACAGATAATAATACCGGTATAAAACGTTCTTGAATTCCGAATGCAATCAATATTCAGTAATTCATTTTTCCAGATGATATTCCACTCGAACCGTCTGCAAGTGACAAGAAAAAAAAATACGTTTGGGAGGATATCGTAGAAACAGAACCTAGACCTATACCAGATTTTGAAACTCGATCACAACTGGATAGAGAGGAGGTAGGCCGCCCAATTCATTATTTTCAGTTGTTTTTTTCCGATGACATACTGGATCATATCGTCACTGAAAGTAATCTCTACGCAACCCAGAATAATCCTAATAAGCCATTGAGTCTTAAGATGAACTGGGTACTTTTATTGGCTCTTTGATTTATATGTCTTTGTTTGGTTTACCGGAGGATGTATTGGAGTAATTTACGAGGTCAGTCAAGTTTGCGATGCCATGAGTAGAAAAACGTGGGAAGAAATCAAAATGATTATCCACTTCAACAACAATGATAACATTGGCAATCCACATGATCCCAACCATGATAAACTGTTCAAAATCAGACCGATTGTGAATATGTTGTTATCGAACTTTCAAAACCAAGAAAAAGAACAAATGCTCTGTATTGACGAACAAATTGTTCCTTACAAGGGCCAGTCATCACTGCGACAATATAATCCCAATAAGCCACACAAATGGGGTTACAAGATATTTGTAATGTCCGATATGTCTGGTCTAATTCATAATTTTGAGATATATGTTGGTAAAATTGAACCAGCTATAGGAAAACCGGATATAGGTGCAAGCGGTAATATTGTCTTACGACTTGCGGATATTATTCCAAAACACAAGAACCATTTACTTTATTTTCATAATTGGTTCTCTTCTATAGCTCTAATGATCAATTTATTAGATGATGGTATAGCATCTGTGGGAACAATTAGAATAAATAGATTTCCAGGATTAAAATTTAGCGACGATAAAATTATGAAACGCCGAAGGCGCGGAATATTTGAACAGAAAAAGTCAAAAATCAAAGATGTAGAAATAAATGTAGTAAAATGGTTTGACAATGAATCCGTTACCCTTGCTAGCACCTTTTGTGGTACTCTTCCAACAAATACAGTTGAAAGATACGACAAACAACAAAAGAAGAAAGTAGACGTGGTTAGACCCAATATCGTAAAAATTTATAATAATTTTATGGGTGGTGTTGACCTTGTTGATGGTCTAATTGCTTACCATAGGATATTGCGGCGATCTAATAAATGGTATTTACGATTTTTCTTCCACTTCATTGATATGTCACTCGTAAACGCCTGGGGGAGATACAGAACGGATATGAGGAATGCTGGTTTGAGTAAACATGAGATTCTTGATTTATTAGGATTTCGAGCTGAAGTAGCAGAGGCATTGTGTTTATTAGGTAAGCCCAGAAAACGTGGAAGGCCTAATACTTCTGTAGACCGAGAATTTCAACAAAACCCATTCCACAATTTGATGTTCGAAACGATTGAACAGGACATTGGGTAGTAGAAAAAGAAGGGCGGCAACGGTGTAAACTTCCAAAATGTGTGCAAAAAACCGTTTTATTGTGTAAAGTGTCAAGTACACTTATGTTTGAAAAGAGAAAGAAATTGTTTTGCATTATTTCATGGTGCTACTAATTAATTATCTTGTTGATTTATACTTATTAGTGACCGTTGGGTCATATACGTCACAATTTTTCCACAAAAATGTCTTTATTTAATGTCACAACGATAAATTATTGCATCAAAAAATTTTGTTATAAGCGTTAAATATGACCGGTCAATAAGAGGTTAAGTTCTGTTACACGTCCAAACCGCACTAGGCGTCGTGTATGCTTACTAATGTAAGCGGGTTGCCAAGCCTGCTAACAGGGAGATGGGCGTGGTCGAAATAATAAGTAAAATGAATGATTAATATGCTCAAACACCTTACACCTACATTCAAACATCTCAGTCCGGGAAAATATGTCTCTAGGCGACACCACAATCGAAACTTTGCTAATATAATTGTCTTAAGCTGGATGTTAATTAACCCTACTTGATTGTGGAAAGTAGGATTGTGCTTACTGAGTAAACTCTCACACGAGGGTTCTAAAACAAACACTCGTCCCAAACAAATCAACTCAAACTTAAATATATTTAGTACTACCCAGGTTATTAAAAACTTTTTGAATACACCTCGTATACCAAAACTTCCAAAATAAAATTTATCACTCAAATTCATTCACGTAACCAACAGTTATATTTCCTACTTATTAATGAATAAAACTATTCTTCATTCAATGATCGGTAATTAATTTTTAAAATTCTTAACATGAACGACATCTTTTAAATTTAATTTACTTTTTATAACACTTCTGAATCGTATTTGACATTCGTAAATATGCGTAAGTTCTCAAAACTCCAACTTTTTATTATACTTAATGAAATTTAAATTAACAGCTGATCCGTTAATTGTGTATTGCGCTAATGAAACTAACATGAAAATTTTGCAATCAACCTGGCAAATATAACCTTTCAGGTTGTTCCTTAATCTTAAAAATCCAAAAATATGCAAAGTTTACACTTAACTTGTCAAAAACTACTAGGTCACCAATTAAGTAATCGTCACAAATATGTATCATACCTGGCTGAATAAACAACAAAATAAAAATTTAACGATAAATATATATATTGTCCTGCATAAAATAATAAACAAATGACAAGAAACAAACACAAATATATTTACATATACCACTACAGCGTGGTTGAAAATCAAAACCACACGTCACTACCAATTTCTGCAAAATTCTTAATACTAAAACAACCAATCAAAACCATATAACTCGAGAACGATTATCTTTTCGCTTCTAAACTAATTAATATTTACCCAACATTACGCAAATGAACTAAACAAAAAGATAATCGTGCTTTACTAAATTTTTAAAGTACTTAAATATAATCCTTACTTAAAATTGTCCATTAATCCTACGCTCTTCTTTCTTCCCGTAAATCAATTATTTGTAGTCCATTTGTAATCCTTCAATTGCATGAACGCACATAACCAGTGATTCACAATTTCACAAACACTTATTCCTTTCTGTACTCACAAATAGTCCAATAACATGTAATAAACTGTACACGTTTGGTTGCCTCTTAAAATTTCTAGCAACCTTTAGGACAGTTTAGTCCTTCCTTACACAAATAAACTTTTAATGTCACATAAAAATTATCTTAACATTGGCTTAATTTATTACGAAAATTTCGTTTACTTAAAGGTGGTCCCATAAATAATTTTAACTAAATATCGGTACAAGAACACGCGCTGCACTTAACACTAACGTAATAACTGTTAACTTTTTATAAATCTGCTTACGCACTTTTCACTTTCTTGAAAATAAACAAACTAATTTTATCTTCAATCCCAATTTAATTAATCGTTTTATTTATGAATGTCTTATATGATTCATCCCCTTTCGGGTAACGCAGTTGTTTAAACAATGACTGCCTTCACTATTATTCACAAACATAACTCCAACTTAACCCATTCTAAGTTACACTACACCTAGCGCGCGTCTCCCCCAACATTCACCACGAGCAACAGCCAAAAACGAAAAAGCTCAATTCCTGACTTTCCTATTTATAACTTCAGCCATCCATCTTTAAACATGTCTTCCTTCCGCGTTATATTCTCCAATCGTATTCATCCAAACATTCTTAGTTCCAATAGCTACTACCATCTGTACAACCACGCTCATAACTACAATACATCGCCATATTTGTTTTTACTTACAAATTTTACAATTACTTCATGAAGAAATCATTTTTCGTCATTACATTCATTCAGTAGCCACTCTGGACCATTACGCAACTTTTAACATTTATCTCCAACCTGCGCTCGATCTCCTTCCGCAACATTTGCAAAAATAAGTACCGTCTAAGGTCCCAAATTCCATATACATACACGTATTCTTAAAACAAATTGCACAACATTACGAAAACTTTCTGAAATTAACACTTAAACATACCCAATCTTTCTCTACATATTTTCTAAAACATTCTACACTTATACTTCACATCTTCTGATCAAAATTACTCCTCTATCTTCCAACATTCCAATTCTTTATCAAGTAGTAAAACAGTAGCAATACAGTGGCAAGCATTATCGTCCCATCGACAAATTTCTCTTCACATTTACATTCATCAGAATCTAATTATTCCAACACTAAAGTCTCTATAATACTCAAATACACGTATCTACATACAGAATTATATTTCTCGTAAATTTCCAGTGGCGTATCATACACCCACATACATTATGCATACACAAAAAAAAAATTTTTTTTTTCGTTCAAACTCAATACAGCCGTACTCAAAACACGTCATACACGTCATTATAACATCCTACATACAGGGTGCGTCAACGCAACCTGACAGTTCGTATTCGCCATTGATGATCTACCCGCTCCTGATGAGTCACAATAATGGTAAAACCCATCGGGTGGTGGGTGGTCTGACACTCTCGCTTACTAACCTCCAAAAAGGAAAAAAACCTTACTGGTGGGCTTTATCAACGTTTTTTGTTAATAATTTTATTCGTACATTCCTTCCTTTTAAGAAATTCTATATATATTTCTTATAAAGTAGCTGTCTGTTCTGCCCTTGTGAGAACAAATCGCCTTTGAGGTCGATTATCGGAATTCGTACTGCAGAATTTAGAAAACCTGTGAAGAAAAGTAAGATGTGGTTCTATCATAAACGTGAAGGCGGGAGATGTCATTTCCAGCAAACAACATTACAACAATGTGGTTCTAATTACACTCTGTAATATACATCGTACATAATCTCTACAAAATATACAATAGCCGTAATATTTGCAACTTTATTGTCTTTTGAAAGAAAATAGTAGAATATTTACTCAAAACATAGTACATTTGATATTATTTTTCACTTATTGAGCTTGTGTAAGTTTGGCTGACTAAATTCACATTTTCTGTTCAAAATCGCATTATAAATGAAAATGTAAAGCGGTTTTAATTTTTTTTTATTCCCTCGGGAAAATTGCCAAAATCGCTGTGAAGGTTTGATATTTCATATAAAGTATACGATATACAAATGCAATGTTGAATTTTACGCCGAAACCATTGGCAAAACAAGATTGACAATTAGTGAAAAACAGAGTTCGTTAAAGCTTTGCTTTTTGCATTCCCACATGTTTTTTTTTAACTAAATTAAAAATAAAATGCACTGTGCTATATGAATACATCGCCCAAATGTCCGCAATGCTGCACATTCATATTCGCTTTAGTTTAATTTAAAAAAAGCACTATAAACATAGACAATAGCCCGAATAATATTAATTATGATACTATGAAGGTTTGCACGAGTCAACGTAAACAAATTAAAAATATGTTTTCTGATGGAATGGAATCCATTTTCATGCCATTAACCAGCTTTAATAGACATCAATAATGTAGATTCTGTTTATAATAGCTGATACGCTAGCTTCAAAGCAATCATCGAACTTATAATTATCTACCAATCAATTACATGTTATTAAATGACAATAACGAAAATGTAAACACAATTTCATTCGGTAAACCGGCATATCGATCTTTTAATGTAGTTTCACAACATTCACCATAATACAGTTTGCTTCATTTATTATTCCATAGTAAATAACATTACCTTCCAACACAACCATCGATAAAACGAAATACGAATTTCCCTTGATTCTTTTTATTTCTCATTTTGAAATCAAATTTATTGCACTGTAGTTCTTTCCAATTTCACATTACCTGAAACTTGATTAGTTCTTTCAGGCTCGTTTCACGTATGTGGGTCGTAATACGAAATAAAATATTAACCCAACAAAGTAATTACATAGCGAGATAAGGAAAAAGGACACAACTAATACCAGTAACGACATTTTAAGTGCTAATTATATACTTGTAGTTACAAATTTAAACCTTAATTAGATAGTTTGTTTACACTAACCATGCATTACAAAACTTCCCTTAATAGCGTGTAATTAGAAAGGATGTAAACAGAAACTTTACTAAGTTAAAATGAGCTAAGATATAATTTAAGTTGTAATAGAAAAGCTTTAGATGTGTTTAGTCTAGCCATAGCTTTAGTCAAAATAAGTGAAATACATTTTATCTTCAAGAGATCAATAAACTTTTCATAATTACTGTCAATAGTAGAACGGAGGCACTCCACTTTTTTACGTCACAAGCCCCACCCACTGGGGCACCTTCCCTTCTACTTTTTGTTCGCGCCCACGTGGGAGGCGTATTTTCGTCGGTCATTTTTGTACTAACACACATAAGCGGCTTGAGGCCTTGAGATTGAAATTGGGTTTGGTCTTGGAGCTGGACTTGGGGTTGGAAGAAAGGCTAAGGGGTGACGGCTATTTTTGGTAATTATCTAGTAGATCATTTTGTTTTCTGGGACTAGTGCTCTGATTGGACGACTAAATCTCTGCATTCCGATTGGTTAAGCTAACCTTGTAATTAGGCGTAGGGATGTTTTTCAATGACTTGATTTGCTAGTTTTATAATATGACCTTCGTCGCTGTCACAAAATTTGCATTCTAAAGGTATGTAAAGAAGATGACAAGTGTTTTTCACAATAAAAAGAATTAGTTAAGCTCTGCTTATTATTAGAGCCAGTTGGATTTTTGATCAAATATTTCAAGGAAAAACCCTGACCTTTAAACATATCGATGCAATTTTTAAGCGTTTGCTTTGGGAAATTTTTTTCAATAATTTAATTTGCTAACTTATAAGATGACCTTCGCCTCTTGTCATAAAAAAATTTATATTCTAATAATAACTGGTGGGAAGAATCAATAACAAGTGTTTTTCATAATAAAAATATTTATTTAAGCTGTGTTTTATTATTATTGGACCTTAAACATGACGATTATGTTCTATGCAATTTAAACGTTAGCTTAAATTAAAAACTTACGTGTTGTTTTAGGGTTACATATTTCTGTTGTATTAAAATATATTAAGCACTTCGCTGTGTTTAAAACATTCTTATTCATCTTTCGCGATCAATTTTTACAATGTATAACTTAAATATATACAAATATAATTGTCATTTATAGTAATTTCTATTTGTAGGTTGTGACCTTTTGCCCATATACGAATTTATAACAACAGGCAATTAAGACGATTTCACCTTCAACATTTATATTGTATACAAAAAAATTACAGTCAACCTTCAATATTTTGCTTTTAGTTGATAACACTATTAAATTGTTGCACATATGTATTAATGATTACACACATATAGATAGTTCACGTTTCATTTTAATAGTGTTATTAACTAAAAGTAAAATATTGAAGGTCGACTGTTAAAATTATGTTTCTAATCACCTTTCGCATTAACTGCAATGTTGTTAAAGGCGTCCTTGCATTGTACTATTCACGTACAAGCAGTATATCGAAAATATTTATTGAGTAGCATAACAGACTGCTGTAAATGCACCAGACAATTAAGAAAAAAACTGTCAAGCTTTATCTAAGAAACAAAAATGAAAACTAGATACGTATCGTGAATGGGGTATTTTAAAAAACGAACTTTGCATGCCATACATTTTTTTTTGAGCTAACCTCGTACTTTATTTTATGGAAATGGTAAACCTTGAAGTTTTAAGTTGTATTTTTATGTCTATTAATATACCTAATGCAATGTAAGTTTAAATTACATTAAACATGAATGAAAATACCTAACTGCATTATCGATATAGAAGCGGCGGCTCTGGATTTTTTTATGCATGCACACAAATTACTTTAAATAAAATGAGTATTATCATACATATACAACAAATTTATTTTAAAAATAATAAATGGAATAATTAGGCAATTATGTATTATGCATTAATATGAATAGGGAAAGTAGCAATTACCCCATCGATGCCCTGTTAAATTAATACAAATATTTCTAAAAAATTGTTACTGTAAAATACACATCACCATCAAGGATTTGAGATACATTTTCTTCACCCGCTTGAGTGGTTACATTGTAATAACTTGTTAACTAGTAAAACATCTAATATCCTGATGCTGTTTCATTATAATGTTCACCCGATAGTAATTGTACTTTAAATACATGCAAGGGTAATATAAAATGTGAATGCAAATTTTATGATAGCGACGAAGGCCATGTTATAAAACTAGTAAATTAAGTCATTGAAAAAATCCCTATGCCAAATTACAAGACTAGGTTAACAAATCAGAATGCAGAGACTTAGCCCTCCAATCAGAGCACTAGTCCCAGAAAACAAAATGATCTACAAGATAATTACCAAAAATAGCCGTCACCCCTAGCCTTTCCCCCAACCCCAAGACCGACCCCAAGTCCAGCTCCACGACCAAACCCAAACAAAAATTACCGAAAAAAATACGCCTCCCACGTGGGCGTGAACAAAAAGTGAAGGAGAAGGTGGGGCTTGTGACGTAAAAAAGCCGAGGGGATGGTGCCTCTGTTCTACTGTCAATTTCCATAGTTTAAGTTGTCTTTTATTTGTGTATTCGAAATCACATACGCCTTGCGCTATTATTCATTTCAACCTAATAATGAGACTAGGACAATGTGATTTTGATAGAAAATTTCAGATTGAAACTAATAATGGGGCTAGGACAATGTGATTTTGATAGAAAATTTCAGATGGAAACTAATAATGGGGATGGGACAATGTAATTTTGACAGAAAATTTCAGATAAAAATCACGCACAATTCTCGTCAGTCATCAATCCGAAGGATACTTATTTGAGACTTGAAGATAAAATAGTATATTGCGCGCGACGTGTAAGTTCATCAATATTTCGCTCAAATTTGTAGCCTTGGCTGTCGCCTCGACTGCAAAACTTGAGCTCAATAATGATCAACTTACTCGTCTTACATACTAATCTCCTATGAAATGTTCCAAATAAGGCGCTCTTCGTCCCGTATTATACGAGACAACAGTATGTTGTTTAAGCACATCATTTCGTATATTATCTCGCCAGAAGTGTTTACCGCTACGTCATCACATACAAAGCTGCAATATTCCAAAGTACAATTACTGATTTATTGTGATTTATTTTGTAGAAACTAAAAAACGTTGATTATCGTAATGATATCGTATAAATGGAGGTTATGAAGTATTAGTCAATGAGAATTAAATTCAAATGCAATTAAAACAAATTGATTTCGCGTTTATAGGTTTACTCTTTCTACTACATTTCCGTATTCAATACCGTATGTCGATTTCGACAAATACACTACGAATGTTCACCATCCTTATTTAATTCACTGTTTTATATGAGAAGACAGTATAAAAGAATTGGATAGCTAAATTCATAAATTAATGACACTCCTGGCGAGGGTTTCGTATTTATAAAGTCCCTATTCTGTCTTATTTCCGACGTATCCTTGTTTAGAAGGAATTAATCAAAGTCTAGAAAGTACGAAAAAGATGGCGCGACCTTCAGATAAGACACAATAGGATGACACAAGTTCTACAAGTTACGAGACTATTCTAGCATGTCAACATACGTAAATAGCGCGCGATTACACTTATGAGCAATATTAAATATCAAGTCTAGCGCGAAAAGAATTTGATTACGACGGTGTCCTGTACGTGTGGAAAATTATACCGGTGCGTGTAAATAATTATAGTGTAAATAGTTCGTTAGTTAAGGTTAAGTATTAAATAAATAATCGTTATAGTGTAATATGTCTCGAGGACGGTAGAAATTCAGAAAATACCAAAAAGAAAGTGTACAATTAATAGAGATTTGGAAAGTGAATATCCATTTATTAAAAAGATAACCTCAGATACTGAGGTAAAGTGCTTAAAACGTTGTGTGCAGTTTTCACTTGCACTGTTGTACGTCCAAACCGCACTACGCGTCTTGCAGGCTTGCCGAAGTAAGCGGGTTGCCGAAAAAGCTACAGTGGAAATGAGCGAGGTCGAGATAAGGAGTAAAATGATTGAAAAGTAGTTTCAAATACCTCACACTTACCATACATCTACAACTCACAATGCTCAGTCCGGGAAAAATTGTCTCTAAGCGCCACCACAAACTTAAATTTTGCTAAAATAAATGGTCTTAGTCAGGATATTAATTTAATCCTATCTGACTGTGGAAGACAGGATTGTAACCTACTCAGTAAAATCATTGACTCAAAGTCAAATCACACTTCAAAAGAAATTTATCTAAAAACTTAAGAAAAGTTTGAAATATGAGAAACATGAAAATTCCTAAAACGTTAATTTGAATACTTTTTAAATATCCCTCGTATACATGTAAATTTATATTTCTAACTGTTATAAATCTCTGAATTAAATAATATTGCAAATTTAGAAAAATCAAAATAAATAAACATCGGTTTAATAATTTTTATCTCCACAAAACATTCGTTTGTAGATTGATTAGTGCTTTCATCATAAATGTTCTCTATATATTTTATGAATATTTTATCTTTGAAAATCGTATTTAAACACTCATCAATAGATTTAAATTTTAATACTTCAAATCTGTAATTTATACTTAATAAAAATACTCTGTTAGTGTTCTGTCTTTTACTGACTGTCATTAAAATAAAATTTTGTAAGCGATCTGGCTTATTACGAAATCTCAAATTGATCATTAAGCTGAAAAATATTCATGGATTAATTTCAATTTCTCAAAAGAGGTAACCCATTACGTAAATTTACACAGGTTAATGCTAAAATTTTTACCTCAGCTGACACAAATAAACAACAGTAAATTAAACATATATATATATATATATATATATATATATATATATATATATATTGACAAATTTGCAATTGTAAATATGTACAAACATTTTTAAAAGCACCACAAAACCAACGCTTATAGATTAAAAATTACCCCAAAATTTTATATACTAAACACATTAAAGTACATAAAGTTCGATTATCCTTTTTACTTACACTGAACAATCA
Source organism: Vesta saturnalis (assembly GCA_036346205.1). Lineage (NCBI taxonomy): Eukaryota > Metazoa > Arthropoda > Insecta > Coleoptera > Lampyridae > Vesta > Vesta saturnalis. The sequence continues at coordinate 2,569,595 of JARFJB010001166.1, forward strand.
TTAACCCAACCAGAAAAAATGAACCTAAAAGATAATCGTACTTGTATCTGTTAAACAAAATCTAAAAGTAGTGCTTACAATGTATGTTAATTAATCCTCTATCCGTGATATAGTGGAGCCCACATGGTCTACTTCAGTAATCCTCTTTAAATTTGCAAATACACTTGCACAAAACACAGAAGACGGCCGTATTGGCTAAATAGACCGGTCGTTAAATTCACTGTCGAACGCAAATGTCTCGTTTACACGCGGGCTTTACTTTAAGGTTTGACGTTCAACGTAAACGTTTAACACAATAACTATTTCCACATAAATATTAAAATTATTAGTTGCCTTTATTCAATCGACTTTATTTTACTAACGATGTACTTTATTCAATGTCAATGATGATCATCAATGTCTAAACTAAATTTACAAACTTTTAGTTACTTCAGGCTTTCTTTTTATTATTAAATCACGAGCTTAGCGAACATTTTACTATTTTATTGTTAAATCTGCTTTCGCACTTTTTAAATTTCTTGAAGAAAATCACTATTCTCTTCGTCAACTCGCAATTAAACTATTTATTTATGAATGTCTATATATGATTTACCTCCTTTAGAGCTATACCAGTCGCTTATCTACGTGCTGCGGAACTATAATTTCATAAACAAAACCCAACACTAACCATTCTAAGGTAGGTCCCTTCAAAAACGCCGCGCGCGCGGATTTTACTTATGGTGTCACCGAACGATTCTATCTGACTATCCCTTCAATTAGGCTTTCGCTTATATACCCTCTATCAAACATTCTCGTGCCAAAACTACTATCCACTTATCAGAAAAATCCATTACTTGCAATTACACTCACTTTGTACATTATCTAGATCATCACTCAACTTTGAAATTTTTTTTACCATTATTGCACAATATTACAAAATTTCTACAAACAAAAATATGTGTACACATTCCTTACTGCACAGTAATACAATATCAATATATCGTAAACTCACTCATTCATACGTCTACAACCATTTGTTTAATCCAAATTCTTTTATTTACTAGCAATTTGGTAGTCTCTTACCTGTGCCGTCCCAGTAAAAATTGTCCCAAAACATTATTTTTCAACCAAATGTAATGCTTTCAACATAAAAATCTTTCTACAACATTCAAATATTCCTTCATATGATAAATAATGCTTCATTAAATTCCAGTGGCGCATTTTTTTCGTGCAAACTCACTTCATTTACATTCAAAATACGTTCCATACGTTATCAAAATACTGCATATACACGATGCCTCATAATAACCTTAGAGCACATAGTGGAAAGCCGGATACTAGTCAACACATATCGACACTTAAGCATCAAAATGCTGATTCTAGTAGTAGCAAAGTGTTGTCTTTTTTTCGTAAGGACACATTTGGAAATGAAGAACAAAAACTAGCTGCGATTGAATGTACCTGGTTATACCAGAACGTGATCCACCATCTGCCCTTTCGTTCGATGGATTGCACTAGTGAGCTAATAAAAAATTACTTCCAACAAAGTTTGAATGTGTTAGAACCAAATCTGAAAGTATTGTGTGTAACGTTTTACAGAAAGAATCATTAAGCTCCATACAAAATGGTCTTGGAACTGTCACCTCGATATTTTATGAAAGACAAGGGCATTCAGTAAAACTTTTAGAAGTTCAAGATCTTCCTGGTGAAACTTCAGACATAATATCCGAAGATATTGTTAAAACGGTTGACAAATACAAATTAACAACAAACGTAATGGCAATGTGCGCTGACAACACAAATTACAATCTTGGAGGAGCAGCAAGACATGGCCAAATCAACGTCTTTCGTAAAGGTCAGCAGTTACTTAAAAAAACTTTTAGTTGGAGTGAACGGTCCTTCATAACTGTATTCAAACATCAGCAGACCGTTTGCCTGTTGACATTGAAGCCATTATTGTGAAAATCTATGGTTATTTCTATATTTATACTGTTCTAGTTGAACAATTAAAAGAATTTTGTTAATGTGGAATACCAAACACTGTTGGGATACAGTAAAACTAGGTGGTTAGCGTTGTTACCTTCGATGGAAAGAATACCAAAAATGTTCAAACCGTTACAGTTAGTTTCTCTCTCAAGAAAAATATCCCACATTGATTCTTAATAGTTTTAAAAACAAAATTTTTTAAAGTTTGACTATGGTTTCTTCACTCACAAGCTTCTAATTCCATAAATGTGTGCTGCAAGTGGAATCTGAAAAATCTTCAATGCTAGAAGTATACATGGTTCTATCAAATTTAAACCAACAGTTAATAGAACGGAAAAATGAAGTTAACACTATGCTAGCAGCTTTGGTAAATGAAGAAAACCCAGCGGTAACTCACTGTTAAACTGCTTGTATAACCTATTTGGATAAATGGACACAACACTTTAACGATTCGGAAATCTTACAATAAACAACCACTACATTTGTCACGCCTAAGTTTTAAAGCAGCAATACAAACGGTGAATTAAGACTACTCGTCCACAGTAGCAAACTCAGCAACTGCAGCACGAAGTAAATTAGCAGTAAAATTCGAAAACTTTTCCAATTCTAGTAATTTATAAATGTTAAAATTAATTATAGAGCTGTAGAATTTTGTAAAAAAAATCATGTTAAAAATTAATTAAACTAATTACCACTTATCAACAACCATTGCTCCATAACACAGAAAAATATAGTGCTTGTGAAGAAAAGCAATGCGTTAGGGTGTTTCCTCTAAGTAAGTATTTTGGAATTCTTTAAACCGAAATGATAACCAACACCGTAGAATCACGACGTTGAGTTCTTCTGAAATATTTAGACCGAAACAGTGACCGCTTATCGACCAATTGCGTTGGGCATATTTTTCAAAGGCATTGGTATATAATTAAAGTTTTTGAGCAGCTTTGGCCACAAATGACGACCAACATCTTAAAACCATAACAATTAGTTCTGGCTCATCAAGGAAATGCATTTGGCCATTTTCTCAATGAAATTGATGAATAAATTTTTAAATCTGTTAATGGTAATGATTGGCAATCGAAACGTGTTTTACCAATAAAAGATACTATTTTCAAAATGTTGACACCGCAAAGTTTAATTATAAAGGTGTTTTAAATAATCTGTAGTCAAAAAGCGTTAAGGTCATAACCAGTGGAATCCCAACTGGAAATTTAGTTTTGACCCTTGAAAACAACCTGACTATGTTTAAAAGTCATAAACTAATATGAATATGGGACCAATGCATACAATTTGGAGGAAATCGCTCGACGCATTTTGAAGATTTGTTTGCTCATACATCCCCACGGACAGACTGATGGACAGATGGACGGACGGGCGACCACCATAGTCTCAATAAGTACCTCGTTGCGTCTTGTGATTGTATGCCTTTAGGCGCCGAATAAGTAAGTAATACCGGAGAGATAGGGCTGGTTCTAATCCAAACAAGAAATTTACATAAGTTAGGAGAGATAGAATCATAGGAAATTATACGAAAGTGACTGAGCAGGAGTGGTGGATACTGTTGAAACTGTCATAAAAACATATCGTTCACTGTTGATTACGTATACGAATATCAAGAACGATAGGTTAATACCCTCCAAAATTATTTAATCCTCTTAAAATGTCAGTGACCTCCCAAAACAATCGTGGCAACCTTTAAAGGTTTCTCACTTCCGGTTATTTTCCAACTAGGTCAATAAACTTCCACTTCCCGTTTGTTTCTCAACTAGGCCGTTGAAGTCCACCACTCCACATTCTTTAATTAATTAGTGTTTTACTTTAGTTTCTAATATCTACTAGCTTAGATTTTTGGTATTCACCTTCTCATAGATTAATGGATCTTTTGACAGCAGTTAATTAACGATACTTGATATTTTAATATAATTTTCTATTAATTAAGAGTTTCAGACTTCTGATAGAGATTGCTCCTGGCCTGCAGCAGCACTCCCTACAAGGGAGGGTCTCAAGTGATCTGGTCTGAGAACCATAATTAAAAATGAGTATTATTTTAATTAACCCAAATTTGTGTTTATATGTAAAGTAGTTTATGTATTGGATTATTTTAAGAGGTTAGTATATACTTAAATACATACATCCAAGATTCCTACTTAGGATTTTCACGCAAACGGTAAATTAACAAGGAAAACGGTTTCGTACTTAGTTCAATCAGAATTGAATTGAATAATAACCGAATGTTTCTGGTAACTAATGAAATCCGTTGTTTGCATGAAATTCGTGTTTTTATTCTAATAGAGTAATTGTGTAATTGAATTATGGTAAGAGTTAATTTTATATTGACAAGCTGAAAGCAGATATTGCTTTCTCGTGAAGTAAGGAAGATGTGTTACGAGGTGAAATCGAACTACTTATTTCACATTAAAAAGTAGTAATGATTCACATATTCACAATTTACAATTTAATTATACTGGAATACAATTACACTTATAATATGCTTTGTGAAAATTGTAAAAATGTAACTTGTTCTGTAACGGTAGAATACAAAATCTACGGTAGCGCTCACGTTTTGAAATTATCTTTATTTTCAAATCGAGCATAAAATAGTTGGTTTTTCACGAGCAAGGTTGTGATCACCCGCATTCCGATTAAATAATTAAATAATTATAGTTTGCTATAGAACTTACAAGTGATAACGTGTGAGATTGACCGTGAAAAGGTCAAAGGTGCGCCCAGGCCACTGATATAAGCGGCCGCAATGCGATAAATAAATAAATACTAATATCAACAATAAACGAATTTTTGGATTTGTTTTCCAGCCAACAAACGCATTCTGAGGCATTTTTAGCACTACAAACCCAGGCATTATTTAATGAAAACCAAATAAGGAGTCTAAATGAACAAGCACTATATAATGCATGGTTATTTGAAAAACAAGCTAGAGGAAAACTGGAATTCTTAAAGAAAATAAAATATGTTGCAAGGCAAACATGCTTTCAGGAGGTAATTTCAAACTTAATGTGGAAGACGAAACTGGTTATAGGAATCTAACAAGATTTCTCAACAGTACAGAGTTCAAATGGTACACATTCGAAAATAAGCAAACGGGACCGATTAAAGTCGTCGTAAGAAAACTGCATCAGATATGTGAAACTAAAGACATTCTTGAGGACCTCAAAATTAAAGGTTTCAAAATACTAGTAGTGAGACAGCTGCTTAAATGGAAACCTAAAACACCATTACCCCCAGTAAAGATGAAGATATTAAAAACATATAATATCAACGATATACTATAAATGAAAGCTATTACCGTAATGTAAAAAATGTCAAGAATATGGACATATTCAAGACTATTGTGGTAGAGAGGCGAGCTGTGTAAAATACGCAGGTAAACACCATACAAAACACTGCAAAAAAACAAGAAAATGCGGAACCTAAGTGTATTCGTTA